>JAVLUZ010000547.1:542500-552500 GCA_036768485.1 Mermis nigrescens
CGGTTAGAACTAGGGCGGTATCTGATCGCCTTCGAACCTCTAACTTTCGTCCTTGATTAATGAAAACATTCTTGGCAAATGCTTTCGCAGTTGTTCGTCTTGCTGCGATCCAAGAATTTCACCTCTAACGCAACAATACGAATGCCCCCGTCTGTTCCTCTTAATCATTACTTCAATCTCAAAAACCAACAAAATAAGACCAAAGTCCTATTCCATTATCCCATGCACTTTATTCAAGCATATAGCTTGCTTTAAGCACTCTAATTTTTTCAAAGTAAACGTTCAAGTCACTGATGACACCCGGTAAAGAGCATCAACAGAAAACTCAAATTCAGACTCGAAGGGACAGTGAAACCCATACAGGCTACTGACCTTCACAGTCGAAAAATCAACTACGGGCGTTTTAACCACAACAACTTTAATATACGCTATTAGAGCTGGAATTACCGCGGCTGCTGGCACCAGACTTGCCCTCTAATAGATCCTCGTTAAAGGATTTAAATTGTACCCATTCCGATGACAGGCCACAAAGTGGACTATCTCGTTATTTTTCGTCACTACCTCCCCGTACTGGGATTGGGTAATTTGCGCGCCTGCTGCCTTCCTTGGATGTGGTAGCCGTTTCTCAGGCTCCCTCTCCGGAGTCGAACCCTTATTCTCCGTTACCCGTTATAACCATGGTAGGCATATAACCTACCATCGAAAGTTGATAAGGCAGACATTTGAAAGATACGTCGCCAGTGCGAGACTGTGCGATCAACTGAGTTATTCAGAGTCACCAAAACACGAGCAAAAGCCCGATTGGTTTTGATCTAATAAATGCGCTCTTTCCCGAAGGTCCGAGCTTTCTTGCATGTATTAGCTCTAGAATTACCACAGTTATCCAAGTAGATAACAAACATCTAATAAACCGTAGCTGTTATACCGAGCCATTCGCGGCTTTACCGTTTTAAGGCATGTGCTTAGACATGCATGGCTTAATCTTTGAGACAAGCATATAACTACTGGCAGGATCAACCAGGTATCTATCGAACTCTCCAGCACAGTGCTGCCCGTCACTGCCTGAGCCGATTGTAACAAATCCCGCTGACAACGCAAATGACACTTTCATCCAGATACGAAGTGGTCGGCCAGTCGTTAGAACTTCCTTTTGGGGACGTCTGAAAATTGCAGTGCCGACCCAACACTGAATGGATTGCGGCCGTGTCTCCGCTCCATTTACAATAAGCTCCATTCATCGCAGTGTCGCCCCTAACACTGTATCAATTGCGGCCGTGTCTCCGCTTCATTTACACTAAGCTCAGTGTCTATTGCCACTGGCTACTCTCTCTTTCCCTTCTCTACCATTCTAACGATCAAGCTCAACACACTTTTTCTCCAGAATCGGCACCAATGCGCTCCAGCGCCTCATCATATACCAGGAGATTCACTCCTTCTCGCCTTAGGCGACTGATAAGTTAAAAGCAAACGCGCCAAAATCCAAAGACTTTCGGCCAAAAAATCAAGGCAAATTGCCCTTCTTCCTCAGCACCCACAAATGTGGAGCAACTCCCGCCAGACAAGAACCGCACTAGGCAGATCTACAGCGAACCAAATGCACAGGCAGTCAGCTGAGAGGTCGTCTAAACCTCTCGTCTAAACCACTTGTGTCTTACACCAATTTGCTGACCCAAAAGTTGGTAAGCGGATTGAGCTGGCCCTGCCCGTGTTATAATGTACCATACCTTGTCGGTTTTCTAATTTTCGTGCACAGTCCTGGGCGGAAAGTGACCACTTTTTGGCCGGATAGGCATTTTATCTCGGCGGCAGTTTTACTGGCCGACTTTATTCTTTTCCTCCTGGAGATGTGCGTCATCTCGGCCACAAATGATGTTTTGCTCTTCCGGCCATAGACTCTCTCCACCTCGGCCCTAAAAAAATTTTTTCGCTTCTCCGGCACTGAGAACGCTCACATCTCCCCTGAAAGAAAATTTTGCACTTCCCGCCAGTGGTGTGCATTGTCCCGGCCAAAAGCAGCAATTTGCTTTTCCTGCCTGAGATGTTCACCATCCTGGCCATAAATGTGCTGGACATTGCCGATTTTTTGCTGATCTAATAGTTTTTGGACCAGATAAAGCTGGACATAGATGATTTTTTGCTGATCTAATAGTTTTTGGACCAGATAAAGCTGGACATAGCCGATTTTTTGCTGATCTAATAGTTTTTGGACCAGATAAAGCTGGACATAGCCGATTTTTTGCTGATCTAATAGTTTTTGGACCGGATAAAGCTGGACATAGCCGATTTTTTGCTGATCTAATAGTTTTTGGACCGGATAAAGCTGGACATAGCCGATTTTTTGCTGATCTAATAGTTTTTGGACCAGATAAAGCTGGACATAGCCGATTTTTTGCTGATCTAATAGTTTTTGGACCGGATAAAGCTGGACATAGCCGATTTTTTGCTGATCTAATAGTTTTTGGACCAGATAAAGCTGGACATAGCCGATTTTTTGCTGATCTAATAGTTTTTGGACCGGATAAAGCTGGACATAGCCGATTTTTTGCTGATCTAATAGTTTTTGGACCAGATAAGGCGGACATGACCGATTTTTGCTGATGTTGTACCTTTTCAATTAAAATGGTTTAATACTTATTAAATCAATAAATGTCACAATTATGTGTTTTTATTCTGCTTATAGCTATTTTGCAATAATTGTCAATTGATTAAGTTAAGTTTCAGTTTCAATATCACTAAATTCCTGTGAATTACTTTGATCCTCAAGAAATCAACAAATTTGGAGCAATTAAGCTAGGCTTTACCCTGAGAGACTGCAAATTGCATAGATTGAATGAAATTATCCTCTTTTATTCTCAAAAAATAAACAAATTTAAAGCAACATAATCTTATTTAAGTTTAGAAACCAGAAAATTGTTATTATTTTTTGCATACTTTACTAAGTCATTTTGATTCTCAATCAATTTTGACTTTGGAAGCAGAAGTTCATTCATTGAGAATAAAGCTCAACTAGATGAAATTGCACTGAGTGACTGTAATTTTGTATTTCTCTATTCAAGATTTAAATTGAAATACCTGACATTTGTGTTATCACTGTAACTTTAGTTAAAATAGCAACAATTGTATCAAATCATCCTTAATTGGCGCTTCTTTACTTGCAATTCAAGTGAAATGCTTGAAATTCGTTTTATTACTGTAACTTTAGTTAAAAAAGCAACAATTGTATCAAATCATCCTTAATTGGCGCTTCTTTACTTGCAATTCAAGTAAAATGCTTGAAATTCGTTTTATCACTGTAACTTTAGTTAAAATAGCACCAAATGCATTTGATCATCCTTTATAGGCGATTCTTCAGTTCAAATTTGACTGAAATGCTTGAAATTCGTTTTATTACTGTAACTTTAGTTAAAATAGCAACAATTGTATCAAATCATCCTTAATTGGCGCTTCTTTACTTGCAATTCAAGTGAAATGCTTGAAATTCGTTTTATTACTGTAACTTTAGTTAAAATAGCACCAAATGCATTTGATCATCCTTTATTGGCGATTCTTCAGTTCAAATTTGACTGAAATGCTTGAAATTCGTTTTATTACTGTAACTTCAGTTAAAATAGAGCCAATTGTATTGAATCATCCTTAATTGGCGCTTCTTTACTCGCAATTCAAGTGAAATGCTTGAAATTCGTTTTATTACTGTAACTTTAATTAAAAAAGCAACAATTGTATCAAATCATCCTTAATTGGCGCTTCTTTACTTGCAATTCAAGTGAAATGCTTGAAATTCGTTTTATTACTGTAACTTTAGTTAAAATAGCACCAAATGCATTTGATCATCCTTTATTGACGATTCTTCACTTCAAATTTGACTGAAATGCTTGAAATTCGTTTTATTACTGTAACTTTAGTTAAAATAGCAACAATTGTATCAAATCATCCTTAATTGGCGCTTCTTTACTTGCAATTCAAGTGAAATGCTTGAAATTCGTTTTATTACTGTAACTTTAGTTAAAATAGCACCAAATGCATTTGATCATCCTTTATTGGCGATTCTTCACTTCAAATTTGACTGAAATGCTTGAAATTCGTTTTATTACTGTAACTTTAGTTAAAATAGAATCTCTTGTATTAAATCATCCTTAATTGGCGATTCTTTGCTTCAAGTTTGACTGAAATGCTAGAAATTTGTTTTAATTACTGTAACATTGGTTAAAATAGAATTAAAGGCATTGAGTCATCCTGTATTGGCGTTTCTTTACTTGCAATTTAAGTGAAATGCTTGAAATTTGTTTTATTACTGTAACTTTAGTTAAAATAGCAACAATTGTATCAAATCATCCTTAATTGGCGCTTCTTTACTTGCAATTCAAGTGAAATGCTTGAAATTCGTTTTATTACTGTAACTTTAGTTAAAATAGCACCAAAATGCATTTGATCATCCTTTATAGGCGATTCTTCCAGTTCAAATTTGACTGAAATGCTTGAAATTCGTTTTATTACTGTAACTTCAGTTAAAATGAGAGCCACTGTATTGAACCACCCTTAATTAAGGCGCTTCTTTACTTGCAATTCAAGTGAAATGCTTGAAATTCGTTTTAATACTGTAACTTTAGTTAAAATAGCAACAATTGTATCAAATCATCCTTAATTGGCGCTTCTTTACTTGCAATTCCAAAGTTGAAATGCTTGAAATTCGTTTTATTACTGTAACTTTAGTTAAAATAGCACCAAATGCATTTGATCATCCTTTATAGGCGATTCTTCAGTTCAAATTTGACTGAAATGCTTGAAATTCGTTTTATTACTGTAACTGCAGTTAAAATAGAGCCAATTGTATTGAATCACCCTTAATTGGCGCTTCTTTACTTGCAATTCAAGTGAAATGCTTGAAATTCGTTTTATCACTGTAACTTTAGTTAAAATAGCACCAAATGCATTTGATCATCCTTTATAGGCGATTCTTCAGTTCAAATTTGACTGAAATGCTTGAGAAATTCGTTTTATTACTGTAACTTTAGTTAAAATAGCAACAATTGTATCAAATCATCCTTAATTGGCGCTTCTTTACTTGCAATTCAAGTGAAATGCTTGAAATTCGTTTTATTACTGTAACTTTAGTTAAAATAGCACCAAATGCATTTGATCATCCTTTATAGGCGATTCTTCAGTTCAAATTTGACTGAAATGCTTGAAATTCGTTTTATTACTGTAACTTCAGTTAAAATAGAGCCAATTGTATTGAATCACCCTTAATTGGCGCTTCTTTACTTGCAATTCAAGTGAAATGCTTGAAATTCGTTTTATTACTGTAACTTTAGTTAAAATAGCAACAATTGTATCAAATCATCCTTAATTGGCGCTTCTTTACTTGCAATTCAAGTGAAATGCTTGAAATTCGTTTTATTACTGTAACTTTAGTTAAAATAGCACCAAATGCATTTGATCATCCTTTATAGGCGATTCTTCAGTTCAAATTTGACTGAAATGCTTGAAATTCGTTTTATTACTGTAACTTCAGTTAAAATAGAGCCAATTGTATTGAATCATCCTTAATTGGCGCTTCCTTACTTGCAATTCAAGTGAAATGCTTGAAATTCGTTTTATTACTGTAACTTTAGTTAAAATAGCACCAAATGCATTTGATCATCCTTTATAGGCGATTCTTCAGTTCAAATTTGACTGAAATGCTTGAAATTCGTTTTATTACTGTAACTTCAGTTAAAATAGAGCCAATTGTATTGAATCATCCTTAATTGGCGCTTCTTTACTTGCAATTCAAGTGAAATGCTTGAAATTCGTTTTATTACTGTAACTTTAGTTAAAATAGCAACAATTGTATCAAATCATCCTTAATTGGCGCTTCTTTACTTGCAATTCAAGTGAAATGCTTGAAATTCGTTTTATTACTGTAACTTTAGTTAAAATAGCACCAAATGCATTTGATCATCCTTTATAGGCGATTCTTCAGTTCAAATTTGACTGAAATGCTTGAAATTCGTTTTATTACTGTAACTTCAGTTAAAATAGAGCCAATTGTATTGAATCACCCTTAATTGGCGCTTCTTTACTTGCAATTCAAGTGAAATGCTTGAAATTCGTTTTATTACTGTAACTTTAGTTAAAATAGCAACAATTGTATCAAATCATCCTTAATTGGCGCTTCTTTGCTTGCAATTCAAGTGAAATGCTTGAAATTCGTTTTATTACTGTAACTTTAGTTAAAATAGCACCAAATGCATTTGATCATCCTTTATAGGCGATTCTTCAGTTCAAATTTGACTGAAATGCTTGAAATTCGTTTTATTACTGTAACTTCAGTTAAAATAGAGCCAATTGTATTGAATCACCCTTAATTGGCGCTTCTTTACTTGCAATTCAAGTGAAATGCTTGAAATTCGTTTTATTACTGTAACTTTAGTTAAAATAGCAACAATTGTATCAAATCATCCTTAATTGGCGCTTCTTTACTTGCAATTCAAGTGAAATGCTTGAAATTCGTTTTATTACTGTAACTTTAGTTAAAATAGCACCAAATGCATTTGATCATCCTTTATAGGCGATTCTTCAGTTCAAATTTGACTGAAATGCTTGAAATTCGTTTTATTACTGTAACTTCAGTTAAAATAGAGCCAATTGTATTGAATCATCCTTAATTGGCGCTTCCTTACTTGCAATTCAAGTGAAATGCTTGAAATTCGTTTTATTACTGTAACTTTAGTTAAAATAGCACCAAATGCATTTGATCATCCTTTATAGGCGATTCTTCAGTTCAAATTTGACTGAAATGCTTGAAATTCGTTTTATTACTGTAACTTCAGTTAAAATAGAGCCAATTGTATTGAATCATCCTTAATTGGCGCTTCTTTACTTGCAATTCAAGTGAAATGCTTGAAATTCGTTTTATTACTGTAACTTTAGTTAAAATAGCAACAATTGTATCAAATCATCCTTAATTGGCGCTTCTTTACTTGCAATTCAAGTGAAATGCTTGAAATTCGTTTTATTACTGTAACTTTAGTTAAAATAGCACCAAATGCATTTGATCATCCTTTATAGGCGATTCTTCAGTTCAAATTTGACTGAAATGCTTGAAATTCGTTTTATTACTGTAACTTCAGTTAAAATAGAGCCAATTGTATTGAATCACCCTTAATTGGCGCTTCTTTACTTGCAATTCAAGTGAAATGCTTGAAATTCGTTTTATCACTGTAACTTTAGTTAAAATAGCACCAAATGCATTTGATCATCCTTTATAGGCGATTCTTCAGTTCAAATTTGACTGAAATGCTTGAAATTCGTTTTATTACTGTAACTTTAGTTAAAATAGCAACAATTGTATCAAATCATCCTTAATTGGCGCTTCTTTACTTGCAATTCAAGTGAAATGCTTGAAATTCGTTTTATTACTGTAACTTTAGTTAAAATAGCACCAAATGCATTTGATCATCCTTTATTGGCGATTCTTCAGTTCAAATTTGACTGAAATGCTTGAAATTCGTTTTATTACTGTAACTTCAGTTAAAATAGAGCCAATTGTATTGAATCATCCTTAATTGGCGCTTCTTTACTCGCAATTCAAGTGAAATGCTTGAAATTCGTTTTATTACTGTAACTTTAATTAAAAAGCAACAATTGTATCAAATCATCCTTAATTGGCGCTTCTTTACTTGCAATTCAAGTGAAATGCTTGGAAATTGCTTTATTACTGTAACTTTAGTTAAAATAGCAATTCAAATGCATTTGATCATCCTTTATTGACGATTCTTCACTTCAAATTTGACTGAAATGCTTGAAATTCGTTTTATTACTGTAACTTTAGTTAAAATAGCAACAATTGTATCAAATCATCCTTAATTGGCGCTTCTTTACTTGCAATTCAAGTGAAATGCTTGAAATTCGTTTTATTACTGTAACTTTAGTTAAAATAGCACCAAATGCATTTGATCATCCTTTATTGGCGATTCTTCACTTCAAATTTGACTGAAATGCTTGAAATCCGTTTTATTACTGTAACTTTAGTTAAAATAGAATCTCTTGTATTAAATCATCCTTAATTGGCGATTTCTTGCTTCAAGTTTGACTGAAATGCTAGAAATTTGTTTAATTACTGTAACATTGGTTAAAATAGAATTAAAGGCATTGAGTCATCCTGTATTGGCGTTTCTTTACTTGCAATTTATGAAATGCTTGAAATTTGTTTTATTACTGTGGCTTTAGTTAAAAAAGAATCTATTGTATTAAATCATCCTTAATTGTTGATTCTTTACTTGCAATTCAACTGAAATGCTTGAAATTTGTTTTATTACTGTAACTTTAGTTAAACAGTGGTCAAATGCATTTGATCATCCTTTATTGGCGTTTCATTACTTGCAATTTAAGTGAAATGCTCAAAATTTGTTTACTATCGTAACTTTAGTTAAAATAGCACCAAATGCATTTGATCATCCTTTATTGGCGATTCTTCACTTCAAATTTGACTGAAATGCTTGAAATTCGTTTTATTACTGTAACTTTAGTTAAAATAGAATCTATTGTATTAAATCATCCTTAATTGGCGATTCTTTGCTTCAAGTTTGACTGAAATGCTAGAAATTTGTTTAATTACTGTAACATTGGTTAAAATAGCATTAAAGGCATTGAGTCATCCTGTATTGGCGTTTTTTACTTGCAATTTAAGTGAAATGCTTGAAATTTGTTTTATTGCTGTGGCTTCAGTTAAAAAAGAATCTATTGTATTAAATCATCCTTAATTGTTGATTCTTTACTTGCAATTCAACTGAAATGCTTGAAATTTGTTTTATTACTGTAACTTTAGTTAAAATAGAATCTATTGTATTGAATCATCCTAATTGGCGATTCTTCACTTCAAATTTGACTGAAATGCTTGAAATTCGTTTTATTACTGTAGCTTTGGTTAAAATAGCGCCAATTGTATTAAATCATATTTAATTGGCGTTTCTATACTTGCAATTTAAGTGAAATGCTCAAAAAATTTGTTTAATTACTGTAACTTTAGTTAAAATAGCACCAAATGCATTTGATCATTCTCAATTGGCGATTTTTCACTTCAAATTTGACTGAAATGCTTTAAATTCGTTTTATTACTGTAACTTTAGTTAAAATGGCACTAAATGCATTTGATCATCCTTTATTGGCGATTCTTACCAAATTGACTGAAATGCTAGAAATTCGTTTCTTATTACTGTAACATTGGTTAAAATAGCATTAAAGGCATTGAGTCATCCTTAATTGGCCATTCTTTACTTCAAATTTGACTGAAATGCTTGAAATCGCTTGAATACGGTAACTCTGGTTAAAATAGCACTAAATGCGTTAATTCATCCTTAATTGGCGTTTCTTTACTTGCAATTTAAATGAAAAGCTCAAAATTTGTTTTATTACTGTAACCTCGGTTAAAATAGCGCCAATTGTATTAAATCATCCATAATTGGCGTTTCTTTACTTGCAATTTAAGTGAAATGCTCAAAATTTGTTTAATTACTGTAACTTTAGCTAAAATAGCACCAAATGCATTTGATCATTCTTAATTGGCGATTCTTCACTTCAAATTTGACTGAAATGCTTTAAATTCGTTTTATTACTGTACCATAAATAGCACCAAATGCATTTGATCATCCTAATTGACGATTAACACGGACCAAGGAGTCTAACATTTGTGCGAGTTTGTGAGTGGTAAACTCGCAGGCGAAATGAAAGTGAAGTCGGCCTTACGGTCGGTGAGATACGATCCGTGGCTTCGGCCGCGGCGGAGATGCGTCCATCTGTCTGACGCGACTGCTTGGTGGAGATTGAGCACAACTGTTGGTACCCGAAAGATGGTGAACTATGCTTGAGCAGAACGAAGCTCTGGTGGAGGTTCGTAGCGGTTCTGACGTGCAAATCGATCGTCAGACTTGAGTATAGGGGCGAAAGACTAATCGAACCATCTAGTAGCTGGTTCCCTTCGGGAAGTTTCCCTCAGGATAGCTGGAGTTTGTTTGGATAT
>JAVLUZ010000547.1:555000-567500 GCA_036768485.1 Mermis nigrescens
AGTCCATTTTTTGGCAATTTGTTTCAGACCGGATATTTTTATCCGGCCCGATGGAGTTTGTGAGGGCGGCGGCGGAAAGGCAGGGCGGGTGGCGCGCGCGCGCCGGCGCCCCCAGCCGCACGTGGTCTCAAAAGCAAAGGTGGTCTTAGACAATTTGATCCACTATTCTTCCATTATTTTTTCCAAGTCCAATGGGCCAGATGCCTTATCGGTCCAATGTTTTTCCTACCATCAAATTCTTTCATGTCCAACACTTATTGGACCAGATGTATCCGGCCCAATGTTTTGACTATGATAAATTTTGTCTAAGTCCAACACTTATTGGACCAGATGGAGTATCTGGCCCAATCTTTGCCCAGCTAAATTTTCTAAGTCCAACACTTTTTGGACCAGATGCCTTATCCGGCCCAATGTTTTGCCCTGCAAAATTTTTCTATGTCCAACACTTTTGGACCAGATGCGGCCCAATGTTTTGCCCTGCAAAATTTTTCTATATCCAACACTTTTTGGACCAGATGCGTAATCCGGCCCAATGTTTTGCCCTGCAAAATTTTTCTATGTCCAACACTTTTTTTGGACCAGATGCGTTCTCTGGCTAATGTTCTGCCCTGCAAAATTTTTCTATGTCCACCACTTTTTGGACCATATGCCTTATCCGGCCCAATGTTTTGCCCTGCAATTTCTTCTAAGTCCAACAGCTGTTTGGACCAGATGCTTTATCCGGCCCAATATTTTGACTGTGATAAATTTTGTCTAAGTCCAACACTTTTGGACCAGATAGTATCCGGCCCAATGTTTTATGTGGCGTAATTTTTCTAAGTCCAACACTTATTGGACCAAGATGGAGTATCTGGCCCAATCTTTTGCCCAGCTAAATTTTTCTAAATCCAACACTTTTTGGACCAGATGCGTTATCTGGCCCAATGTCTTACCAGGCATCAATTTTTTCCATGTCAAACACATTTGGGCCAGATGCAAAATTCATCTTAGACTTATAGTTGGATTATGAATTGTTCCAAGTTTAAAAAAGTTATTGATGGTCAAAGTTCAAATTGTTCCAAGTTAATTATTTTGTGTAGCTAAGTGTGGTTTTGATTAATTCTCACCATTCCATTCATGACTGACACATTATGGGCCCAGTTTAATCCTTTTTGGCGCAAATTCACTGTGACCTTGTATAAATTTTAATCTATTACTGTAATTTAGCCATTTCTTTGACTAAAAATATGCATAATGCTTTAATATGCGAAATTCTTAGCAAATGATTGAGTTTTTGTGCTCATTTTTAATAATACTAAGCACTTGCCGATTGTTTTCAGCAAAAATTGCCCTGAAGTTGTGAAATTTGATGATTGAACCAAAATTATCAAGAGTTAGTGCCTTTTTAGCGCCTGAAACATGGCTGAAATGCTTGGAGTTTGTTAATCTATTGAGAATAAAGTTAAATAAGATAAATGTGCACCAAGACACTGTAATTTAACAATTCCCCACTTGGCATTTAGGTGAAATGCTCTAAATTAGTTGATTCAATGCAACTTTTTTCGAGATAGCGCCAAAGGCATTAAATCATTCTAATTTGGCATTTCTATACATGGAATTTTAAAGAAACGTTCGAAATTTGTTGGATTAGTGTAAATAGAGTCAAAACTGGGCAAAATGCATTAAATTAATCTTTTTAAGATTTAAAATTGCCAAATTGTTTTAATTTTCGGCTAATTAATTTTTATTCCTCAATAAATTTACGAATTTCTAGCATTAATTGCTTTGATTGTCTCTTTACACCAACCCATCTAATTTGGCGCATTTCAATTAATTTTTTGAACTAAAGAAACGCCAAATAAGATTAGTCCAATACATTTGGCCCTAGGTTAAGTCTATTTACACTAAACCAACCAATTTTATGCACTTGTCTTGTAATTCAAGTAGAGAATCGCCAATAAAGGATGATTCAATGCATTTAATGCCATTTTAATTAGAGTTACAGTAACAAACGAATTTCTAGCAATTCAGTTAATTTTGATAAGAAATCGCCAACAAAGGATGATTTATTACATTTGGTGCTATTTTAGCTAAAGTTACAGCAATTAAACATATTTCGAGCATTTCACTTGAATTGCAAGTACAGAAGCGCCAATTAAGGATGATTTGATACAATTGGCGCTCTTTTAATAAAGCTACAGTAATAAAACGAATTTCAAGCATTTCAGTCAAATTTGAAGAGAAGAATCGCCAATAAAGGATGATCCAGTACATTTGGTGCTATTTGCAACTAAAGTTACAGTGATAAAACGAATTTCAAGCATTTTACTTGAATTGCAAGTAAAGAAGCGCCAATTAAAGGATGATTTGATACAATTGTTGCTTTTTAACTAAAGTTACAGTAATAAAACGAATTTCAAGCATTTCACTTGAATTGCAAGTAAAGAAGCGCCAATTAAGGATGATTCAATAGAATTGGCTCTATTTTAACTGAGATTACAGTAATAAAACGAATTTCAAGCATTTCAGTCAAATTTGAACTGAAGAATCGCCAATAAAGGATGATCAAATGCATTTGGTGCTATTTTAACTAAAGTTACAGTAATAAAACGAATTTCAAGCATTTCACTTGAATTGCAAGTAAGGAAGCGCCAATTAAGGATGATTCGAACTAAATTGGCTCTATTTTAACTGAGATTACAGTAATAAAACGAATTTCAAGCATTTCAGTCAAATTTGAACTGAAGAATCGCCTATAAGGATGATCAAATGCATTTGGTGCTATTTTAACTAAAGTTACAGTAATAAAACGAATTTCAAGCATTTCACTTGGTGCAAGTAAAGAAGCGCCAATTAAGGATGATTTGATACAATTGTTGCTATTTTAACTAAAGTTACAGTAATAAAAAAACGAATTTCAAGCATTTCACTTGAATTGCAAGTAAAGAAGCGCCAATTAAAGAAGGGTGATTCAATACAATTGGCTCTATTTTAACTGAAGTTACAGTAATAAAACGAATTTCAAGCATTTCAGTCAAATTTGAACTGAAGAATCGCTATAAAGGATGATCAAATGCATTTGGTGCTATTTTAACTAAAGTTACAGTAATAAAACGAATTTCAAGCATTTCACTTGAATTGCAAGCAAAGAAGCGCCAATTAAGGATGATTTGATACAATTGTTGCTATTTTAACTAAAGTTACAGTAATAAAACGAATTTCAAGCATTTCACTTAGATTGCTGATAAAGAAGCGCCAATTAAAGGTGATTCCAATACAATTGGCTCTATTTTAACTGAAGTTACAGTAATAAAACGAATTTCAAGCATTTCAGTCAAATTTGAACTGAAGAATCGCCTATAAAGGATGATCAAATGCATTTGGTGCCTTTTAACTAAAGTTACAGTAATAAAACGAATTTCAAGCATTTCGCGAGATTGCAAGTAAAGAAGCGCCAATTAAGGATGATTTGATACAATTGTTGCTATTTTAACTAAAGTTACAGTAATAAAACGAATTTCAAGCATTTCACTTGAATTGCAAGTAAAGAAGCGCCAATTAAGGATGATTCAATACAATTGGCTCTATTTTAACTGAAGTTACAGTAATAAAACGAATTTCAAGCATTTCAGTCAAATTTGAACTGAAGAATCGCCTATAAAGGATGATCAAATGCATTTGGTGCTATTTTAACTAAAGTTACAGTAATAAAACGAATTTCAAGCATTTCACTTGAATTGCAAGTAAGGAAGCGCCAATTAAGGATGATTCAATACAATTGGCTCTATTTTAACTGAAGTTACAGTAATAAAACGAATTTCAAGCATTTCAGTCAAATTTGAACTGAAGAATCGCCTATAAAGGATGATCAAATGCATTTGGTGCTATTTTAACTAAAGTTACAGTAATAAAACGAATTTCAAGCATTTCACTTGAATTGCAAGTAAAGAAGCGCCAATTAAGGATGATTTGATACAATTGTTGCTATTTTAACTAAAGTTACAGTAATAAAACGAATTTCAAGCATTTCACTTGAATTGCAAGTAAAGAAGCGCCAATTAAGGGTGATTCAATACAATTGGCTCTATTTTAACTGAAGTTACAGTAATAAAACGAATTTCAAGCATTTCAGTCAAATTTGAACTGAAGAATCGCCTATAAAGGATGATCAAATGCATTTGGTGCTATTTTAACTAAAGTTACAGTAATAAAACGAATTTCAAGCATTTCACTTGAATTGCAAGCAAAGAAGCGCCAATTAAGGATGATTTGATACAATTGTTGCTATTTTAACTAAAGTTACAGTAATAAAACGAATTTCAAGCATTTCACTTGAATTGCAAGTAAAGAAGCGCCAATTAAGGGTGATTCAATACAATTGGCTCTATTTTAACTGAAGTTACAGTAATAAAACGAATTTCAAGCATTTCAGTCAAATTTGAACTGAAGAATCGCCTATAAAGGATGATCAAATGCATTTGGTGCTATTTTAACTAAAGTTACAGTAATAAAACGAATTTCAAGCATTTCACTTGAATTGCAAGTAAAGAAGCGCCAATTAAGGATGATTTGATACAATTGTTGCTATTTTAACTAAAGTTACAGTAATAAAACGAATTTCAAGCATTTCACTTGAATTGCAAGTAAAGAAGCGCCAATTAAGGATGATTCAATACAATTGGCTCTATTTTAACTGAAGTTACAGTAATAAAACGAATTTCAAGCATTTCAGTCAAATTTGAACTGAAGAATCGCCTATAAAGGATGATCAAATGCATTTGGTGCTATTTTAACTAAAGTTACAGTAATAAAACGAATTTCAAGCATTTCACTTGAATTGCAAGTAAGGAAGCGCCAATTAAGGATGATTCAATACAATTGGCTCTATTTTAACTGAAGTTACAGTAATAAAACGAATTTCAAGCATTTCAGTCAAATTTGAACTGAAGAATCGCCTATAAAGGATGATCAAATGCATTTGGTGCTATTTTAACTAAAGTTACAGTAATAAAACGAATTTCAAGCATTTCACTTGAATTGCAAGTAAAGAAGCGCCAATTAAGGATGATTTGATACAATTGTTGCTATTTTAACTAAAGTTACAGTAATAAAACGAATTTCAAGCATTTCACTTGAATTGCAAGTAAAGAAGCGCCAATTAAGGGTGATTCAATACAATTGGCTCTATTTTAACTGAAGTTACAGTAATAAAACGAATTTCAAGCATTTCAGTCAAATTTGAACTGAAGAATCGCCTATAAAGGATGATCAAATGCATTTGGTGCTATTTTAACTAAAGTTACAGTAATAAAACGAATTTCAAGCATTTCACTTGAATTGCAAGTAAAGAAGCGCCAATTAAGGATGATTTGATACAATTGTTGCTATTTTAACTAAAGTTACAGTAATAAAACGAATTTCTCAAGCATTTCAGTCAAATTTGAACTGAAGAATCGCCTATAAAGGATGATCAAATGCATTTGGTGCTATTTTAACTAAAGTTACAGTGATAAAACGAATTTCAAGCATTTCACTTGAATTGCAAGTAAAGAAGCGCCAATTAAGGGTGATTCAATACAATTGGCTCTATTTTAACTGCAGTTACAGTAATAAAACGAATTTCAAGCATTTCAGTCAAATTTGAACTGAAGAATCGCCTATAAAGGATGATCAAATGCATTTGGTGCTATTTTAACTAAAGTTACAGTAATAAAACGAATTTCAAGCATTTCAACTTTGGAATTGCAAGTAAAGAAGCGCCAATTAAGGATGATTTGATACAATTGTTGCTATTTTAACTAAAGTTACAGTATTAAAACGAATTTCAAGCATTTCACTTGAATTGCAAGTAAAGAAGCGCCTTAATTAAGGGTGGTTCAATACAGTGGCTCTCATTTTAACTGAAGTTACAGTAATAAAACGAATTTCAAGCATTTCAGTCAAATTTGAACTGGAAGAATCGCCTATAAAGGATGATCAAATGCATTTTGGTGCTATTTTAACTAAAGTTACAGTAATAAAACGAATTTCAAGCATTTCACTTGAATTGCAAGTAAAGAAGCGCCAATTAAGGATGATTTGATACAATTGTTGCTATTTTAACTAAAGTTACAGTAATAAAACAAATTTCAAGCATTTCACTTAAATTGCAAGTAAAGAAACGCCAATACAGGATGACTCAATGCCTTTAATTCTATTTTAACCAATGTTACAGTAATTAAAACAAATTTCTAGCATTTCAGTCAAACTTGAAGCAAAGAATCGCCAATTAAGGATGATTTAATACAAGAGATTCTATTTTAACTAAAGTTACAGTAATAAAACGAATTTCAAGCATTTCAGTCAAATTTGAAGTGAAGAATCGCCAATAAAGGATGATCAAATGCATTTGGTGCTATTTTAACTAAAGTTACAGTAATAAAACGAATTTCAAGCATTTCACTTGAATTGCAAGTAAAGAAGCGCCAATTAAGGATGATTTGATACAATTGTTGCTATTTTAACTAAAGTTACAGTAATAAAACGAATTTCAAGCATTTCAGTCAAATTTGAAGTGAAGAATCGTCAATAAAGGATGATCAAATGCATTTGGTGCTATTTTAACTAAAGTTACAGTAATAAAACGAATTTCAAGCATTTCACTTGAATTGCAAGTAAAGAAGCGCCAATTAAGGATGATTTGATACAATTGTTGCTTTTTTAATTAAAGTTACAGTAATAAAACGAATTTCAAGCATTTCACTTGAATTGCGAGTAAAGAAGCGCCAATTAAGGATGATTCAATACAATTGGCTCTATTTTAACTGAAGTTACAGTAATAAAACGAATTTCAAGCATTTCAGTCAAATTTGAACTGAAGAATCGCCAATAAAGGATGATCAAATGCATTTGGTGCTATTTTAACTAAAGTTACAGTAATAAAACGAATTTCAAGCATTTCACTTGAATTGCAAGTAAAGAAGCGCCAATTAAGGATGATTTGATACAATTGTTGCTATTTTAACTAAAGTTACAGTAATAAAACGAATTTCAAGCATTTCAGTCAAATTTGAACTGAAGAATCGCCTATAAAGGATGATCAAATGCATTTGGTGCTATTTTAACTAAAGTTACAGTGATAAAACGAATTTCAAGCATTTTACTTGAATTGCAAGTAAAGAAGCGCCAATTAAGGATGATTTGATACAATTGTTGCTTTTTTAACTAAAGTTACAGTAATAAAACGAATTTCAAGCATTTCACTTGAATTGCAAGTAAAGAAGCGCCAATTAAGGATGATTTGATACAATTGTTGCTATTTTAACTAAAGTTACAGTGATAACACAAATGTCAGGTATTTCAATTTAAATCTTGAATAGAGAAATACAAAATTACAGTCACTCAGTGCAATTTCATCTAGTTGAGCTTTATTCTCAATGAATGAACTTCTGCTTCCAAAGTCAAAATTGATTGAGAATCAAAATGACTTAGTAAAGTATGCAAAAAATAATAACAATTTTCTGGTTTCTAAACTTAAATAAGATTATGTTGCTTTAAATTTGTTTATTTTTTGAGAATAAAAGAGGATAATTTCATTCAATCTATGCAATTTGCAGTCTCTCAGGGTAAAGCCTAGCTTAATTGCTCCAAATTTGTTGATTTCTTGAGGATCAAAGTAATTCACAGGAATTTAGTGATATTGAAACTGAAACTTAACTTAATCAATTGACAATTATTGCAAAATAGCTATAAGCAGAATAAAAACACATAATTGTGACATTTATTGATTTAATAAGTATTAAACCATTTTAATTGAAAAGGTACAACATCAGCAAAAATCGGTCATGTCCGCCTTATCTGGTCCAAAAACTATTAGATCAGCAAAAAATCGGCTATGTCCAGCTTTATCCGGTCCAAAAACTATTAGATCAGCAAAAAATCGGCTATGTCCAGCTTTATCTGGTCCAAAAACTATTAGATCAGCAAAAAATCGGCTATGTCCAGCTTTATCCGGTCCAAAAACTATTAGATCAGCAAAAAATCGGCTATGTCCAGCTTTATCTGGTCCAAAAACTATTAGATCAGCAAAAAATCGGCTATGTCCAGCTTTATCCGGTCCAAAAACTATTAGATCAGCAAAAAATCGGCTATGTCCAGCTTTATCCGGTCCAAAAACTATTAGATCAGCAAAAAATCGGCTATGTCCAGCTTTATCTGGTCCAAAAACTATTAGATCAGCAAAAAATCGGCTATGTCCAGCTTTATCTGGTCCAAAAACTATTAGATCAGCAAAAAATCATCTATGTCCAGCTTTATCTGGTCCAAAAACTATTAGATCAGCAAAAAATCGGCAATGTCCAGCACATTTATGGCCAGGATGGTGAACATCTCAGGCAGGAAAAGCAAATTGCTGCTTTTGGCCGGGACAATGCACACCACTGGCGGGAAGTGCAAAATTTTCTTTCAGGGGAGATGTGAGCGTTCTCAGTGCCGGAGAAGCGAAAAAATTTTTTTAGGGCCGAGGTGGAGAGAGTCTATGGCCGGAAGAGCAAAACATCATTTGTGGCCGAGATGACGCACATCTCCAGGAGGAAAAGAATAAAGTCGGCCAGTAAAACTGCCGCCGAGATAAAATGCCTATCCGGCCAAAAAGTGGTCACTTTCCGCCCAGGACTGTGCACGAAAATTAGAAAACCGACAAGGTATGGTACATTATAACACGGGCAGGGCCAGCTCAATCCGCTTACCAACTTTTGGGTCAGCAAATTGGTGTAAGACACAAGTGGTTTAGACGAGAGGTTTAGACGACCTCTCAGCTGACTGCCTGTGCATTTGGTTCGCTGTAGATCTGCCTAGTGCGGTTCTTGTCTGGCGGGAGTTGCTCCACATTTGTGGGTGCTGAGGAAGAAGGGCAATTTGCCTTGATTTTTTGGCCGAAAGTCTTTGGATTTTGGCGCGTTTGCTTTTAACTTATCAGTCGCCTAAGGCGAGAAGGAGTGAATCTCCTGGTATATGATGAGGCGCTGGAGCGCATTGGTGCCGATTCTGGAGAAAAAGTGTGTTGAGCTTGATCGTTAGAATGGTAGAGAAGGGAAAGAGAGAGTAGCCAGTGGCAATAGACACTGAGCTTAGTGTAAATGAAGCGGAGACACGGCCGCAATTGATACAGTGTTAGGGGCGACACTGCGATGAATGGAGCTTATTGTAAATGGAGCGGAGACACGGCCGCAATCCATTCAGTGTTGGGTCGGCACTGCAATTTTCAGACGTCCCCAAAAGGAAGTTCTAACGACTGGCCGACCACTTCGTATCTGGATGAAAGTGTCATTTGCGTTGTCAGCGGGATTTGTTACAATCGGCTCAGGCAGTGACGGGCAGCACTGTGCTGGAGAGTTCGATAGATACCTGGTTGATCCTGCCAGTAGTTATATGCTTGTCTCAAAGATTAAGCCATGCATGTCTAAGCACATGCCTTAAAACGGTAAAGCCGCGAATGGCTCGGTATAACAGCTACGGTTTATTAGATGTTTGTTATCTACTTGGATAACTGTGGTAATTCTAGAGCTAATACATGCAAGAAAGCTCGGACCTTCGGGAAAGAGCGCATTTATTAGATCAAAACCAATCGGGCTTTTGCTCGTGTTTTGGTGACTCTGAATAACTCAGTTGATCGCACAGTCTCGCACTGGCGACGTATCTTTCAAATGTCTGCCTTATCAACTTTCGATGGTAGGTTATATGCCTACCATGGTTATAACGGGTAACGGAGAATAAGGGTTCGACTCCGGAGAGGGAGCCTGAGAAACGGCTACCACATCCAAGGAAGGCAGCAGGCGCGCAAATTACCCAATCCCAGTACGGGGAGGTAGTGACGAAAAATAACGAGATAGTCCACTTTGTGGCCTGTCATCGGAATGGGTACAATTTAAATCCTTTAACGAGGATCTATTAGAGGGCAAGTCTGGTGCCAGCAGCCGCGGTAATTCCAGCTCTAATAGCGTATATTAAAGTTGTTGTGGTTAAAACGCCCGTAGTTGATTTTTCGACTGTGAAGGTCAGTAGCCTGTATGGGTTTCACTGTCCCTTCGAGTCTGAATTTGAGTTTTCTGTTGATGCTCTTTACCGGGTGTCATCAGTGACTTGAACGTTTACTTTGAAAAAATTAGAGTGCTTAAAGCAAGCTATATGCTTGAATAAAGTGCATGGGATAATGGAATAGGACTTTGGTCTTATTTTGTTGGTTTTTGAGATTGAAGTAATGATTAAGAGGAACAGACGGGGGCATTCGTATTGTTGCGTTAGAGGTGAAATTCTTGGATCGCAGCAAGACGAACAACTGCGAAAGCATTTGCCAAGAATGTTTTCATTAATCAAGGACGAAAGTTAGAGGTTCGAAGGCGATCAGATACCGCCCTAGTTCTAACCGTAAACGATGCCAACTAGCCATTCGCCGGTGTTAATATATGACTCGGCGGGCAGCTTCCGGGAAACCAAAGTTTTCTGGTTCCGGGGGAAGTATGGTTGCAAAGCTTAAACTTAAAGGAATTGACGGAAGGGCACCACCAGGAGTGGAGCCTGCGGCTTAATTTGACTCAACACGGGAAAACTCACCCGGCCAAGACACAATAAGGATTGACAGATTGATAGCTCTTTCTCGATTTTGTGGGTGGTGGTGCATGGCCGTTCTTAGTTGGTGGAGCGATTTGTCTGGTTAATTCCGATAACGAACGAGACTCTAGCCTATTAAATAGACGCGATATTTGTTTGTATTACGTCCTTCTTAGAGGGACAAGCAGCGTTTAGCTGCACGAGATTGAGCAATAACAGGTCTGTGATGCCCTTAGATGTCCGGGGCTGCACGCGCGCTACAATGAAAGTAGCAAAGTGCTTGAAAGCCATGTCTGGAAAGACTTGGGAAACATGAATCATTTTCGTGCTTGGGACAGGGAATTGCAATTATTTCCCTTGAACGAGGAATTTCTAGTAAGCGTGAGTCATAAGCTCGCGTTGATTACGTCCCTGCCCTTTGTACACACCGCCCGTCGCTACTACCGATTGGAAGATTCGATGAGAACTTTGGACTGGGCGTGAAGTGGCCTAAAAACCGCTACACTGCCTGGAAAGATGTTCAAATCGTATCTTCTAGAGGAAGTAAAAGTCGTAACAAGGTTTCCGTAGGTGAACCTGCGGAAGGATCATTAGCGAGTGCTCGAAAGAGTGTATCGTTATGGGCGTTGAGCGCGAATATGCGGTGGGCGCTAGTCGCTAATCCGTCGCCTCTATCGTCAACAGTCGGCTGGGAGTATGCTCGTTCTGTGTAGAGTGCTAGTCGCTCTTGTCTGCAGGGGCTGCTCCATACAGTTTGACTTTTTATCTTAACAGACGTTTTACCGGGGGTATTTATTCCGACGTTGGGTAGTTGTCTGGCTACGCGTTTGCACGTCGGGGTAACTGGACGCCTTTTTTGTCCAGCTGAAATTCAATGAGTAGCGCCTGGCGTTACCGCCCCCGAATGGAATTGACGGATGTATTTTGTCGGGTATCTGTGGAGCGGAAGCGCCAGCACCCCATACGACCTGATTAAAGGATGGGGAAGATACAATGAAGAGATTGAGTATTGCGGCACACGCGCGCCGATTCCTGAAGGTCAGGGGAATCGATGCGAGATTGGTCGAAATGCTCATTAAGGTCTCTCGCCCGCAAAATACTAATGGCGTTTGTTGGTCTCTAGGGCTGGAGATGCGTGCGCATACTCACGGCCGAAACCTCATACGGTCTGATCGAATGTGTATGGGGAAGAGACAGAGAAAATGGGCAGTGCAGCGCGAGTTATGGACCAAGGACTCGCCGGGCTGTTTTGTCGAAAGCACTCTGCTTCGCCCATTTTCCGCCAGCAAATGCAACCTAACTTATCGGACTGAATCGTTTTAGCTCAGTGATGGGCGAAAGTGCTATTGTTGTTCTAAGCGGTGGATCACTTGGCTCGTGGGTCGATGAAGAACGGGGCAAAACTCGTTAGATAATGCGAATTGCGGAAGCATTGAGCATTAAAATTTTGAACGCACATTGCGGCGCTAGGTAATCCTAGTGCCACGTTTGGTTGAAGGTCGGTTATTCGTTGAAGCTTTGATGAATCGACGCTCATGCGATTTGTCAGATTTGACCGGCGGTTGGATTGGCGTTTATCCACACCAACCCCCGGTTGAAGTAGGTTGGGGAAAACGGTTTTGGTTTTCCAATTTCCGCGCTAACTCGCTTCTTGCGGTTGGTTTGCTCGTCCGGTGCTAGTGTTTTTATGCGCTGGTGAACGTTTTGTGTTCAAACGAGCCTGTTTTGAACCAGCCGCGGTTTTGGAAGCTTGATATGCGTGGCTCGGCGATTCGTTTTTCGACTTCAACTCAAGCGTGATTACCCGCTGAATTTAAGCATATTAGTAAGCGGAGGAAAAGAAACTAACTAGAATTCCCCCAGTAACGGCGAGTGAAAAGGGAAAAGCCCAACGCTGAATCTCCTTCGCGCATGCGATTGAGAACTGTGGCGTA
>JAVLUZ010000547.1:572500-945740 GCA_036768485.1 Mermis nigrescens
TGGTTTAGATGAATTTTTTTGCTGTAACTCTAAAAATTTATTCCTGAATGATGATTTAGTTGATCAATAAAGCTTGCAAACCAGAAATTAAGTTGAAAAAATAAAATCTAGGATTAATCACATCCATAATTCCATGCTAAAGCTCACATATGCTATTTAACAATAAATGCGGTAATTAAAATGTCAAAGCTTAAATTACATAACTTTCTGACTCACTATGAAAAATTACTAATAATAAAGATTAAGGTCCTTCCTGTCAAATGAATTCACTCAAGATTATATACTGTTAGGAACAAGTATTCACTTGCCATGGATAACACTAACAGATTACAAGGACAGGCTAAAAAACTTTAATCGGAACATATACTATGCCTACTAGTTGCAAGCATCTTAATGCTATTACACATGTCTTAAGAACAGTGACAAGATTTATGTTTTTAAAGCCTATAGAACAAGTACTTATTTGTCATAGCTATCATTAGCAGAATTTTTTTTAATTTTATTTTTTATTTTTTCAATTTTTTAAAATGTTTTGTTCTTTTTTCCTTTTAAACCCCATAACATGGAGTGCATGAGCTAAGTGGTCTAATTAAAAGATTATCCGTGACACTGTAAACCCAAGAAGCAAATACTTATTTCTCATCATATATAAATCTCTAAATAAGAAACAAAGTGGTTAGAAGGTGATCAAGTAGAATAATTCAGGCATTTGTACATTGATAGTCAGTAAAACTAAGGTTTAGACAAAAGTGTCAGTGGTTTAGGTGGACTCAATTGTATGTTTTCTACATGGACTCATTTGTGTCTAAATCACTGACCTCTGGTCTAAACCTCAAAATACTGACCCACAGATGTCCCAAACCCAGCTGGGTCAGTATTTCATAAGGTTTAGACCAGTGGTCAGTGGTTTAGATGAATTTTTTGCTGTAACTCTAAAAATTTATTCCTGATTGATGATTTAGTTGATCAATAAAGCTTGCAAACCAGAAATTAAGTTGAAAAAATAAAATCTAGAATTAATCACATCCATGGTTCCATGCTCAAGCTCTCTTATGCTATTTAACCATAAATATGCTAATAAATATGACAAAGCTAAAATTACATTACTTTCTGACTCACTATGAAAAATTATTAATAATAAAGGTTAAGGTCCTTCCTCTCATGAGAAGTCACTCAAGAGTATATACTGTTAAGAACAAGTAATTACATGTCATAGCTAACACTAGTAGATTACAAGGTACAGGCTAAATGAAGTACAATTGAAATATATACTATGTTTTCCACTTGTATGTATCTTAATGCCTTTACATTTATCTTGAGAACAGTGATAAGATTTATGTGTTTAAAGCCTATAGAACAAGTACTTATTTGTCATAGCTATCATTAGCAGATCAGAAGCTATAGGCTGTAAAAGCTCTTGCTGAAATATATACTATAATTAATGATTATATGCAATCAATAAGTTTTTCCACATACATCAAGTACTGTATTAAGATTTATATCACTGAACCTATTAAACAAGCACTTATTTCTCATAGCAAGCATATATAAACCTCTAAATAAGAAACAAAGAGGTCACAAGGTGAGAAAGTAGAGTAATTCAGGCTTTTGTGCATTTATAGTCAGTAAAACAAAGGTTTGGACCAAAGTGTAACTGGTTTAGATGAGCTCAATTGATGTTTGTACATGGACTCATTCGAGTCTAAACCACTGACCCCTGGTCTAAACCTCAAAATACTGACCCACAGACATGCCATACCCAGCTGGGTCAGTATTTCACAAGGTTTAGACCAGTGGTCAGTGGTTTAGACAGAACTTTTATAGCTGTAACTCTACAAATGTATCCTTAAATGATGATTTAATTAATCAATAAAGAATATAGAGGCTTTTACTTTTACTGGGGGCCTTTAAACATATGTTAAGCAATAAAATAAGGTTTATATCATTAAGGACTTCAAAATAAGAACTTAGAGGTTAAACCTAGCATTAGTTTTGACAAGGTATAGGCTAAAAAAGCTGTATTTGCAATACAAACTGTATTTAATAGTACTGAGCAACCCAGATGTCTTTTCACATACACTGTGTGCTGTTATAAGACTCCTCTCATTAAGGCCTACAAAACAAGTGCTTATTTATTGTAGCTTACATTAACAGATCACAAGATAGAGGCTGAAAAGCATCTGACTTGAGATATATATGACATTCACTATTACTAAGCATCCTAGAAGTGTTTCCACAAATATCAACTACTGTAATGAGATTAATGACATTAAGGCCTTCGACACAAGTACTTATTTGTCATAGCTTGCAATAGCAGATCACAAGGTATAGGTTAGAATAGCTTTAATTGGAATACAAACTCTATTTAGCATTTCTGAGCAATCTAAATGTCTTTTCACATACATTGTGTAGTGCAATAAGATTCCTCTCATCAAGGCCTACAAAACAAGTACTTGTTTATTATAGCTGACATTAGCAGATAATAAGACAGAGGCTAAAAGGGCATCTTATTCTAATACATATGGCAATTACTATTTCTAAGCATCCTAGAAGTGTTTCCACAAACATCATGTACTGTAATGAGATTTATGACATTAAGGCCTACAACTACAACACAGGTATAGCTAGGAAAGCTGTAGTTAAAATACAAACTATACTTCGTAGTTCTGAGGAATCTAGATGTCTTTTCACATACATCATGTACTGTAATAAGATTTATCTCATTAAGGCCTACAAAACAAGTACTTATTTGTCATAGCTAACATATATTAACCTCTAAATAAGATACAAAGTGATCAATAATTGAGCAAGTAGATTAATTCAGGCTTTTTTGCATTAAGAGTCAGTAAAAGTAAGGTTTATACCAAAGTGTCAGTGGTTTAGACTGACACAATGTATGTTTTGTACTTGGACTCATTTGGGTCTAAACCACTGACCATCTGGTCTAAACCTTAGAATACTGACACACAAACGTTCCAAACCCAGTTGGGTCAGTATTTCACAAAGTTTAGACCAATTGTCAGTGGTTTAGACAGATTTTTTCGGATGCAACTCTAAAATTTTATCCCCAAATGATGACTGGGTCAGTATATTGCAAAGTTTAGATCAGTGGTCAGTGGTTTAGACAAGATTGTTGTTGCTCTAACTGTATAAATTTATACCTAAATGATGATATAATTGATCAGTAAATCTTGCAAACCAGAAATTAAGTTGAAAAATAAAATTTAGGATTATCTTGTCCATGATGGCATGCTTAAGACCATTTTTGCAGCCAAGCAACCATATTGATATTGCTTATTTTACCACTGAGGTCGGTTCTTCCAATCTTTGTGAAGCAGAATTTGCCAAGCATTGGACTGTTCACCTGTTTAAAAGGAATGTGAGCTGGGTTTAGACCATAGCAGGACAGGTTAGTTTTATCCTACTGATATCTGGTTGTTGCAATAGTAACTCTGGACAGTATAAGAGAAACTTCAGATTCAGACATCTAGATTATGTGCTTGGTTAAAAATCCAATGTTGCAAGGCTACCATCTGACGAATCATAACTGAATGGCTCTAAGTTAGTATTCGGTCTAGGTACGGCGACAATATTTGCTCTCTATGCCTTGAGAGGTATGGATATTGTTGTCCTTTAAAAGCCCTTTTCCATAGCCTAGTTGGTGGCCGTAAGAGGCTGCCTTGTTTATACAAATAGTATTTTGATTCAAGGTTGGGGTGCTAAATCATGTGCAGACAACATAAATACTGGTCAGATTGTTGCATTTAGTAGAGCAGCCTCCTTACTGTGATCTATTGAGACTTAGCTCTTGATTGCAAGTATTGATGTTTTGGACATTGTCCCTAGTTTTGTCCATTAGTTTTGGACCAGACTCTTTTATCCAGCAATGCATTTGTTGGAGTGGCAGCACAGCAGATAGTTCTAAGCATCCTAGAAGGCTTTTCACCTAAATCTAGTACTTTAATGAGATATATTTGTTAAACTCCAAAAACAAGTACTTATTGGGCATTGCTAGCATATATAAACCTCTAGATAAGATACAAAGTAGTCAGAATGTGAGCAAGGAGGTTAATTCAGGCATTTGTGTATTACTTGTCAAGAAAAATAATGTTTGGGCATGGACTTATTTGCCTCTAAACCACTGACTTCTGGTCTAAACCCTACAATACTGACCCACAGATGTCCCAAATCCAGCTGGGTCAGTATTTCAAAAGGTTTAGACCAGTGGTCAGTAGTTTAGACAGATTTTTTCAGCTGCAACTCTAAAATCTTTTACCCAAATGTTGATTGGGTCAGTATATTATGAAGTTTAGATCAGTGGTCAGTGGTTTAGACAAAACTTTAATAGCTCTAACTCTATAAATTTAACCCTAAATGATGATTTAGTTGATCAATAAAGCATGCAGAGGCTATTACTTTCACTACATAATGTCATATACACATGTTAAGTAATATAATAGGATTTACCTCTTTTGACCTATGAAGCAAGTACTTATTTCTCAAATCTGGCTTTAGCAGCTAACAAAGTATAGGCCAAAAGAGCTGTAATTGGTATACATACTATAATTAGTAGTAATGAGCAATCTAAAAGTCTTTTAACATGCATCACATACTGCAATAAGATTCATCTCATTAAGGCCTGCAAAACAAGTACTTGTTTGTAATAGTTAGCATTAGCAGATCACAAGGCATGGGCTAAAAAGCTCTAGTTGGAACACATACTGTAATTAGTAGTTTAAAGCTATCTAGAAGCCATTTCACATGAATCACGTACTGTGTTAAGATTCATCTCATCAAGGCCTACAAAACAAGTACTTATTTATTACAGCTAGCATTAGCAGATCAAAAGATACAGGCTGAAAACCTTCTAATTAAAATATATACTATACTTTCTAGTGCTAAGCATCCTAGAAGTGTTTTCACAAACATCAAGTACTGTAATGAGATTTATTCAATTAAGGCCTACAAAACAAGTACTTGTTTGTAGTAGTTAGCATTAGCAGATCACTAGGCATGGGCTAAAAAAGCTCTAGATTTGATACATACTGTAATTAGTACTTTAAAGCTATCTAGAAGTCATTTCACATAAATCACGTACTGTATTAGGATTCATCTCATTAAGGCCTATAAAACAAGTACTTATTTATTATAGTTAGCATTGGTAGATCACATGGCATGGGCTAAAAAGGATCTAGTTGGAATACATACTGTAATAAGTAGTTTCAAGCTATCTAGAAGTCATTTCACATAAATCACGTACTGTATTGAGATTCATCTCATTAAGGCCTATAAAACAAGTACTTATTTATTATAGTTAGCATTAGCAGATCACAAGATATGGGCTGAAAAGGATCTAGTTGGAATACATACTGTAAAAAGTAGTTTCAAGCTATCTAGAAGTCATTTCACATAAATCACTTACTGTATTGAGATTCATCTCATTAAGGCCTATAAAACAAGTACTTATTTATTATAGTTAGCATTAGCAGATCACAAGATATGGGCTGAAAAGGCTTTTAATTAGAATATATACAATACTTCCTAGTTTGAAGCATCCTAGAAGTGTATTCACAAACACCATATAATGTAATGAGATTTATTCATTGAAGGCCTACAAAACAAGTACTTCTTTGTAGTAGTTAGCATTAGCAGATCACTAGGCATGGGCTAAAAAAGCTCTAGATTTGATACATACTGTAATTAGTACTTTAAAGCTATCTAGAAGTCATTTCACATAAATCACGTACTGTATTAGGATTCATCTCATTAAGGCCTATAAAACAAGTACTTATTTATTATAGTTAGCATTGGTAGATCACATGGCATGGGCTAAAAAGGATCTAGTTGGAATACATACTGTAATAAGTAGTTTCAAGCTATCTAGAAGTCATTTCACATAAATCACATACTGTATTGAGATTCATCTCATTAAGGCCTATAAAACAAGTACTTATTTATTATAGTTAGCATTAGCAGATCACAAGATATGGGCTGAAAGGGCTTTTAATTAGAATATAAACAATACTTTCTAGTTTGAAGCATCCTAGAAGTGTATTCACAAACACCATATAATGTAATGAGATTTATCCATTTAAGGCCTACAAAACAAGTACTTGTTTGTAATGGTTAGCATAAGCAGATCACAAGGCATAGGCTAAAAAAGCTCTAGTTAGAATACATACTGTAATTGGTAGTTTTAAACTATCTAGAAGTCATTTCACTTAAATTGCATACTGTAATAAGATTTACCTCATTAAGGCCTACAAAACAATTAGTTATTTAGCTAGCATTGACAGATCACAAGGTATAGGCTTAAATGGCTTCTATTTGGAATATATTCTATATTTACAAGTTCTAATCATCCTAGAAGGTAGGCAGCTAGATTAATTCAGACATTTGTGCTTTAGGAGTCAGTAAAACTAAGGTTTAGACAAAAGTGTCAGTGGTTTAGGTGGACTCAATTGTATGTTTTCTACATGGACTCATTTGCAGTCTAAACCACTGACCTCTGGACTAAACCACAAAATACTGACCCACAGATGTCCCAAACCCAGCTGGGTCAGTATTTTACAAGGTTTAGACCAGTGGTCAGTAGTTTAGATGAGGTTTTTATAGCTGAAACTCCATGAATTAATCCCTTAATGATGATTCAATGGACCAGGAAGCCTGTATTGCAGAGATTAAGTTTAAAAAATAAAATCCTATGATTATGATATCTATGACTTTATGCTAAGTGTCATTTATGAGATCATTTATGCCTTTAAACCATAAATGTGATACTACAAAAGCAAAATAAAGCTAAAATCACATCATTTCTCATTCACCACAAAATTAATATGTGTTATGTTCCATCCTGTTAAGAGGTGTCATAAAAAATACATGCTATTAAGGATGTTTTATTAGCATATTTATGCAAATGTATTGCACACTTGCATTTTGGCAGGACACTGGCTGAATGTCATAAACCATTAAAAATTGATCAATTTTGTGAAGAGATTTTAGCTTCAGAGGCTAATCTATATCACATATGTGCATTTTAGTAGAGAACATCCCAAATATTTGTATAATATTGACAAAACATACAGCACTTTAAATTTGCATTTTGAATCATGGTTATTTTTTAAGTTTTAGCCATAATGACTTGAATAGTCTTTAATTTATGTGGCAAACATTGTTCAAAAGTGGTCCATTGCACAAGATTCAACATATAAACCACTGACCTGTTAGTCTAAACCTCAAAATACTGACCTGTGTAGGTCTCAAATCCAGCTGGGTCAGTGTTTTCTGAAGTTTAGATCAGGGGTCAGTGGTTTAGATGGGCTTTTATAGCTCTAACTCTATCAATTGATCATTAAATGAAGACCTATCAATCAGTCAAGCATTATAAAGCACAAACTAAATTAAATGAATAGAATCTTGATTCAACTCACGTAAGACTAGGCGCTTAGAGTCATTTATGCCATTGAAATATAAATATGCTAAATACAATGCTTATTAAAGCAGGTATTATATCACATTCTGATTCTACAAGAGAAATCATAAATAATATCTAATATGTTATTTTCTGTCAAAAGGACTCTTTGAATTACAAATGCTAATGAGTACATTTTGTTGGCTCTTTATACAAATGCATTGCACATTTTCTTCTTGTTGTTGACTGGTTGTATCTATTACATATTGATCAATATAGTGGCTGGACTTGAGTTAAGTGGATATATGGTTTAGATGGGCTCAATTAAATGTTTGTACAAGGACTCATTTGAGTCTAAACCACTGACCTCTGGTCTAAACTTTGAAATACTGACCCGCAAATGTACCAAACCAAGTTGGGTCAGTATTCAATGAGGTTTAGACCAGTGGTCAGTGGTTTAGATGACATTTATATAGCTCTCACTCTATGACTTCATCTTTAAATGAAGATTTCATGGATCAATATGGAATGTAAAACAGAAATCAAGTCAAACTACTGAAGTTAAAGATAAAAATATTTGTAATTTAGTCCTAAATATCATATTTGCCATTGAACTATAAATGTGCTAATGAAAACGCTAATTAAGGTGGATATCACACAAAAATTGTAATTCACCAGTCAATCCTATATGTTGTTATATATGTTGTATATTATTATGTTATATATTATATATTTGTTGATATTATATATGTTGATATATCCTATATGTTGATATATGTTGCTCAGGACATTTTGTAAGCTCATTTATGCATATACATCATGAATTTGTATTTTGATAGTACACTGATCAAATCTCAAAAACCATGAATTGAAAATTAAAAGAAGACCTACCAATCACAGCTAAAACAAGTATACCACACATATGCATTTTATATAGTATAATCATACATATTATAATGGATGCTTGATTAGCACAATAATGCTTATGCATAGCAGAGAAGGATTAAGGCAGTATGGTTTCCTCACTTTAAAACAGATAATTGTTTATGTCATTGCTGTACAAAAAAATGTATAAATGTATAATTACAATTAAGTTAAATCATGTTGCCAATTAAAAAGATCCATGTGCTAGAAAAGCAATCATAAAAATAGTGATAGGTGTAATAATGTGATATTTAAAAGTTCAATGCTTCTCAAACTAAGAAATTAGTATGTTTTTAATTTGTCTAAACCACTGACCCTTGGGTCTAAACACTGATCCCCCTAAAAGCATTAAAGTTGGGAGGGGTCAGTAAACCTGTTTAGACAGACTAGTCAGTTGGTTTAGATGGACTAGTCAGTGGTTTAGACGGACTAGTCAGTGGTTTAGACGGACTCTCAGAAGGACTTAGTCAGTGGTTTAGACGGACCTAGTCAGTGTTTAGACGGACCTAGTCAGTGGTTTAGACGGACCTAGTCAGTGTTTAGACGGACAAGTCAGCAGTTTAGACCGGCGAGGTTTTGACCGGCGGGTCAGTGGTTTAGAGGCCCGTCTAAACTTATCGATACTGACCCGTAAGCCAGGTTAGTTTTACCCTACTGATGACCGGTTGTTGCAATAGTAATTCTGCTCAGTACGAGAGGAACCGCAGATTCAGACATTTGGTTTATGTGCTTGGTTGAAAAGCCAATGGCGCGAGGCTACCATCTGACGAATTATAACTGAACGCCTCTAAGTTAGTATTCGGTCTAGGTACGGCGACAATATTTGCTCTCTATGCCTTGAGAGGTATGGATATTGGGCCACTGTGTGGTCCTTTAAAAGCCCCTTTCTATAGCCTAGTCGGCGGCCGTAACAGGCCGCCGTGGTTATACGAAGAGTATTTCGATGCAAGGTTGGGGCGCTAAATCATTTGCAGACGACTTAGATACTGGTCAGAGTGTTGTATTTAGTAGAGCAGCCACCATACTGCGATCTATTGAGACTTAGCTCTTGATTGGAAGATTTGTTGTTTTGGACATAGTCCATTTTTTGGCAATTTGTTTCAGACCGGATATTTTTATCCGGCCCGATGGAGTTTGTGAGGGGCGGCGGCGGAAGAGCAGGGCGGGTGGCGCGCGCGCGCGCCGGCGCCCCCAGCCGCACGTGGTCTCAAAAGCAAAGGTGGTCTTAGACAATTTGATCCACTATTCTTCCATTATTTTTTCCAAGTCCAATGGGCCAGATGCCTTATCCGGTCCAATGTTTTTCCTACCATCAAATTCTTTCATGTCCAACACTTATTGGACCAGATGCCTTATCCGGCCCAATGTTTTGACTATGATAAATTTTGTCTAAGTCCAACACTTATTGGACCAGATGGAGTATCTGGCCCAATCTTTTGCCCAGCTAAATTTTTCTAAGTCCAACACTTTTTGGACCAGATGCCTTATCCGGCCCAATGTTTTGCCCTGCAAAATTTTTCTATGTCCAACACTTTTTGGACCAGATGCGTAATCCGGCCCAATGTTTTGCCCTGCAAAATTTTTCTATGTCCAACACTTTTTGGACCAGATGCGTAATCCGGCCCAATGTTTTGCCCTGCAAAATTTTTCTATGTCCAACACTTTTTTGGACCAGATGCGTTCTCTGGCCCAATGTTCTGCCCTGCAAAATTTTTCTATGTCCACCACTTTTTGGACCATATGCCTTATCCGGCCCAATGTTTTGCCCTGCAAATTTCTTCTAAGTCCAACAGCTGTTTGGACCAGATGCTTTATCCGGCCCAATATTTTGACTGTGATAAATTTTGTCTAAGTCCAACACTTTTTGGACCAGATGACTTATCCGGCCCAATGTTTTATGTGGCGTAAATTTTTTCTAAGTCCAACACTTATTGGACCAGATGGAGTATCTGGCCCAATCTTTTGCCCAGCTAAATTTTTCTAAGTCCAACACTTTTTGGACCAGATGCGTTATCTGGCCCAATGTCTTACCAGGCATCAATTTTTTCCATGTCAAACACATTTTGGGCCAGATGCAAAATTCATCTTAGACTTATAGTTGGATTATGAATTGTTCCAAGTTTAAAAAGTATTGATGGTCAAAAGTTCAAATTGTTCCAAGTTAATTATTTTGTGTAGCTAAGTGTGGTTTTGATTAATTCTCACCATTCCATTCATGACTGACACATTATGGGCCCAGTTTAATCCTTTTTGGCGCAAATTCACTGTGACCTTGTATAAATTTTAATCTATTACTGTAATTTAGCCATTTCTTTGACTAAAAATATGCACTAATGCTTTAATATGCGAAATTCTTAGCAAATGATTGAGTTTTTGTGCTCATTTTTAATAATACTAAGCACTTGCCGATTGTTTTCAGCAAAAATTGCCCTGAAGTTGTGAAATTTGATGATTGAACCAAAATTATCAAGAGTTAGTGCCTTTTAGCGCCTGAAACATGGCTGAAATGCTTGGAGTTTGTTAATCTATTGAGAATAAAGTTAAATAAGATAAATGTGCACCAAGACACTGTAATTTAGCAATTCCCCACTTGGCATTTAGGTGAAATGCTCTAAATTAGTTGATTCAATGCAACTTTTTTCGAAATAGCGCCAAAGGCATTAAATCATTCTAATTTGGCATTTCTATACATGGAATTTTAAAGAAACGTTCGAAATTTGTTGGATTAGTGTAAATAGAGTCAAAACTGGGCAAAATGCATTAAATTAATCTTTTAAGATTTAAAATTGCCAAATTGTTTTAATTTTCGGCTAATTAATTTTATTCCTCAATAAATTTACGAATTTCTAGCATTAATTGCTTTGATTGTCTCTTTACACCAACCCATCTAATTTGGCGCATTTCAATTAATTTTGAACTAAAGAAACGCCAAATAAGATTAATTCAATACATTTGGCCCTAGGTTAAGTCTATTTACACTAAACCAACCAATTTTATGCACTTGTCTTGTAATTCAAGTAGAGAATCGCCAATAAAGGATGATTCAATGCATTTAATGCCATTTTAATTAGAGTTACAGTAATAAAACGAATTTCTAGCAATTCAGTTAAATTTGAAGTAAGAAATCGCCAACAAAGGATGATTTAATGCATTTGGTGCTATTTTAACTAAAGTTACAGCAATTAAACATATTTCGAGCATTTCACTTGAATTTGCAAGTACAGAAGCGCCAATTAAGGATGATTTGATACAATTGGCGCTCTTTTAACCAAAGCTACAGTAATAAAACGAATTTCAAGCATTTCAGTCAAATTTGAAGAGAAGAATCGCCAATAAAGGATGATCAAATGCATTTGGTGCTATTTTAACTAAAGTTACAGTGATAAAACGAATTTCAAGCATTTTACTTGAATTGCAAGTAAAGAAGCGCCAATTAAGGATGATTTGATACAATTGTTGCTTTTTTAACTAAAGTTACAGTAATAAAACGAATTTCAAGCATTTCACTTGAATTGCAAGTAAAGAAGCGCCAATTAAGGATGATTCAATAGAATTGGCTCTATTTTAACTGAAGTTACAGTAATAAAACGAATTTCAAGCATTTCAGTCAAATTTGAACTGAAGAATCGCCAATAAAGGATGATCAAATGCATTTGGTGCTATTTTAACTAAAGTTACAGTAATAAAACGAATTTCAAGCATTTCACTTGAATTGCAAGTAAAGAAGCGCCAATTAAGGATGATTCAATACAATTGGCTCTATTTTAACTGAAGTTACAGTAATAAAACGAATTTCAAGCATTTCAGTCAAATTTGAAGAGAAGAATCGCCAATAAAGGATGATCAAATGCATTTGGTGCTATTTTAACTAAAGTTACAGTGATAAAACGAATTTCAAGCATTTTACTTGAATTGCAAGTAAAGAAGCGCCAATTAAGGATGATTTGATACAATTGTTGCTTTTTTAACTAAAGTTACAGTAATAAAACGAATTTCAAGCATTTCACTTGAATTGCAAGTAAAGAAGCGCCAATTAAGGATGATTCAATACAATTGGCTCTATTTTAACTGAAGTTACAGTAATAAAACGAATTTCAAGCATTTCAGTCAAATTTGAACTGAAGAATCGCCTATAAAGGATGATGAAATGCATTTGGTGCTATTTTAACTAAAGTTACAGTAATAAAACGAATTTCAAGCATTTTACTTGAATTGCAAGTAAAGAAGCGCCAATTAAGGATGATTTGATACAATTGTTGCTTTTTTAACTAAAGTTACAGTAATAAAACGAATTTCAAGCATTTCACTTGAATTGCAAGTAAAGAAGCGCCAATTAAGGATGATTCAATACAATTGGCTCTATTTTAACTGAAGTTACAGTAATAAAACGAATTTCAAGCATTTCAGTCAAATTTGAACTGAAGAATCGCCTATAAAGGATGATCAAATGCATTTGGTGCTATTTTAACTAAAGTTACAGTAATAAAACGAATTTCAAGCATTTCACTTGAATTGCAAGTAAAGAAGCGCCAATTAAGGATGATTTGATACAATTGTTGCTATTTTAACTAAAGTTACAGTAATAAAACGAATTTCAAGCATTTCAGTCAAATTTGAAGTGAAGAATCGTCAATAAAGGATGATCAAATGCATTTGGTGCTATTTTAACTAAAGTTACAGTAATAAAACGAATTTCAAGCATTTCACTTGAATTGCAAGTAAAGAAGCGCCAATTAAGGATGATTTGATACAATTGTTGCTATTTTAACTAAAGTTACAGTAATAAAACGAATTTCAAGCATTTCACTTGAATTGCAAGTAAAGAAGCGCCAATTAAGGATGATTCAATACAATTGGCTCTATTTTAACTGAAGTTACAGTAATAAAACGAATTTCAAGCATTTCAGTCAAATTTGAACTGAAGAATCGCCTATAAAGGATGATCAAATGCATTTGGTGCTATTTTAACTAAAGTTACAGTAATAAAACGAATTTCAAGCATTTCACTTGAATTGCAAGTAAAGAAGCGCCAATTAAGGATGATTTGATACAATTGTTGCTATTTTAACTAAAGTTACAGTAATAAAACGAATTTCAAGCATTTCACTTGAATTGCAAGTAAAGAAGCGCCAATTAAGGATGATTCAATACAATTGGCTCTATTTTAACTGAAGTTACAGTAATAAAACGAATTTCAAGCATTTCAGTCAAATTTGAACTGAAGAATCGCCTATAAAGGATGATCAAATGCATTTGGTGCTATTTTAACTAAAGTTACAGTAATAAAACGAATTTCAAGCATTTCACTTGAATTGCAAGTAAGGAAGCGCCAATTAAGGATGATTCAATACAATTGGCTCTATTTTAACTGAAGTTACAGTAATAAAACGAATTTCAAGCATTTCAGTCAAATTTGAACTGAAGAATCGCCTATAAAGGATGATCAAATGCATTTGGTGCTATTTTAACTAAAGTTACAGTAATAAAACGAATTTCAAGCATTTCACTTGAATTGCAAGCAAAGAAGCGCCAATTAAGGATGATTTGATACAATTGTTGCTATTTTAACTAAAGTTACAGTAATAAAACGAATTTCAAGCATTTCACTTGAATTGCAAGTAAAGAAGCGCCAATTAAGGGTGATTCAATACAATTGGCTCTATTTTAACTGAAGTTACAGTAATAAAACGAATTTCAAGCATTTCAGTCAAATTTGAACTGAAGAATCGCCTATAAAGGATGATCAAATGCATTTGGTGCTATTTTAACTAAAGTTACAGTAATAAAACGAATTTCAAGCATTTCACTTGAATTGCAAGTAAAGAAGCGCCAATTAAGGATGATTTGATACAATTGTTGCTATTTTAACTAAAGTTACAGTAATAAAACGAATTTCAAGCATTTCACTTGAATTGCAAGTAAAGAAGCGCCAATTAAGGATGATTCAATACAATTGGCTCTATTTTAACTGAAGTTACAGTAATAAAACGAATTTCAAGCATTTCAGTCAAATTTGAACTGAAGAATCGCCTATAAAGGATGATCAAATGCATTTGGTGCTATTTTAACTAAAGTTACAGTAATAAAACGAATTTCAAGCATTTCACTTGAATTGCAAGTAAGGAAGCGCCAATTAAGGATGATTCAATACAATTGGCTCTATTTTAACTGAAGTTACAGTAATAAAACGAATTTCAAGCATTTCAGTCAAATTTGAACTGAAGAATCGCCTATAAAGGATGATCAAATGCATTTGGTGCTATTTTAACTAAAGTTACAGTAATAAAACGAATTTCAAGCATTTCACTTGAATTGCAAGCAAAGAAGAGCCAATTAAGGATGATTTGATACAATTGTTGCTTTTTTAATTAAAGTTACAGTAATAAAACGAATTTCAAGCATTTCACTTGAATTGCGAGTAAAGAAGCGCCAATTAAGGATGATTCAATACAATTGGCGCTATTTTAACCAAAGCTACAGTAATAAAACGAATTTCAAGCATTTCACTTGAATTGCAAGTAAAGAAGCGCCAATTAAGGATGATTTGATACAATTGTTGCTTTTTTAATTAAAGTTACAGTAATAAAACGAATTTCAAGCATTTCACTTGAATTGCGAGTAAAGAAGCGCCAATTAAGGATGATTCAATACAATTGGCTCTATTTTAACTGAAGTTACAGTAATAAAACGAATTTCAAGCATTTCAGTCAAATTTGAACTGAAGAATCGCCAATAAAGGATGATCAAATGCATTTGGTGCTATTTTAACTAAAGTTACAGTAATAAAACGAATTTCAAGCATTTCACTTGAATTGCAAGTAAAGAAGCGCCAATTAAGGATGATTTGATACAATTGTTGCTATTTTAACTAAAGTTACAGTAAAAAAACGAATTTCAAGCATTTCAGTCAAATTTGAAGTGAAGAATCGTCAATAAAGGATGATCAAATGCATTTGGTGCTATTTTAACTAAAGTTACAGTAATAAAACGAATTTCAAGCATTTCACTTGAATTGCAAGTAAAGAAGCGCCAATTAAGGATGATTTGATACAATTGTTGCTTTTTTAATTAAAGTTACAGTAATTAAACAAATTTCGAGCATTTCACTTGAATTGCAAGTAAAGAAACGCTAATTATGGATGATTTAATACAATTGGCGCTATTTTATCCAAAGCTACAGTAACAAAACGAATTTCAAGCATTTCAGTCGAACTTGAAGCAAAGAATCGCCAATTAAGGATGATCAAATGCATTTGGTGCTATTTTAACTAAAGTTACAGTAATAAAACGAATTTAAAGCATTTTAGTCAAATTTGATGTGAAGAATCGCCAATTAAGAATGATCAAATGCATTTGGTGCTATTTTAACTAAAGTTACAGTAATTAAACAAATTTTGAGCATTTAACTTAAATTGCAAGTAAAGAAACGCCAATTATGGATGATTTAATACAATTGACGCTATTTTTACCAAAGCTACAGTAATAAAACGAATTTCAAGCATTTCAGTCAAATTTGAAGCGAAGAATCGCCAATTAAGGAAGATTTAATACAATAGATTCAATTTTAACTAAAGTTACAGTAATTAAACAAATTTTGAGCATTTCACTTAAATTGCAAGTAAAGAAACGCCAATTATGGATAATTTGATACAATTGGCGCTATTTTAACCAAAGCTACAGTAACAAAACGAATTTCAAGCATTTCAGTCGAACTTGACGCAAAGAATCGTCAATTAAGGATGATCAAATGCATTTGGTGCTATTTTAACCAAATTTACAGTAATAAAACGAATTTAAAGCATTTCAGTCAAATTTGAAGTGAAGAATCGCCAATTAAGAATGATCAAATGCATTTGGTGCTATTTTAACTAAAGTTACAGTAATTAAACAAATTTTGAGCATTTCACTTAAATTGCAAGTAAAGAAACGCCAATTATGGATGATTTAATACAATTGGCGCTATTTTAACCAAGGTTACAGTAATAAAACAAATTTTGAGCTTTTCATTTAAATTGCAAGTAAAGAAACGCCAATTAAGGATGAATTAACGCATTTAGTGCTATTTTAACCAGAGTTACAGTAATTAAACGAATTTCAAGCATTTCAGTCAAATTTGAAGTAAAGAATGGCCAATTAAGGATGACTCAATGCCTTTAATGCTATTTTAACCAATGTTACAGTAATAAAACGAATTTCTAGCATTTCAGTCAAATTTGAAGTAAAGAATCGCCAATAAAGGATGATCAAATGCATTTGGTGCCATTTTAACTAAAGTTACAGTAATAAAACGAATTTAAAGCATTTCAGTCAAATTTGAAGTGAAAAATCGCCAATTGAGAATGATCAAATGCATTTGGTGCTATTTTAACTAAAGTTACAGTAATTAAACAAATTTTGAGCATTTCACTTAAATTGCAAGTATAGAAACGCCAATTAAATATGATTTAATACAATTGGCGCTATTTTAACCAAAGCTACAGTAATAAAACGAATTTCAAGCATTTCAGTCAAATTTGAAGTGAAGAATCGCCAATTAAGGATGATTCAATACAATAGATTCTATTTTAACTAAAGTTACAGTAATAAAACAAATTTCAAGCATTTCAGTTGAATTGCAAGTAAAGAATCAACAATTAAGGATGATTTAATACAATAGATTCTTTTTTAACTGAAGCCACAGCAATAAAACAAATTTCAAGCATTTCACTTAAATTGCAAGTAAAGAAACGCCAATACAGGATGACTCAATGCCTTTAATGCTATTTTAACCAATGTTACAGTAATTAAACAAATTTCTAGCATTTCAGTCAAACTTGAAGCAAAGAATCGCCAATTAAGGATGATTTAATACAATAGATTCTATTTTAACTAAAGTTACAGTAATAAAACGAATTTCAAGCATTTCAGTCAAATTTGAAGTGAAGAATCGCCAATAAAGGATGATCAAATGCATTTGGTGCTATTTTAACTAAAGTTACAGTAATTAAACAAATTTTGAGCATTTCACTTAAATTGCAAGTAATGAAACGCCAATAAAGGATGATCAAATGCATTTGGCTACTAATTTAACTAAAGTTACAGTAATAAAACAAATTTCAAGCATTTCAGTTGAATTGCAAGTAAAGAATCAACAATTAAGGATGATTTAATACAATAGATTCTTTTTTAACTAAAGCCACAGTAATAAAACAAATTTCAAGCATTTCACTTAAATTGCAAGTAAAGAAACGCCAATACAGGATGACTCAATGCCTTTAATTCTATTTTAACCAATGTTACAGTAATTAAACAAATTTCTAGCATTTCAGTCAAACTTGAAGCAAAGAATCGCCAATTAAGGATGATTTAATACAAGAGATTCTATTTTAACTAAAGTTACAGTAATAAAACGAATTTCAAGCATTTCAGTCAAATTTGAAGTGAAGAATCGCCAATAAAGGATGATCAAATGCATTTGGTGCTATTTTAACTAAAGTTACAGTAATAAAACGAATTTCAAGCATTTCACTTGAATTGCAAGTAAAGAAGCGCCAATTAAGGATGATTTGATACAATTGTTGCTATTTTAACTAAAGTTACAGTAATAAAACGAATTTCAAGCATTTCAGTCAAATTTGAAGTGAAGAATCGTCAATAAAGGATGATCAAATGCATTTGGTGCTATTTTAACTAAAGTTACAGTAATAAAACGAATTTCAAGCATTTCACTTGAATTGCAAGTAAAGAAGCGCCAATTAAGGATGATTTGATACAATTGTTGCTTTTTTAATTAAAGTTACAGTAATAAAACGAATTTCAAGCATTTCACTTGAATTGCGAGTAAAGAAGCGCCAATTAAGGATGATTCAATACAATTGGCTCTATTTTAACTGAAGTTACAGTAATAAAACGAATTTCAAGCATTTCAGTCAAATTTGAACTGAAGAATCGCCAATAAAGGATGATCAAATGCATTTGGTGCTATTTTAACTAAAGTTACAGTAATAAAACGAATTTCAAGCATTTCACTTGAATTGCAAGTAAAGAAGCGCCAATTAAGGATGATTTGATACAATTGTTGCTATTTTAACTAAAGTTACAGTAATAAAACGAATTTCAAGCATTTCAGTCAAATTTGAACTGAAGAATCGCCTATAAAGGATGATCAAATGCATTTGGTGCTATTTTAACTAAAGTTACAGTGATAAAACGAATTTCAAGCATTTCACTTGAATTGCAAGTAAAGAAGCGCCAATTAAGGGTGATTCAATACAATTGGCTCTATTTTAACTGAAGTTACAGTAATAAAACGAATTTCAAGCATTTCAGTCAAATTTGAACTGAAGAATCGCCTATAAAGGATGATCAAATGCATTTGGTGCTATTTTAACTAAAGTTACAGTAATAAAACGAATTTCAAGCATTTCACTTGAATTGCAAGTAAAGAAGCGCCAATTAAGGATGATTTGATACAATTGTTGCTATTTTAACTAAAGTTACAGTAATAAAACGAATTTCAAGCATTTCACTTGAATTGCAAGTAAAGAAGCGCCAATTAAGGATGATTCAATACAATTGGCTCTATTTTAACTGAAGTTACAGTAATAAAACGAATTTCAAGCATTTCAGTCAAATTTGAACTGAAGAATCGCCTATAAAGGATGATCAAATGCATTTGGTGCTATTTTAACTAAAGTTACAGTAATAAAACGAATTTCAAGCATTTCACTTGAATTGCAAGTAAGGAAGCGCCAATTAAGGATGATTCAATACAATTGGCTCTATTTTAACTGAAGTTACAGTAATAAAACGAATTTCAAGCATTTCAGTCAAATTTGAACTGAAGAATCGCCTATAAAGGATGATCAAATGCATTTGGTGCTATTTTAACTAAAGTTACAGTAATAAAACGAATTTCAAGCATTTCACTTGAATTGCAAGTAAAGAAGCGCCAATTAAGGATGATTTGATACAATTGTTGCTATTTTAACTAAAGTTACAGTAATAAAACGAATTTCAAGCATTTCACTTGAATTGCAAGTAAAGAAGCGCCAATTAAGGGTGATTCAATACAATTGGCTCTATTTTAACTGAAGTTACAGTAATAAAACGAATTTCAAGCATTTCAGTCAAATTTGAACTGAAGAATCGCCTATAAAGGATGATCAAATGCATTTGGTGCTATTTTAACTAAAGTTACAGTAATAAAACGAATTTCAAGCATTTCACTTGAATTGCAAGCAAAGAAGCGCCAATTAAGGATGATTTGATACAATTGTTGCTATTTTAACTAAAGTTACAGTAATAAAACGAATTTCAAGCATTTCACTTGAATTGCAAGTAAAGAAGCGCCAATTAAGGGTGATTCAATACAATTGGCTCTATTTTAACTGAAGTTACAGTAATAAAACGAATTTCAAGCATTTCAGTCAAATTTGAACTGAAGAATCGCCTATAAAGGATGATCAAATGCATTTGGTGCTATTTTAACTAAAGTTACAGTAATAAAACGAATTTCAAGCATTTCACTTGAATTGCAAGTAAAGAAGCGCCAATTAAGGATGATTTGATACAATTGTTGCTATTTTAACTAAAGTTACAGTAATAAAACGAATTTCAAGCATTTCACTTGAATTGCAAGTAAAGAAGCGCCAATTAAGGATGATTCAATACAATTGGCTCTATTTTAACTGAAGTTACAGTAATAAAACGAATTTCAAGCATTTCAGTCAAATTTGAACTGAAGAATCGCCTATAAAGGATGATCAAATGCATTTGGTGCTATTTTAACTAAAGTTACAGTAATAAAACGAATTTCAAGCATTTCACTTGAATTGCAAGTAAGGAAGCGCCAATTAAGGATGATTCAATACAATTGGCTCTATTTTAACTGAAGTTACAGTAATAAAACGAATTTCAAGCATTTCAGTCAAATTTGAACTGAAGAATCGCCTATAAAGGATGATCAAATGCATTTGGTGCTATTTTAACTAAAGTTACAGTAATAAAACGAATTTCAAGCATTTCACTTGAATTGCAAGTAAAGAAGCGCCAATTAAGGATGATTTGATACAATTGTTGCTATTTTAACTAAAGTTACAGTAATAAAACGAATTTCAAGCATTTCACTTGAATTGCAAGTAAAGAAGCGCCAATTAAGGGTGATTCAATACAATTGGCTCTATTTTAACTGAAGTTACAGTAATAAAACGAATTTCAAGCATTTCAGTCAAATTTGAACTGAAGAATCGCCTATAAAGGATGATCAAATGCATTTGGTGCTATTTTAACTAAAGTTACAGTAATAAAACGAATTTCAAGCATTTCACTTGAATTGCAAGTAAAGAAGCGCCAATTAAGGATGATTTGATACAATTGTTGCTATTTTAACTAAAGTTACAGTAATAAAACGAATTTCAAGCATTTCACTTGAATTGCAAGTAAAGAAGCGCCAATTAAGGATGATTTGATACAATTGTTGCTATTTTAACTAAAGTTACAGTAATAAAACGAATTTCAAGCATTTCACTTGAATTGCAAGTAAAGAAGCGCCAATTAAGGGTGATTCAATACAATTGGCTCTATTTTAACTGAAGTTACAGTAATAAAACGAATTTCAAGCATTTCAGTCAAATTTGAACTGAAGAATCGCCTATAAAGGATGATCAAATGCATTTGGTGCTATTTTAACTAAAGTTACAGTGATAAAACGAATTTCAAGCATTTCACTTGAATTGCAAGTAAAGAAGCGCCAATTAAGGGTGATTCAATACAATTGGCTCTATTTTAACTGAAGTTACAGTAATAAAACGAATTTCAAGCATTTCAGTCAAATTTGAACTGAAGAATCGCCTATAAAGGATGATCAAATGCATTTGGTGCTATTTTAACTAAAGTTACAGTAATAAAACGAATTTCAAGCATTTCACTTGAATTGCAAGTAAAGAAGCGCCAATTAAGGATGATTTGATACAATTGTTGCTATTTTAACTAAAGTTACAGTAATAAAACGAATTTCAAGCATTTCACTTGAATTGCAAGTAAAGAAGCGCCAATTAAGGATGATTCAATACAATTGGCTCTATTTTAACTGAAGTTACAGTAATAAAACGAATTTCAAGCATTTCAGTCAAATTTGAACTGAAGAATCGCCTATAAAGGATGATCAAATGCATTTGGTGCTATTTTAACTAAAGTTACAGTAATAAAACGAATTTCAAGCATTTCACTTGAATTGCAAGTAAGGAAGCGCCAATTAAGGATGATTCAATACAATTGGCTCTATTTTAACTGAAGTTACAGTAATAAAACGAATTTCAAGCATTTCAGTCAAATTTGAACTGAAGAATCGCCTATAAAGGATGATCAAATGCATTTGGTGCTATTTTAACTAAAGTTACAGTAATAAAACGAATTTCAAGCATTTCACTTGAATTGCAAGTAAAGAAGCGCCAATTAAGGATGATTTGATACAATTGTTGCTATTTTAACTAAAGTTACAGTAATAAAACGAATTTCAAGCATTTCACTTGAATTGCAAGTAAAGAAGCGCCAATTAAGGGTGATTCAATACAATTGGCTCTATTTTAACTGAAGTTACAGTAATAAAACGAATTTCAAGCATTTCAGTCAAATTTGAACTGAAGAATCGCCTATAAAGGATGATCAAATGCATTTGGTGCTATTTTAACTAAAGTTACAGTAATAAAACGAATTTCAAGCATTTCACTTGAATTGCAAGCAAAGAAGCGCCAATTAAGGATGATTTGATACAATTGTTGCTATTTTAACTAAAGTTACAGTAATAAAACGAATTTCAAGCATTTCACTTGAATTGCAAGTAAAGAAGCGCCAATTAAGGGTGATTCAATACAATTGGCTCTATTTTAACTGAAGTTACAGTAATAAAACGAATTTCAAGCATTTCAGTCAAATTTGAACTGAAGAATCGCCTATAAAGGATGATCAAATGCATTTGGTGCTATTTTAACTAAAGTTACAGTAATAAAACGAATTTCAAGCATTTCACTTGAATTGCAAGTAAAGAAGCGCCAATTAAGGATGATTTGATACAATTGTTGCTATTTTAACTAAAGTTACAGTAATAAAACGAATTTCAAGCATTTCACTTGAATTGCAAGTAAAGAAGCGCCAATTAAGGATGATTCAATACAATTGGCTCTATTTTAACTGAAGTTACAGTAATAAAACGAATTTCAAGCATTTCACTTGAATTGCAAGTAAAGAAGCGCCAATTAAGGGTGATTCAATACAATTGGCTCTATTTTAACTGAAGTTACAGTAATAAAACGAATTTCAAGCATTTCAGTCAAATTTGAACTGAAGAATCGCCTATAAAGGATGATCAAATGCATTTGGTGCTATTTTAACTAAAGTTACAGTAATAAAACGAATTTCAAGCATTTCACTTGAATTGCAAGTAAAGAAGCGCCAATTAAGGATGATTTGATACAATTGTTGCTATTTTAACTAAAGTTACAGTAATAAAACGAATTTCAAGCATTTCACTTGAATTGCAAGTAAAGAAGCGCCAATTAAGGATGATTCAATACAATTGGCTCTATTTTAACTGAAGTTACAGTAATAAAACGAATTTCAAGCATTTCAGTCAAATTTGAACTGAAGAATCGCCTATAAAGGATGATCAAATGCATTTGGTGCTATTTTAACTAAAGTTACAGTAATAAAACGAATTTCAAGCATTTCACTTGAATTGCAAGTAAGGAAGCGCCAATTAAGGATGATTCAATACAATTGGCTCTATTTTAACTGAAGTTACAGTAATAAAACGAATTTCAAGCATTTCAGTCAAATTTGAACTGAAGAATCGCCTATAAAGGATGATCAAATGCATTTGGTGCTATTTTAACTAAAGTTACAGTAATAAAACGAATTTCAAGCATTTCACTTGAATTGCAAGTAAAGAAGCGCCAATTAAGGATGATTTGATACAATTGTTGCTATTTTAACTAAAGTTACAGTAATAAAACGAATTTCAAGCATTTCACTTGAATTGCAAGTAAAGAAGCGCCAATTAAGGGTGATTCAATACAATTGGCTCTATTTTAACTGAAGTTACAGTAATAAAACGAATTTCAAGCATTTCAGTCAAATTTGAACTGAAGAATCGCCTATAAAGGATGATCAAATGCATTTGGTGCTATTTTAACTAAAGTTACAGTAATAAAACGAATTTCAAGCATTTCACTTGAATTGCAAGTAAAGAAGCGCCAATTAAGGATGATTTGATACAATTGTTGCTATTTTAACTAAAGTTACAGTAATAAAACGAATTTCAAGCATTTCACTTGAATTGCAAGTAAAGAAGCGCCAATTAAGGATGATTTGATACAATTGTTGCTATTTTAACTAAAGTTACAGTAATAAAACGAATTTCAAGCATTTCACTTGAATTGCAAGTAAAGAAGCGCCAATTAAGGGTGATTCAATACAATTGGCTCTATTTTAACTGAAGTTACAGTAATAAAACGAATTTCAAGCATTTCAGTCAAATTTGAACTGAAGAATCGCCTATAAAGGATGATCAAATGCATTTGGTGCTATTTTAACTAAAGTTACAGTGATAAAACGAATTTCAAGCATTTCACTTGAATTGCAAGTAAAGAAGCGCCAATTAAGGGTGATTCAATACAATTGGCTCTATTTTAACTGAAGTTACAGTAATAAAACGAATTTCAAGCATTTCAGTCAAATTTGAACTGAAGAATCGCCTATAAAGGATGATCAAATGCATTTGGTGCTATTTTAACTAAAGTTACAGTAATAAAACGAATTTCAAGCATTTCACTTGAATTGCAAGTAAAGAAGCGCCAATTAAGGATGATTTGATACAATTGTTGCTATTTTAACTAAAGTTACAGTAATAAAACGAATTTCAAGCATTTCACTTGAATTGCAAGTAAAGAAGCGCCAATTAAGGATGATTCAATACAATTAGCTCTATTTTAACTGAAGTTACAGTAATAAAACGAATTTCAAGCATTTCAGTCAAATTTGAACTGAAGAATCGCCTATAAAGGATGATCAAATGCATTTGGTGCTATTTTAACTAAAGTTACAGTAATAAAACGAATTTCAAGCATTTCACTTGAATTGCAAGTAAAGAAGCGCCAATTAAGGATGATTTGATACAATTGTTGCTATTTTAACTAAAGTTACAGTAATAAAACGAATTTCAAGCATTTCACTTGAATTGCAAGTAAAGAAGCGCCAATTAAGGATGATTCAATACAATTGGCTCTATTTTAACTAAAGTTACAGTAATAAAACGAATTTCAAGCATTTCACTTGAATTGCAAGTAAAGAAGCGCCAATTAAGGATGATTTGATACAATTGTTGCTATTTTAACTAAAGTTACAGTAATAAAACGAATTTCAAGCATTTCACTTGAATTGCAAGTAAAGAAGCGCCAATTAAGGATGATTCAATACAATTGGCTCTATTTTAACTGAAGTTACAGTAATAAAACGAATTTCAAGCATTTCAGTCAAATTTGAACTGAAGAATCGCCTATAAAGGATGATCAAATGCATTTGGTGCTATTTTAACTAAAGTTACAGTAATAAAACGAATTTCAAGCATTTCACTTGAATTGCAAGTAAAGAAGCGCCAATTAAGGGTGATTCAATACAATTGGCTCTATTTTAACTGAAGTTACAGTAATAAAACGAATTTCAAGCATTTCAGTCAAATTTGAACTGAAGAATCGCCTATAAAGGATGATCAAATGCATTTGGTGCTATTTTAACTAAAGTTACAGTAATAAAACGAATTTCAAGCATTTCACTTGAATTGCAAGTAAAGAAGCGCCAATTAAGGGTGATTCAATACAATTGGCTCTATTTTAACTGAAGTTACAGTAATAAAACGAATTTCAAGCATTTCAGTCAAATTTGAACTGAAGAATCGCCTATAAAGGATGATCAAATGCATTTGGTGCTATTTTAACTAAAGTTACAGTAATAAAACGAATTTCAAGCATTTCACTTGAATTGCAAGTAAAGAAGCGCCAATTAAGGATGATTTGATACAATTGTTGCTATTTTAACTAAAGTTACAGTAATAAAACGAATTTCAAGCATTTCACTTGAATTGCAAGTAAAGAAGCGCCAATTAAGGATGATTCAATACAATTGGCTCTATTTTAACTGAAGTTACAGTAATAAAACGAATTTCAAGCATTTCAGTCAAATTTGAACTGAAGAATCGCCTATAAAGGATGATCAAATGCATTTGGTGCTATTTTAACTAAAGTTACAGTAATAAAACGAATTTCAAGCATTTCACTTGAATTGCAAGTAAAGAAGCGCCAATTAAGGATGATTTGATACAATTGTTGCTATTTTAACTAAAGTTACAGTAATAAAACGAATTTCAAGCATTTCACTTGAATTGCAAGTAAAGAAGCGCCAATTAAGGATGATTCAATACAATTGGCTCTATTTTAACTGAAGTTACAGTAATAAAACGAATTTCAAGCATTTCAGTCAAATTTGAACTGAAGAATCGCCTATAAAGGATGATCAAATGCATTTGGTGCTATTTTAACTAAAGTTACAGTAATAAAACGAATTTCAAGCATTTCACTTGAATTGCAAGTAAGGAAGCGCCAATTAAGGATGATCCAATACAATTGGCTCTATTTTAACTGAAGTTACAGTAATAAAACGAATTTCAAGCATTTCAGTCAAATTTGAACTGAAGAATCGCCTATAAAGGATGATCAAATGCATTTGGTGCTATTTTAACTAAAGTTACAGTAATAAAACGAATTTCAAGCATTTCACTTGAATTGCAAGTAAAGAAGCGCCAATTAAGGATGATTTGATACAATTGTTGCTATTTTAACTAAAGTTACAGTAATAAAACGAATTTCAAGCATTTCACTTGAATTGCAAGTAAAGAAGCGCCAATTAAGGGTGATTCAATACAATTGGCTCTATTTTAACTGAAGTTACAGTAATAAAACGAATTTCAAGCATTTCAGTCAAATTTGAACTGAAGAATCGCCTATAAAGGATGATCAAATGCATTTGGTGCTATTTTAACTAAAGTTACAGTAATAAAACGAATTTCAAGCATTTCACTTGAATTGCAAGCAAAGAAGCGCCAATTAAGGATGATTTGATACAATTGTTGCTATTTTAACTAAAGTTACAGTAATAAAACGAATTTCAAGCATTTCACTTGAATTGCAAGTAAAGAAGCGCCAATTAAGGGTGATTCAATACAATTGGCTCTATTTTAACTGAAGTTACAGTAATAAAACGAATTTCAAGCATTTCAGTCAAATTTGAACTGAAGAATCGCCTATAAAGGATGATCAAATGCATTTGGTGCTATTTTAACTAAAGTTACAGTGATAAAACGAATTTCAAGCATTTCACTTGAATTGCAAGTAAAGAAGCGCCAATTAAGGGTGATTCAATACAATTGGCTCTATTTTAACTGAAGTTACAGTAATAAAACGAATTTCAAGCATTTCAGTCAAATTTGAACTGAAGAATCGCCTATAAAGGATGATCAAATGCATTTGGTGCTATTTTAACTAAAGTTACAGTAATAAAACGAATTTCAAGCATTTCACTTGAATTGCAAGTAAAGAAGCGCCAATTAAGGATGATTTGATACAATTGTTGCTATTTTAACTAAAGTTACAGTAATAAAACGAATTTCAAGCATTTCACTTGAATTGCAAGTAAAGAAGCGCCAATTAAGGATGATTCAATACAATTGGCTCTATTTTAACTAAAGCTACAGTAATAAAACGAATTTCAAGCATTTCACTTGAATTGCAAGTAAAGAAGCGCCAATTAAGGATGATTTGATACAATTGTTGCTATTTTAACTAAAGTTACAGTAATAAAACGAATTTCAAGCATTTCACTTGAATTGCAAGTAAAGAAGCGCCAATTAAGGGTGATTCAATACAATTGGCTCTATTTTAACTGAAGTTACAGTAATAAAACGAATTTCAAGCATTTCAGTCAAATTTGAAGTGAAGAATCGCCAATAAAGGATGATCAAATGCATTTGGTGCTATTTTAACTAAAGTTACAGTAATAAAACGAATTTCAAGCATTTCACTTGAATTGCAAGTAAAGAAGCGCCAATTAAGGATGATTTGATACAATTGTTGCTATTTTAACTAAAGTTACAGTAATAAAACGAATTTCAAGCATTTCAGTCAAATTTGAAGTGAAGAATCGTCAATAAAGGATGATCAAATGCATTTGGTGCTATTTTAACTAAAGTTACAGTAATAAAACGAATTTCAAGCATTTCACTTGAATTGCAAGTAAAGAAGCGCCAATTAAGGATGATTTGATACAATTGTTGCTTTTTTAATTAAAGTTACAGTAATAAAACGAATTTCAAGCATTTCACTTGAATTGCGAGTAAAGAAGCGCCAATTAAGGATGATTCAATACAATTGGCTCTATTTTAACTGAAGTTACAGTAATAAAACGAATTTCAAGCATTTCAGTCAAATTTGAACTGAAGAATCGCCAATAAAGGATGATCAAATGCATTTGGTGCTATTTTAACTAAAGTTACAGTAATAAAACGAATTTCAAGCATTTCACTTGAATTGCAAGTAAAGAAGCGCCAATTAAGGATGATTTGATACAATTGTTGCTATTTTAACTAAAGTTACAGTAATAAAACGAATTTCAAGCATTTCAGTCAAATTTGAACTGAAGAATCGCCTATAAAGGATGATCAAATGCATTTGGTGCTATTTTAACTAAAGTTACAGTGATAAAACGAATTTCAAGCATTTCACTTGAATTGCAAGTAAAGAAGCGCCAATTAAGGGTGATTCAATACAATTGGCTCTATTTTAACTGAAGTTACAGTAATAAAACGAATTTCAAGCATTTCAGTCAAATTTGAACTGAAGAATCGCCTATAAAGGATGATCAAATGCATTTGGTGCTATTTTAACTAAAGTTACAGTAATAAAACGAATTTCAAGCATTTCACTTGAATTGCAAGTAAAGAAGCGCCAATTAAGGATGATTTGATACAATTGTTGCTATTTTAACTAAAGTTACAGTAATAAAACGAATTTCAAGCATTTCACTTGAATTGCAAGTAAAGAAGCGCCAATTAAGGATGATTCAATACAATTGGCTCTATTTTAACTGAAGTTACAGTAATAAAACGAATTTCAAGCATTTCAGTCAAATTTGAACTGAAGAATCGCCTATAAAGGATGATCAAATGCATTTGGTGCTATTTTAACTAAAGTTACAGTAATAAAACGAATTTCAAGCATTTCACTTGAATTGCAAGTAAGGAAGCGCCAATTAAGGATGATTCAATACAATTGGCTCTATTTTAACTGAAGTTACAGTAATAAAACGAATTTCAAGCATTTCAGTCAAATTTGAACTGAAGAATCGCCTATAAAGGATGATCAAATGCATTTGGTGCTATTTTAACTAAAGTTACAGTAATAAAACGAATTTCAAGCATTTCACTTGAATTGCAAGTAAAGAAGCGCCAATTAAGGATGATTTGATACAATTGTTGCTATTTTAACTAAAGTTACAGTAATAAAACGAATTTCAAGCATTTCACTTGAATTGCAAGTAAAGAAGCGCCAATTAAGGGTGATTCAATACAATTGGCTCTATTTTAACTGAAGTTACAGTAATAAAACGAATTTCAAGCATTTCAGTCAAATTTGAACTGAAGAATCGCCTATAAAGGATGATCAAATGCATTTGGTGCTATTTTAACTAAAGTTACAGTAATAAAACGAATTTCAAGCATTTCACTTGAATTGCAAGCAAAGAAGCGCCAATTAAGGATGATTTGATACAATTGTTGCTATTTTAACTAAAGTTACAGTAATAAAACGAATTTCAAGCATTTCACTTGAATTGCAAGTAAAGAAGCGCCAATTAAGGGTGATTCAATACAATTGGCTCTATTTTAACTGAAGTTACAGTAATAAAACGAATTTCAAGCATTTCAGTCAAATTTGAACTGAAGAATCGCCTATAAAGGATGATCAAATGCATTTGGTGCTATTTTAACTAAAGTTACAGTAATAAAACGAATTTCAAGCATTTCACTTGAATTGCAAGTAAAGAAGCGCCAATTAAGGATGATTTGATACAATTGTTGCTATTTTAACTAAAGTTACAGTAATAAAACGAATTTCAAGCATTTCACTTGAATTGCAAGTAAAGAAGCGCCAATTAAGGATGATTCAATACAATTGGCTCTATTTTAACTGAAGTTACAGTAATAAAACGAATTTCAAGCATTTCAGTCAAATTTGAACTGAAGAATCGCCTATAAAGGATGATCAAATGCATTTGGTGCTATTTTAACTAAAGTTACAGTAATAAAACGAATTTCAAGCATTTCACTTGAATTGCAAGTAAGGAAGCGCCAATTAAGGATGATTCAATACAATTGGCTCTATTTTAACTGAAGTTACAGTAATAAAACGAATTTCAAGCATTTCAGTCAAATTTGAACTGAAGAATCGCCTATAAAGGATGATCAAATGCATTTGGTGCTATTTTAACTAAAGTTACAGTAATAAAACGAATTTCAAGCATTTCACTTGAATTGCAAGTAAAGAAGCGCCAATTAAGGATGATTTGATACAATTGTTGCTATTTTAACTAAAGTTACAGTAATAAAACGAATTTCAAGCATTTCACTTGAATTGCAAGTAAAGAAGCGCCAATTAAGGGTGATTCAATACAATTGGCTCTATTTTAACTGAAGTTACAGTAATAAAACGAATTTCAAGCATTTCAGTCAAATTTGAACTGAAGAATCGCCTATAAAGGATGATCAAATGCATTTGGTGCTATTTTAACTAAAGTTACAGTAATAAAACGAATTTCAAGCATTTCACTTGAATTGCAAGTAAAGAAGCGCCAATTAAGGATGATTTGATACAATTGTTGCTATTTTAACTAAAGTTACAGTAATAAAACGAATTTCAAGCATTTCACTTGAATTGCAAGTAAAGAAGCGCCAATTAAGGATGATTCAATACAATTGGCTCTATTTTAACTGAAGTTACAGTAATAAAACGAATTTCAAGCATTTCAGTCAAATTTGAACTGAAGAATCGCCTATAAAGGATGATCAAATGCATTTGGTGCTATTTTAACTAAAGTTACAGTAATAAAACGAATTTCAAGCATTTCACTTGAATTGCAAGTAAGGAAGCGCCAATTAAGGATGATTCAATACAATTGGCTCTATTTTAACTGAAGTTACAGTAATAAAACGAATTTCAAGCATTTCAGTCAAATTTGAACTGAAGAATCGCCTATAAAGGATGATCAAATGCATTTGGTGCTATTTTAACTAAAGTTACAGTAATAAAACGAATTTCAAGCATTTCACTTGAATTGCAAGCAAAGAAGCGCCAATTAAGGATGATTTGATACAATTGTTGCTTTTTTAATTAAAGTTACAGTAATAAAACGAATTTCAAGCATTTCACTTGAATTGCGAGTAAAGAAGCGCCAATTAAGGATGATTCAATACAATTGGCGCTATTTTAACCAAAGCTACAGTAATAAAACGAATTTCAAGCATTTCACTTGAATTGCAAGTAAAGAAGCGCCAATTAAGGATGATTTGATACAATTGTTGCTTTTTTAATTAAAGTTACAGTAATAAAACGAATTTCAAGCATTTCACTTGAATTGCGAGTAAAGAAGCGCCAATTAAGGATGATTCAATACAATTGGCTCTATTTTAACTGAAGTTACAGTAATAAAACGAATTTCAAGCATTTCAGTCAAATTTGAACTGAAGAATCGCCAATAAAGGATGATCAAATGCATTTGGTGCTATTTTAACTAAAGTTACAGTAATAAAACGAATTTCAAGCATTTCACTTGAATTGCAAGTAAAGAAGCGCCAATTAAGGATGATTTGATACAATTGTTGCTATTTTAACTAAAGTTACAGTAATAAAACGAATTTCAAGCATTTCAGTCAAATTTGAAGTGAAGAATCGTCAATAAAGGATGATCAAATGCATTTGGTGCTATTTTAACTAAAGTTACAGTAATAAAACGAATTTCAAGCATTTCACTTGAATTGCAAGTAAAGAAGCGCCAATTAAGGATGATTTGATACAATTGTTGCTTTTTTAATTAAAGTTACAGTAATTAAACAAATTTCGAGCATTTCACTTGAATTGCAAGTAAAGAAACGCTAATTATGGATGATTTAATACAATTGGCGCTATTTTATCCAAAGCTACAGTAACAAAACGAATTTCAAGCATTTCAGTCGAACTTGAAGCAAAGAATCGCCAATTAAGGATGATCAAATGCATTTGGTGCTATTTTAACTAAAGTTACAGTAATAAAACGAATTTAAAGCATTTTAGTCAAATTTGATGTGAAGAATCGCCAATTAAGAATGATCAAATGCATTTGGTGCTATTTTAACTAAAGTTACAGTAATTAAACAAATTTTGAGCATTTAACTTAAATTGCAAGTAAAGAAACGCCAATTATGGATGATTTAATACAATTGACGCTATTTTTACCAAAGCTACAGTAATAAAACGAATTTCAAGCATTTCAGTCAAATTTGAAGCGAAGAATCGCCAATTAAGGAAGATTTAATACAATAGATTCAATTTTAACTAAAGTTACAGTAATTAAACAAATTTTGAGCATTTCACTTAAATTGCAAGTAAAGAAACGCCAATTATGGATAATTTGATACAATTGGCGCTATTTTAACCAAAGCTACAGTAACAAAACGAATTTCAAGCATTTCAGTCGAACTTGACGCAAAGAATCGTCAATTAAGGATGATCAAATGCATTTGGTGCTATTTTAACCAAATTTACAGTAATAAAACGAATTTAAAGCATTTCAGTCAAATTTGAAGTGAAGAATCGCCAATTAAGAATGATCAAATGCATTTGGTGCTATTTTAACTAAAGTTACAGTAATTAAACAAATTTTGAGCATTTCACTTAAATTGCAAGTAAAGAAACGCCAATTATGGATGATTTAATACAATTGGCGCTATTTTAACCAAGGTTACAGTAATAAAACAAATTTTGAGCTTTTCATTTAAATTGCAAGTAAAGAAACGCCAATTAAGGATGAATTAACGCATTTAGTGCTATTTTAACCAGAGTTACAGTAATTAAACGAATTTCAAGCATTTCAGTCAAATTTGAAGTAAAGAATGGCCAATTAAGGATGACTCAATGCCTTTAATGCTATTTTAACCAATGTTACAGTAATAAAACGAATTTCTAGCATTTCAGTCAAATTTGAAGTAAAGAATCGCCAATAAAGGATGATCAAATGCATTTGGTGCTATTTTAACTAAAGTTACAGTAATAAAACGAATTTAAAGCATTTTAGTCAAATTTGATGTGAAGAATCGCCAATTAAGAATGATCAAATGCATTTGGTGCTATTTTAACTAAAGTTACAGTAATTAAACAAATTTTGAGCATTTAACTTAAATTGCAAGTAAAGAAACGCCAATTATGGATGATTTAATACAATTGACGCTATTTTTACCAAAGCTACAGTAATAAAACGAATTTCAAGCATTTCAGTCAAATTTGAAGCGAAGAATCGCCAATTAAGGAAGATTTAATACAATAGATTCAATTTTAACTAAAGTTACAGTAATTAAACAAATTTTGAGCATTTCACTTAAATTGCAAGTAAAGAAACGCCAATTATGGATAATTTGATACAATTGGCGCTATTTTAACCAAAGCTACAGTAACAAAACGAATTTCAAGCATTTCAGTCGAACTTGACGCAAAGAATCGTCAATTAAGGATGATCAAATGCATTTGGTGCTATTTTAACCAAATTTACAGTAATAAAACGAATTTAAAGCATTTCAGTCAAATTTGAAGTGAAGAATCGCCAATTAAGAATGATCAAATGCATTTGGTGCTATTTTAACTAAAGTTACAGTAATTAAACAAATTTTGAGCATTTCACTTAAATTGCAAGTAAAGAAACGCCAATTATGGATGATTTAATACAATTGGCGCTATTTTAACCAAGGTTACAGTAATAAAACAAATTTTGAGCTTTTCATTTAAATTGCAAGTAAAGAAACGCCAATTAAGGATGAATTAACGCATTTAGTGCTATTTTAACCAGAGTTACAGTAATTAAACGAATTTCAAGCATTTCAGTCAAATTTGAAGTAAAGAATGGCCAATTAAGGATGACTCAATGCCTTTAATGCTATTTTAACCAATGTTACAGTAATAAAACGAATTTCTAGCATTTCAGTCAAATTTGAAGTAAAGAATCGCCAATAAAGGATGATCAAATGCATTTGGTGCCATTTTAACTAAAGTTACAGTAATAAAACGAATTTAAAGCATTTCAGTCAAATTTGAAGTGAAAAATCGCCAATTGAGAATGATCAAATGCATTTGGTGCTATTTTAACTAAAGTTACAGTAATTAAACAAATTTTGAGCATTTCACTTAAATTGCAAGTATAGAAACGCCAATTAAATATGATTTAATACAATTGGCGCTATTTTAACCAAAGCTACAGTAATAAAACGAATTTCAAGCATTTCAGTCAAATTTGAAGTGAAGAATCGCCAATTAAGGATGATTCAATACAATAGATTCTATTTTAACTAAAGTTACAGTAATAAAACAAATTTCAAGCATTTCAGTTGAATTGCAAGTAAAGAATCAACAATTAAGGATGATTTAATACAATAGATTCTTTTTTAACTGAAGCCACAGCAATAAAACAAATTTCAAGCATTTCACTTAAATTGCAAGTAAAGAAACGCCAATACAGGATGACTCAATGCCTTTAATGCTATTTTAACCAATGTTACAGTAATTAAACAAATTTCTAGCATTTCAGTCAAACTTGAAGCAAAGAATCGCCAATTAAGGATGATTTAATACAATAGATTCTATTTTAACTAAAGTTACAGTAATAAAACGAATTTCAAGCATTTCAGTCAAATTTGAAGTGAAGAATCGCCAATAAAGGATGATCAAATGCATTTGGTGCTATTTTAACTAAAGTTACAGTAATTAAACAAATTTTGAGCATTTCACTTAAATTGCAAGTAATGAAACGCCAATAAAGGATGATCAAATGCATTTGGCTACTAATTTAACTAAAGTTACAGTAATAAAACAAATTTCAAGCATTTCAGTTGAATTGCAAGTAAAGAATCAACAATTAAGGATGATTTAATACAATAGATTCTTTTTTAACTAAAGCCACAGTAATAAAACAAATTTCAAGCATTTCACTTAAATTGCAAGTAAAGAAACGCCAATACAGGATGACTCAATGCCTTTAATTCTATTTTAACCAATGTTACAGTAATTAAACAAATTTCTAGCATTTCAGTCAAACTTGAAGCAAAGAATCGCCAATTAAGGATGATTTAATACAAGAGATTCTATTTTAACTAAAGTTACAGTAATAAAACGAATTTCAAGCATTTCAGTCAAATTTGAAGTGAAGAATCGCCAATAAAGGATGATCAAATGCATTTGGTGCTATTTTAACTAAAGTTACAGTAATAAAACGAATTTCAAGCATTTCACTTGAATTGCAAGTAAAGAAGCGCCAATTAAGGATGATTTGATACAATTGTTGCTATTTTAACTAAAGTTACAGTAATAAAACGAATTTCAAGCATTTCAGTCAAATTTGAAGTGAAGAATCGTCAATAAAGGATGATCAAATGCATTTGGTGCTATTTTAACTAAAGTTACAGTAATAAAACGAATTTCAAGCATTTCACTTGAATTGCAAGTAAAGAAGCGCCAATTAAGGATGATTTGATACAATTGTTGCTTTTTTAATTAAAGTTACAGTAATAAAACGAATTTCAAGCATTTCACTTGAATTGCGAGTAAAGAAGCGCCAATTAAGGATGATTCAATACAATTGGCTCTATTTTAACTGAAGTTACAGTAATAAAACGAATTTCAAGCATTTCAGTCAAATTTGAACTGAAGAATCGCCAATAAAGGATGATCAAATGCATTTGGTGCTATTTTAACTAAAGTTACAGTAATAAAACGAATTTCAAGCATTTCACTTGAATTGCAAGTAAAGAAGCGCCAATTAAGGATGATTTGATACAATTGTTGCTATTTTAACTAAAGTTACAGTAATAAAACGAATTTCAAGCATTTCAGTCAAATTTGAACTGAAGAATCGCCTATAAAGGATGATCAAATGCATTTGGTGCTATTTTAACTAAAGTTACAGTGATAAAACGAATTTCAAGCATTTTACTTGAATTGCAAGTAAAGAAGCGCCAATTAAGGATGATTTGATACAATTGTTGCTTTTTTAACTAAAGTTACAGTAATAAAACGAATTTCAAGCATTTCACTTGAATTGCAAGTAAAGAAGCGCCAATTAAGGATGATTTGATACAATTGTTGCTATTTTAACTAAAGTTACAGTGATAACACAAATGTCAGGTATTTCAATTTAAATCTTGAATAGAGAAATACAAAATTACAGTCACTCAGTGCAATTTCATCTAGTTGAGCTTTATTCTCAATGAATGAACTTCTGCTTCCAAAGTCAAAATTGATTGAGAATCAAAATGACTTAGTAAAGTATGCAAAAAATAATAACAATTTTCTGGTTTCTAAACTTAAATAAGATTATGTTGCTTTAAATTTGTTTATTTTTTGAGAATAAAAGAGGATAATTTCATTCAATCTATGCAATTTGCAGTCTCTCAGGGTAAAGCCTAGCTTAATTGCTCCAAATTTGTTGATTTCTTGAGGATCAAAGTAATTCACAGGAATTTAGTGATATTGAAACTGAAACTTAACTTAATCAATTGACAATTATTGCAAAATAGCTATAAGCAGAATAAAAACACATAATTGTGACATTTATTGATTTAATAAGTATTAAACCATTTTAATTGAAAAGGTACAACATCAGCAAAAAATCGGTCATGTCCGCCTTATCTGGTCCAAAAACTATTAGATCAGCAAAAAATCGGCTATGTCCAGCTTTATCCGGTCCAAAAACTATTAGATCAGCAAAAAATCGGCTATGTCCAGCTTTATCTGGTCCAAAAACTATTAGATCAGCAAAAAATCGGCTATGTCCAGCTTTATCCGGTCCAAAAACTATTAGATCAGCAAAAAATCGGCTATGTCCAGCTTTATCTGGTCCAAAAACTATTAGATCAGCAAAAAATCGGCTATGTCCAGCTTTATCCGGTCCAAAAACTATTAGATCAGCAAAAAATCGGCTATGTCCAGCTTTATCCGGTCCAAAAACTATTAGATCAGCAAAAAATCGGCTATGTCCAGCTTTATCTGGTCCAAAAACTATTAGATCAGCAAAAAATCGGCTATGTCCAGCTTTATCTGGTCCAAAAACTATTAGATCAGCAAAAAATCATCTATGTCCAGCTTTATCTGGTCCAAAAACTATTAGATCAGCAAAAAATCGGCAATGTCCAGCACATTTATGGCCAGGATGGTGAACATCTCAGGCAGGAAAAGCAAATTGCTGCTTTTGGCCGGGACAATGCACACCACTGGCGGGAAGTGCAAAATTTTCTTTCAGGGGAGATGTGAGCGTTCTCAGTGCCGGAGAAGCGAAAAAATTTTTTTAGGGCCGAGGTGGAGAGAGTCTATGGCCGGAAGAGCAAAACATCATTTGTGGCCGAGATGACGCACATCTCCAGGAGGAAAAGAATAAAGTCGGCCAGTAAAACTGCCGCCGAGATAAAATGCCTATCCGGCCAAAAAGTGGTCACTTTCCGCCCAGGACTGTGCACGAAAATTAGAAAACCGACAAGGTATGGTACATTATAACACGGGCAGGGCCAGCTCAATCCGCTTACCAACTTTTGGGTCAGCAAATTGGTGTAAGACACAAGTGGTTTAGACGAGAGGTTTAGACGACCTCTCAGCTGACTGCCTGTGCATTTGGTTCGCTGTAGATCTGCCTAGTGCGGTTCTTGTCTGGCGGGAGTTGCTCCACATTTGTGGGTGCTGAGGAAGAAGGGCAATTTGCCTTGATTTTTTGGCCGAAAGTCTTTGGATTTTGGCGCGTTTGCTTTTAACTTATCAGTCGCCTAAGGCGAGAAGGAGTGAATCTCCTGGTATATGATGAGGCGCTGGAGCGCATTGGTGCCGATTCTGGAGAAAAAGTGTGTTGAGCTTGATCGTTAGAATGGTAGAGAAGGGAAAGAGAGAGTAGCCAGTGGCAATAGACACTGAGCTTAGTGTAAATGAAGCGGAGACACGGCCGCAATTGATACAGTGTTAGGGGCGACACTGCGATGAATGGAGCTTATTGTAAATGGAGCGGAGACACGGCCGCAATCCATTCAGTGTTGGGTCGGCACTGCAATTTTCAGACGTCCCCAAAAGGAAGTTCTAACGACTGGCCGACCACTTCGTATCTGGATGAAAGTGTCATTTGCGTTGTCAGCGGGATTTGTTACAATCGGCTCAGGCAGTGACGGGCAGCACTGTGCTGGAGAGTTCGATAGATACCTGGTTGATCCTGCCAGTAGTTATATGCTTGTCTCAAAGATTAAGCCATGCATGTCTAAGCACATGCCTTAAAACGGTAAAGCCGCGAATGGCTCGGTATAACAGCTACGGTTTATTAGATGTTTGTTATCTACTTGGATAACTGTGGTAATTCTAGAGCTAATACATGCAAGAAAGCTCGGACCTTCGGGAAAGAGCGCATTTATTAGATCAAAACCAATCGGGCTTTTGCTCGTGTTTTGGTGACTCTGAATAACTCAGTTGATCGCACAGTCTCGCACTGGCGACGTATCTTTCAAATGTCTGCCTTATCAACTTTCGATGGTAGGTTATATGCCTACCATGGTTATAACGGGTAACGGAGAATAAGGGTTCGACTCCGGAGAGGGAGCCTGAGAAACGGCTACCACATCCAAGGAAGGCAGCAGGCGCGCAAATTACCCAATCCCAGTACGGGGAGGTAGTGACGAAAAATAACGAGATAGTCCACTTTGTGGCCTGTCATCGGAATGGGTACAATTTAAATCCTTTAACGAGGATCTATTAGAGGGCAAGTCTGGTGCCAGCAGCCGCGGTAATTCCAGCTCTAATAGCGTATATTAAAGTTGTTGTGGTTAAAACGCCCGTAGTTGATTTTTCGACTGTGAAGGTCAGTAGCCTGTATGGGTTTCACTGTCCCTTCGAGTCTGAATTTGAGTTTTCTGTTGATGCTCTTTACCGGGTGTCATCAGTGACTTGAACGTTTACTTTGAAAAAATTAGAGTGCTTAAAGCAAGCTATATGCTTGAATAAAGTGCATGGGATAATGGAATAGGACTTTGGTCTTATTTTGTTGGTTTTTGAGATTGAAGTAATGATTAAGAGGAACAGACGGGGGCATTCGTATTGTTGCGTTAGAGGTGAAATTCTTGGATCGCAGCAAGACGAACAACTGCGAAAGCATTTGCCAAGAATGTTTTCATTAATCAAGGACGAAAGTTAGAGGTTCGAAGGCGATCAGATACCGCCCTAGTTCTAACCGTAAACGATGCCAACTAGCCATTCGCCGGTGTTAATATATGACTCGGCGGGCAGCTTCCGGGAAACCAAAGTTTTCTGGTTCCGGGGGAAGTATGGTTGCAAAGCTTAAACTTAAAGGAATTGACGGAAGGGCACCACCAGGAGTGGAGCCTGCGGCTTAATTTGACTCAACACGGGAAAACTCACCCGGCCAAGACACAATAAGGATTGACAGATTGATAGCTCTTTCTCGATTTTGTGGGTGGTGGTGCATGGCCGTTCTTAGTTGGTGGAGCGATTTGTCTGGTTAATTCCGATAACGAACGAGACTCTAGCCTATTAAATAGACGCGATATTTGTTTGTATTACGTCCTTCTTAGAGGGACAAGCAGCGTTTAGCTGCACGAGATTGAGCAATAACAGGTCTGTGATGCCCTTAGATGTCCGGGGCTGCACGCGCGCTACAATGAAAGTAGCAAAGTGCTTGAAAGCCATGTCTGGAAAGACTTGGGAAACATGAATCATTTTCGTGCTTGGGACAGGGAATTGCAATTATTTCCCTTGAACGAGGAATTTCTAGTAAGCGTGAGTCATAAGCTCGCGTTGATTACGTCCCTGCCCTTTGTACACACCGCCCGTCGCTACTACCGATTGGAAGATTCGATGAGAACTTTGGACTGGGCGTGAAGTGGCCTAAAAACCGCTACACTGCCTGGAAAGATGTTCAAATCGTATCTTCTAGAGGAAGTAAAAGTCGTAACAAGGTTTCCGTAGGTGAACCTGCGGAAGGATCATTAGCGAGTGCTCGAAAGAGTGTATCGTTATGGGCGTTGAGCGCGAATATGCGGTGGGCGCTAGTCGCTAATCCGTCGCCTCTATCGTCAACAGTCGGCTGGGAGTATGCTCGTTCTGTGTAGAGTGCTAGTCGCTCTTGTCTGCAGGGGCTGCTCCATACAGTTTGACTTTTTATCTTAACAGACGTTTTACCGGGGGTATTTATTCCGACGTTGGGTAGTTGTCTGGCTACGCGTTTGCACGTCGGGGTAACTGGACGCCTTTTTTGTCCAGCTGAAATTCAATGAGTAGCGCCTGGCGTTACCGCCCCCGAATGGAATTGACGGATGTATTTTGTCGGGTATCTGTGGAGCGGAAGCGCCAGCACCCCATACGACCTGATTAAAGGATGGGGAAGATACAATGAAGAGATTGAGTATTGCGGCACACGCGCGCCGATTCCTGAAGGTCAGGGGAATCGATGCGAGATTGGTCGAAATGCTCATTAAGGTCTCTCGCCCGCAAAATACTAATGGCGTTTGTTGGTCTCTAGGGCTGGAGATGCGTGCGCATACTCACGGCCGAAACCTCATACGGTCTGATCGAATGTGTATGGGGAAGAGACAGAGAAAATGGGCAGTGCAGCGCGAGTTATGGACCAAGGACTCGCCGGGCTGTTTTGTCGAAAGCATCAGGCCCGAGATGATAATTGAGAAATCTGAACGCAAAACTCAACCAATGCCACCATTGCCACGCGTTACTGTTGCACGTAAGCCAGGCTCTTAAGCCGTGGCCTCTGAAATAAGACGTGAGGATCAGACCGTGTACATGGAACGTTTGAGATCCTATCACAAAGATATTCCTTTATTAAGGGCCAGCCAATATGTCCGGAACAAATACGAATATACTCTACGAGCTTATCGAGCCAATCAAAAATGGAAGGAGCGATGCGAGCGGCAAGCAATGATCTATCGCCAATTGGCGTTATTATTGAAGCCATCAGATAACGAACCCGGGCCCTCTTCTTTGTCTCGTTTCAGGCAGAATCCGCCCCAGTTGCCGGCAATGTCGACGCCGCGTGAGCAATTGGAGCAGCGGTCACCGCAGCGATCTAGCGGAGGTTTTGGTCGTTTCCTGTCTCCAATGCGTAGATTGCCGCGGCCCACTGGCAGCTCAGCTCATCCTCCGCAGCAGCATTGGCCGCGTTCAACCCAGCTGCAGCGAGCAGTGCAGCGCCAAAGGTTGCCGCTGCATCAGCGCAAAGGTTTTGGGTGTGGCTCATTACCAACGCATTGGTTGCAGGGGTCAACTGACAACGTCGGCAGTTATCAACAGCGGCAGCGCAAATCGTCGCAGCAGCGGTCGCTGCAGCGTCAACGCTGAAGGTGTTGGGCGTCGCCCATCACCAACATATTGGTCGCCGCGGTCAGCCATCAGCCTCAACCGGCCGCAGCACGAATGTTGGTCAATGTCCCGGTCAAACGAGTTTTGGGGTCAACAACAACCGCAACAATCAGCGCTCTCATTTGCGCAAAACTGGTAGTTTTGGGCGCTTTCCATCTCCACCGCGCCACAATCAAAATTTCAAGGATTTTCGCCACCACGGCTACTCCATCTAGTCAGCCGCAAGTTTATTATGGATTTGGAGCACCATCGCCTGATGCCATTTCTTACGACGAATATCGCAGCCTGTGCGAACGGAAGCAACCGCACATTAATTTATTGGATGAGGATCGCCCGTCGCATCGCCACCATACGGACTCTTGCGACTCGTCACGTCGCTCGATTCGGTCATCTTGCTTCTTTCCGACGTCAAAACCAGACCATAAACGCCCGCCAGTAGCCATGTTTGGCTCGCATTCTATATTTGGACTCTGTGTTTGTGCCAATGGCCAGCAGCACACTATTCGTTGGATCAACGTCGTTTTATTCGCATTTTGTCGTAAAGCGTTCTTATTATAAAAACTACTAGTTCGCGTTTTGTTATTCTTTGTGCCTTTAAATCTCGTCTTTAATTTTCGTCTTTGAATTTTGCGTAATCTCGTCATTTTAATCTCGTTGATTCCTGAACTTGCCCAGAGCAAGTGTGGCCTCATTTTATCTTAATTTTATCTAAAATCTACTTAATTCTTCTTTTATTCAAATTTATTTTTCAGGTCTCCGCCCTACTCGATAGAGGCTCAGTCATGGATTCAGCCGCCATACTTTTCAACTCAAAATTTTCTCCCTTCCACAGGGGGCCCAACTCTAAAAATTTCAATAAAATTACTCAAATTTTATATTTGTTGGATCCCCAACAATTTTTTCTCATATTTCAATAATTTTCATTCCAATTAAAAAATTTGGCTCGTGATCCAAATTTTTCCCGGTGAGGGGAGGAGTGTAGATAGTGTATCTACACGTGCCGTGACTTGTTACGGCCTTTGCGCACCTTAGAGCGCCAATTCCGACCATCCGGTCTTTTGGTTCCACTGTGGCGATCCAGCCATAGTTTTCAGATCGATAGTATGACATGCGGAGGCATTCCGACCACGCAGTGTCAATTGGTTGGACTCTTGTCGCTATGTGTCGCGAGGGATACAAAGATGCGACCTTTTACTGTGGAACCCCCTACAAGTCCCCTATCACTTTTCACATTTAAAACATAGGCAACATGACCGCTATTCACGTTGAGCCTGTGCGGAGACCCGAAAAATCTATGTGCAAGCAGCACCCATTTTTGTTATAAACACATTATACAATATTTTCTTCCTATATTACTGTAGGCCATTCCCCCTACAATTATTAGTGAGTTGGTGGCAGTTTAGCCTTTGCGTTTTTTGGCGTGTCGTTTCCGACTTTATCAGTGCCATTTCCTGTACATTCTTTTGATTTGGTAAAAGCACAAAAATTAACTGCCTAGAGGTGCAGTATATCGCAGGCAGTTAGGATTTGGGATTAGGCCGGCCTCAACTTTAATTCTTGCCGGATTTCGTTGGGTAAAACCTTTTATTTATCATTTTGTGCAAAATTCATAATTCCTTTTGTAACTTTTAGGGCTTTAGTTACCTTGGAGTTGTCTTAGCGCGCGCAGACGAGTTTGCTGATTAAGTACTTGAAGTATGTACGGATAACTAAACCGACAGCACGCCGCCGGGGAAGATACCCAACACACAACAACTACCAAAGCAACGAACCCCAATAAGTACCTTCGGGGCTTACCTAAGTACCTTTGCTACAATTAGCGCTGGATAGGAAACTGCGGCAATTCACCTGCACTTTTCCAAATTACCCTAAATAATTACTACCTAAAATCTCCACGGACGTTATAGGTCCGGTACCTATGGAGATTAAGGGAAGGAGATGCCGACCGCGGTTCCTAACACAGGAGTAATTAGATAACCCCGGTATTTGCCCTAGATCCTTGGACCTTTTTAGACCAAAAGAATAATTTTTCGCGAAAAGAATTGAAAAGGTTTCGCGCCAGATTACCTATGGCGAAACTACTTATAAATTTCGGTTCCAATAGCACTCTGTACTTAAATCACAACAACAAAGAGCTCTACTCCGGGCTGTCATCCACTATAAAAATTATGTAATAATTTTTATAGATTTTTGGTTTGAAAAAGGAATTGTGAATTTTGCACGAAATGATAAATAAAGATTTTACCCAACGAAATCCGGCAATTTATAATGTAGAGGCCGGCCTATTCCCAATTCCTAACTGCCTGCGATATATTGCACCTCTAGGCAGTTAATTTTCGTGCTTTTACCAAATCAAAAACAATGTACAGGCAATGGCGCTGATAAAGTCGGAAACGACACGCCGAAAAACGCAAGGCTAAAACTGCCACCAACTAACTAATAATCCTCCGGGGGATTGGCCTACAGTAATATAAGAAGAGAAATAGAAAGAAATGTTATTTATAAGAAATTGGCGCTACTTGCGCATGGATTTTTCCGGTCTCTGCACAGGCTCAATGTGAATAGCGGTCATGTCGCCTATGTTTTAATTGTAAAGAAATGATAGGGGACTTGTAGGGGGTTCCACAGTAAAAGGTCGCATCATAGTATCTCTCGCGACACCTAGCGACAAGAGTCCAACCAATTGACACTGCGTGGTCGGAATGCCTCCGCATGTCATATCGTCGATCTGAAAATATGGCTGGATCGCCAAAGTGGAACCAAACAGACCGGATGGTCGGAATTGCGCACTAATGTGCGCAAAGGCCGTACAAGTAACGGCACGTGTAGATACACTATCTACACTTTTTAGAACCAAAAATCTATAAAAATTATTACATAATTTTTATAGTAGATGACAGCCCGGAATAGAGCTCTTTGTTGTTGTGTTTTAAGTACAGAGTGCTTTTTGGAACCGGAATTTATAAGTACTTTTGCCATAGGTAATCTGGTGCGAAACCTTTTCAATTCTTTTTCGCGAAAAATTATTCTTTTGGTCTAAAAAGGTCCAAGGACCTAGGGCGAATTCCGGGGTTATCTAATTACTCCTGGTTAAGATCTGCGGTCGGCATCTCCATCCCATAATCTCCATAAGTACCAGACCAATTACGTCCGTGGAGATTTTAGGTAGTAGGTATTCAGGGTCATTTTGGAAGAGTGCAGGTTTTTACCGCAGCTTCTTGACCAGCGCTTACTTAGGTAAGCCCCGAAGGTACTTACTGGGGATCGTTGCTTTCGTAGTTGTTGTGTGTTGGGTATCTTCCTCGACGGCATGCCGTCGGTTTAGTTATCCGTACATAATTCAAGTACTTAATCAGCCAACTCGTTTGCGCGCGCTAAGATACTCCAATAACTCGAAAGCGGGCGAAGCCCTCTAAATTACATTATATTAGTGAGATCTAACGACCTACAGTAAATAAGAAAGAAGGGGTAACTGTAACCTCCGAAAACATTTACTGAAAAAGCTCTCGTATAAATGAAACAGACTATAGATACAAATGCCCAAGAATACGAACGTTCTATTGCATAGAGTCTTTGATAATCCTGCGATTTTCTTTTACGTTGTCAACGTAAAATGATAGAGTACGGTAAGTATCGATCAACTAAAATATAAAAAATGCTGGTTTATGACATCTGAATTCGTCATATAAAAGACATGAGATTATGCAGAGCATTTTACACATCTACATGCATACATAATTCCCTGCACATGTACAAATATGTAAATACAAATACGCAAGCTCAGCAGTAAAAACAAATAACTCACCTTATGCTTTACTGTATGTATTTTTCAGGTGGTAGCGGCCGGTAAAAGTAATAACATTTTTGGCGTGTCTTATCGAACTGTCTACCTGTTCCAAAACGTGGTTGTCCAATTACCAAGCTAAAAATTGCTTTCCATGGTTTAAAAATTGTTATCTAGCCTTGAAAACTGGTTGGTTTGGCCCAGAAAACGGTTGTCCAAGCAGGGTTGGCAAGGCTGGGTTTTTTGGGTGCAACAAATCACTGGGTTTTGGGTTTTTGATCCACAGGTTACCAATTTTTTAAATAGACTGAAAATAATAGTAGGTGTATAAATTGTAGAGTAGCTGGGTAAAATTACAGTCACATATGTTCTTGTGTCAATTACAAAGCAGTGTATGAAGATTTTATTAAAATCTATTCGATCGTTTCTGATTATACAATATACAAATACAAATACAAATATTTTATTTTCGTCGCACAAAAAAAGAACACAATAAGAAAAGAAACATTAATATACAATGAAATACAATTATAAATAAACATTCGACATGAATCATCATACAAAATCACATATTCTAAAAGCAAGAAATTATTAATTAAAGTACATTTATACGAGATTAGTGCAAAAGACGAAGGTAGGCGCGCAGGCTAAATAAATTATGCACTTAGAACACGCCCCCTAGCAAATACCCCGTTAGATCAACTTTTTTCAACTTTTCACGGAGGGAAGCAACACTAGGAGATCTTACAACAGCTTCAGGGAGAGAATTCCATACGTGAATCCACCTATTGGATAAATCATACCCACGAACATCAAGCCGAAAAGGAGTGCATTCACATTTCATTGAATTTTGAGCACGCGTGTTGTTTTCACAAAAAGTAAAAAAGTCGGCTTGCTGCAAAACGCATCTACCACTCAATATCTGATACATCATACACAGATCACTACGCAATCTGCGAATCTCCGGGCTATCCAATTCTAAAGAACTGAGTCTTTCAGCATAAGAAAGTCCCCGAAATCCAATAATTTTACGTGTAAATTTCCTTTGAACATTTTCGATCATTGAAACATGGGTCTTACGGTATGGATTCCAAACAGTGCTACAATACTCAAGAAGCGGTCTGACGTAAACAGTAAAAGCCCTAGACATATTTAGTTTATTTTTAGAAGCAAATGATTTCGATATTAGCATAGCCCTAGCATAAGCTCTACGCGTTATATCATTATAGTGGAAATTAAAATCAAGTTTACTTGATACGTAAACACCCAAATCCTTTACAGAATTTACACTCTGTTCTACAGTCAGGTCAGAAATTCTATAAGAATGCTTGCGATTTCCAAAACCTAGATATAACACGTAGCATTTTTCAGTAGCAATTTTTAACTGCCAATCCTTGGACCAGACTACGAGTTTAGCGATATCATCTTGAAGTTGGGTGTGATTGCTAGATAAATTATAAAGCTTGACGTCATCGGCAAAAAGGCAAACTTTTGCTATTTAAGCGGTCGCTAATGTCATTTATGAATAAAACAAAAAGAATCGGGCCAAGTATACTGCCCTGAGGAACACCGCTAGTGACAGATTTTTCGCTCGAAAAACTGACCGTTAATAACAACCCTTTGAGTCCTATCGCTCAAAAACAAGTTAACCAACTCAATAAATCTCCAGAAAATCCAAAAGTTTCCAGTTTATAAATTAATTTACGGTGAACTACAGTGATCGAAAGCTTTAGAAAAATCAATGTAGATAACATCAACAGTGTTTTTTTCATCAATTAATTTAGTCCATTCATTTTTGCACTTTAGTAATTGCAATTCACACGATTTACCCTTTTGGAAACCAAACTGACCGGAGGAGATCAAATTATTCTCACGTAAATGTGCTTCGCATCATACTGTTAATTATAGATTCCATGATCTTACACGTAATACAACATAACAATATCGGCCTGTAATTTTTAGCATCACTCCGGTCGCCCTTTTTATACACAGGAACAACATTAGCGGTGCGCCACAGTGCAGGAATACAATGGGTTTTGAAAGATATTTCAAAAATAGTGGTTAAGGGCTGGGTAAGTACAAAAGCAAGTTTTTTCACAAAAAATGCGCAAAGTCCGTCAGGGCCAATCGATAATGATGGTTTAATTTTCCGTATAGCAGAAAAAACGACATCATCAGAAAAACGAATGTTTGATAACTTTGGCTGTGCACAAGCATTAATAAGACCAAAATTCGTTTGCGTAGGAACACTAAAGACTGAAGCAAAAAAGTGTGCTAAAAACGTTTGCCTTATCTTTGTCAGTAGAAGCAATCACACGATCGCCATCAGTTAAAATTGGAATAGTTCTTTCACCACTAATACGAGAATTAACAAAATTATAAAAAGAATTCAAATTTCCAGATTTAATAAGTTTATCCTCTTTGGAAGAGTGAAATTTATAGATTTCGGCCTTTAATAACTTTGCACAGTTATTATAAACAGCTTTAGATTCAGGCGTTTTTCTCTGTTTATAAACATGCCACAGCCTCAGTTTTTTAGCAACCAGCTTTCTTATGTTCATTGGGTATCTTTTCACAGTTGCAGGTTTAGCTTCAATTTTTGGAACATGCTGGGAAATTAAAGGATTTATAACAGACAAAAATTTGTTGTAGAAATCATCACAAGTAACGCAACCGAAAAAATGTCAGGCCACGAAATTGCGGACAAAAATAATTCAATCTGATCATAATTTGCTCTGCGAAAATTAAGTTTAGCAGAACTTTTTTCTTCCAAGATAGAACATTTAAGAGAAAAAGTAACAACCGAGTGATCACTAGTAGAAAAAGGTGGGTTGACTTCAACGTTTTCGATAGAATGGGCATCAAAAATAACATCTAAAATATGCATACCGTGTGTTGGTTCAGAAACTTTTTGACTAAAAGATAGAGAAAGCATACACTCGCAAAAAGATCGGTTAATAGGACTCGAAGGTAGAATAAAACTAGACCAGTCTACATTAGGAAAATTTAAATCACCTAATATGACAAAAGGATACTGTATCTGAGAGGCCCATTCTATAACACGGCAAAGCATTCTCATGTGGGAGAAATCATAATCCGGCGCCCTGTAAAAAAGTAGCACACGAATCTTGGAGCTTACGCCAATGAAATCAACAATAACTATTTCTTCACTGAAAAGATTTTCCGGTACTTTCGGCAAGTAGGATTTTAAAGTACTTTTTGAAAGAATAAAAACACCTCCACCTTTTCGATTGATCCTATCGGAACGATACACATTAAAACAGGTTTAAATTGCAAAGTAAGCCATTAGATACACTAGGAGTTAACCAGGATTCACACACACACACGATATCGAAATCATTTGCTGTTAAAAATGCATCAAACTCATTTAGTTTATTTAGTATACTACGTGCATTAAATAAACAACAACGCAAAACTGACTGCCGTCCGCGAGGGGGCCCGCATCCTCAAATTATGCGCGAATTATTCCTCCACGACGATCGACGCTCGTTAGCATCAGCGCCGGACGTTCGACGCAACTGACGCTCCTCGTAAGCGTCCTGACGCTCCTGATCGGACAAATCGCGTCGAAACCAGATTCGCGTAGGATCCCGTCTGTCGCCCGCCGCAGGTTTAGGCGACTGGAAAGCTCGCAACCACAAGTTGCGGGCGTGTGCTGAGGAGAATTGTATTTTGAGCAAGCGTTCGTATTTTCGATTAGGTATATCGCCCCGTCCCAAACGATAGCAATCGGTAATGTCAGTTGGATCAAAATCATGGTCATCCGCCAAGCGACGAACTTCGGCTAGATCAAACTTTTTTTGATCAGAAGCGGTGCCGGTTTTACTTCATTGATGTTAAAACCAACAGCCCTGGTAGAACGTTCTTGAAGGTCAACGGCTATACGAACCGAGTCCAACACCGATGGGCCACAAACAGGCCCGCCGCGAAAAGGAGGTCCACCTGCGAACGTAGGACGATGAGGGGCGGCTGCAGAAATGTTTGATGATTGAGCAAAATCCACAGGCTCAGCGGGCAAAGGGGCAAAGTTCGGCTTCTGCAGCAATCGATAGGAGTTTAAAGCGAGTGTAGGAACGCTGCGAACGTAGCATTGCGTGCAAGAATAAATGAATAGTTTAGAGGCATCAGACGACAAGGCGGCGAATTCGTTATGAAAGTTGTCCGAGATGGAAGCACACGCGGCGTGCTCCCCACGAACCACAATAACCGCACTGGAAAGCCAAGTCGCCGCCGCCGACATTCGAACGACAACAAACGCAGGGTGCCGTAATGAGTTGACTCTTGTCAATGTCTTTCGACTGCAAACTAGTCGAATCTTTTGTCTGACGTTTAGGACCAGGGTTCGTTTCGATGTCGCCACTTAGCAATAATAAACGAAAGTTCAAAAGACCATAATTTTCGCAACCATACGCGAAAAAATTCGTTGGGGCTAAAGTCGTTTCGCATCGAACATCTTCCGCAATGGACGCTGTATAAACGGCAAAATTTTGAGCACAGTTCGTCCGGTAGTATGACGTCAACTCGCATCGATCCAATTAGTAATACGAAGACGATCAATTGTATGCCGCCGAACATCAGCATTTTCGTCGTTGACTGCCAAATTATACGAAGAACCGCAAAAATTATAAATCTTCTGAACCACTTCAACGGTTTCGTCGTACCCTTTTAACTTGGGTAAAAACACGTCAATGAAAGTGCTGCGATCGACGCGGCGCGGCCTTTGTGTGCATGGTCAAGCTCGCTCAGTCATACTGCATAATATGAACTTTAATGTGGGTTGTCAAAACTTGTGAGTGTGCAATTTAATTTTATAGAAAAATGGTTACGAGCCTGATATGGCATCCCTATTTCCTAATTTGTTTTCGAGATCCAGTGCATTTTTTAAATTAAAATTTGGTAATGTCTGAGCATTGAAGAGAAAGATACATACCTACATATATGTGGCAGTCGCAATGAACGAACGATTTTGTTGTTGGATTTCAATATTAGCTGAACAATGTTGTTGCTCTTTGTTTGTTTCGTGTCTTGCAGCTGTTGGAACTATTCCCAGCTACTGTATGAAGCTCAAGTTGTCGGCAGTCATTATTTGCAGAAAATTACCGTCCAATATCTCTTTGTTGCGTCACTTGTAAAATTATGGAGTATATTATAAACAGAGCTTTAATTGCTCTTTAAAGTCGAAAACTAAATTATTCTCACGGCAGTTTGGTTTTCAAGAGGGAAAGTCGTGTGAAACTCAGCTTTTGAAGTGTACAAACATGTGGGTCAAATCACTTGACGTATCTATTCCTATTGATGTTGTTTATGTCGATTTTAGTAAAGCCTTCGACTCTGTCGTTTATTCTAAATTGATAGAGAAGTTGAAGCATTATGGGATAAATGGAATGCTATTAAAATGGTTAACTTCTTTTTTGACAAATCGTACACAAAAGTTCAAAATTTTTGACGCTTTTTCTGATCGGAAACCAGTTATTAGTGGCGTACCTCAAGGTAGCGTTTTAGGACCCTCTTTCTTTCTGTTGTTTGCAAACGATTTTGTTCAAGCTGTTGAGCATACTGAAGTCTTTTTCTTTGCTGATGATTTGAAGCTCTTTAATTTTTCTCAAAATTATACTTTGTTGCAAAAAGATTTAGATAAGCTGGTTTCCTGGTCTGAAGAAAATCAGTTAAGCATATCTCTCCTTAAATGTTCTGTGTTATATCTAGGGTACGCTAATCCTAAAGTTACATATCACATAAACCATTTTTTGTTATCTGACGCAGGTTCCTCAATTCGAGATTTAGGTGTTTCCTTTACAACAAACTTATCATCTAGTTGTCATTGTACTAATATATCAGCAAAAGCTTAGTGCTTTGATTTGCAAATGTTTTGAATCACGTGATCTTAAAATGTTGGTTCTTGCTTTTAAGAATTATATACGGCCTTTAGTAGAGTATGCTCCAACTGTATGGAGCCCCTGTTTGCTTTCTGATATCAACAGGGTTAAACGGGTACAGCGAAAATTTACTAAAAGGTTAATTGGATATATGGGACTTTTGTTATGATGAAAGGTTAAATGCCTTAAATTTAGAGAGGCTTGAACTCCGTAGAATTTATTTTGATTTAATTGTTACGTATAATATTATTCACAATAATCTCTTGCCTTCTGAAGATTTTTATAAGTTTTATGGTCATTTGCGTACTAGAAATGCATTTGCAAATCAAATCTATTTAGAAAAATTTTGACTTGATCGTAAAAAGTATTGTTTTGCTACTAGATCAGCTAGAATTTGGAACGATCTCCCACAATAGGAACGATCTCCCACAATATATTCGAAGTTCTCCAAATGTTGAGACATTTAAGAGAAATTTGAAAAAGGTTGATTTCGGGAATTTTTTGATGGGGCACACGTGAGCGCAATCAATTTTGCCTGTGTGTCCAGGACATTTCGCATTACACTATGCTATCTTATTTTCCTTGCGACTTTGTTTTACCCTTGTGTCTTTTCCGAATAAATTATTAGTATTAGTCTTAGTATAACTTAAATTAAGCAGACCTGAATTAAGACGCTGGCAAATTTGCTTGTGTATGATGTATCAAATTATTTGTCATAAATCATCTTTAGAAGCTGATGATTCTTTTGTATTTAATCATAATATTACCCGACCCGCAGCATAGATTTAAATTAGTTATACCTGTTGTACATTCTAATTTAGAAAAGTTTGATTTCTTTTACAAATACATCGCAGTTTGGAACGATCTTCCTGACTTCATTGTATCTTCTCTAAACTTAACATATTTAAATCCAGATTAGTAAACTCTGATTTATCTAGACATCTTGTGGGGCGCGCGTACAAATTGTCATTCCATTGACTTGCATGTTCCGTTACTAATTTGTTTGTATCTATTATGTAACTTGTCATTCTGTATTTTATCAGTTTGGTTTATTAGTAATAAAATTTCTTTCTTAAAAAGGATATAATAAAGAGATAATTTCGAAAGAACGAAAGAAAGTTTATCAGCATAGCATAGTAATGGCTGAGACGTACAGGCGGATCGCGCTCACGTACGCCCCTTTAGAAACTCATCTAAACAAAGTTTAGAAATCAAACCCTTAAACCGTTTAAAAGATTTACACAACAATACTTTGGGGCAGAGTATTCCAGATTCTAGCCGTCCTTTGCAAAGTCGTTTTTCCTACAGTCCAAATGAAATTCGTGGATATAAAGCTTTATATCACTACCGATCTGGTACCCCTTTCGGGTGCGAGTTCGAAAAAATCTTCAAAGGAAAGTAACTGTCTCTTGATTATTCTGAAAGCAAAAGTGAGATCAAAATGAATACGCCGAGTTTCGAGTCTTTCAAGATTTAACAAACCCAACCGCTCATTGTAAGATAAGTCACCTTGTCGCCATAGTATTCTTTTTGTAAATTTACGCTGAACTTTTTCAATACAGTTAATATCTTTAATCAAATAAGGGTTCCAAACCACTGAGTTATACTCCAAAATGGGTCTTACATGGACTTTAAAAGCCTTTACCATTAATTCAATATTTTTTGAGACAAAGCTTTTCTGGATCAGTGATGCAACTCGAGAAGCTTTAGACGCAGTGTTTACATAATGAATGCTAGAAGATAGGTCATCACTAATGAACACTCCCAAATCCTTAATAGATCCTTCAGAAACAATTAAATCTTGAAAACCCAGTTTGTAGTTGTTTCTAGGATTCCCATACCCCAAATACAACGTTGCACATTTACCATAACTTATTTGCAACTGCCATTTTTTGGTCCATGCGTGTAATGAATCCAGATCCGATTGTAAGAGATCAGCATTACATGAAACATTAAAAATTTTTGCATCATCAGCAAACAACATAATATCACTATGTTTAATACAATCAACTAAATCATTTATAAACACTAAAAACAATGTAGGCCCTAACATACTGCCTTGATGAGGGACACCGCTAATTACCGGTTGTGGGTTTGAGAAACAACTATTTATCTTTACCTTTTGTGACCTTCCCGCTAAAAATGATCTAATCCAGCTTAACAGTGTACCCGAAACTCCCAAGGATTTAAATTTTAACAAAAGTTTTGAATGAACAACAGAATCAAAGGCTTTACAGAAATCATTATAAATAATGTCCATCGGAACGTGATTGTCTAAACTTTTAGTCCACTTGCTGAGATGAACAAGACTTGTTCTTTAAAAACCCAAATTGTTGTTGACTTATCAGATCAGTTCTGTCAAAATAGTCCATGATGGTATTATTAATTATTGACTCCATAACTTTACATAAAACGCAACAAAGAGATATAGGCCTATAATTTTCGACTGAGTGGGGGTCTCCTTTTTAAAAATGGGTGTAACCAGTGCTTATAACCATAAACGTGAGAGCCTGCCAGTCCGATATGAAACTTCGAAAATGCTTGAAAGTGGTTCAATTAAGACAATTTTAATCTGTTTCAAAAAGTAAGCTGAGAGCCCATCGGGACCAACTGAGTGAGTGGGCTTCAGCTTATTTAAAGCCGAGGCTACAATACTGAGCTCAAACTTAACCAAAGGAGGGCGATCATTTACCTTTACAGGTTCCATATTTAGTGGTTGAATGTTGTTATCTAAAGTGAAAACAGAACCGAAAAAATTGTTAAAAACGTTGGCTTTTATAGTTTCATCAGAAATAAGTTGCCCATCGAACTCAAGATCAGGTATGGAACGTTTCAGTTTTAACCTGGTGTTAACAAAATTATAAAAGTTTTTCAGTGATGAAACCTTTTTAATGAGTTCATTCTCTTCACTGGCATAAAAATCCGAAATTGCATTATCAACATTTTGACAAGCAATTTTATAGTCATCCGACAAACTTGTATCCTTCTTTAATTTTCGCCAAAGTCTGCGTTTCTTTCCTTGTAAATTCAGAATGTATTTCGGAAATTTGCGTTTTTTCGAAAATAATTTTTTCAAAGGAACGTGGCATTTGATCGTCGAATTTAAAATATCTAAAAATACAGAATAAAAATCACCAACAATGACACACGTTGAAAAAATATCAGGCCAGCTAACAAGTGATAGATCATGTATAATAGAAACGTAATCACCTTTTCTAAAATCATAGTTTTCTTCAGGAGAATCAACTTCTAATTTTTTGGGAATAAGAACATCGAAAGTTAGGGCATCATGATCACTATTTGATAAAGGCTCAATGTTCTTGACGTTAAAAACGCATGATTTGTATGAACAGAAAATCAGATCCAATATATTATTACCTAGAGTAGGGTGTCGCGTAAACTGATGTAACCCTATTTCGTTTGTAAGCTCAAAAATTGTGAAGAAATACTATTTTCAGGGAGAGAAGATCGTTTATCCCATTTAATTTCTGGAAAATTGAAATCACCTACAGCTATAATTATCCTAGGGGTATCAGTGGCCCATTCTAATAATCTTAAAAACTGCTGATCAATTTCATTTTGATTGGGAGGCCTGTAACACAAAATAACTGTATTTTGAGTCGAAAAGAGTCATGTCACATGTAGTAACTTCAAGAAAAGAAAACTCATCCGGGATATTTACGTTTTTTAGCTGTAAAAATGATTTAAATACTATGGCGACACCTCCTTCCGATTTTTTCTGTCACGACGAATAATACTGTACCCAGAGCTTAAGAATGGGAAAGAATCGGCGTGTAATTCATTTAACCATGTTTCTGTAATAAAAATTATGTCATACGTTGATAGGTCTAAGAGGTAGTGAAAATGTTCAAGTTTATTACATATGCTTCTAGCATTGAATAAAACACACTTCAACGCTTTACAAACAGGAAGGCTGGAATGGGAATCTGAGTGAATCTGAGAATGACCAAAAAAATCTGTGTTTACACTGTTCTTTTTGCTGGTTTTATACTCTGTTTAGACTTCTGAGGTTTTATCAGGGGCGCACGTTCCTACGCTGACATGTTAGATGTTGAAAAAACAATTTCGCGGTCACTTTTACGTATAATGACGCCTCTACGATAATCAATAAAATGATCGGAAATGCCTAATAATTCATAATTTTCCCGCAATTTTCGTCCATCCTGACGTTGCCTGGGGCTCGTTTGCATAAAAGACTTGTAGTCGCTACAAGTCCTACAAGCTACAAGTTACAAGTGAATTCCGTTGCATAAAACTATTAGCTACAAGTTACAGGCTACAAGTCCTACAAGTCCAAAACTACAAGTTCTACAAGTCTTGTAGCTACAAGTCTGCGTTGCATAAAATCACTTGTAATCGCTACAAGTTCTATATGTCGTACAAGACTGGTAGCTACAAGTGTAGATTGCATAAAACTACTAGCTAGAAGCTACAAGCTACAAGTCCGGGGCATGCATATATCATTAGACAAAAATGGAAATCACAAGTCGTATTAGTAATGCGTTGCATAAAACTATTAGTACTACAATTGTAGGTCGGAGACTTGTAGCTCGTAATGCATTTTTTTACAAGTCGTTTTTGACTTGTAAATCGGAAATTTTTTCTTGTTCTATTAACAATTATGCATTTTTCCGATATTGACGATGACTTCAATGATGTATTAGTTCACGATCATCCAGTGGCGGATGTACGATTTTCCTAAGGGGGGTAGGGGGGGCGGAACCCTGACTTGGGCGGAAAAATTAGCCGTTTTAACCCGAAAATCGCTAAAAATCGCTCAAAAATGCTTAATTTTGCGCACTACTTTGGGCCAATGAGGGGGGCGGCCGCCCCCCCCCGCCCTACCCCCTAAATCCGCCCCTGCGATCATCCTAAAAGGACTTTTAGACCACGTATAAATTTGGATAGATTGATAACTGAAAATATGGAACGATTTAGATTGAGTGACGATGATATTAATATGTTGTGTGAAATTATTGGTCCGATATTGCACACGAGACTTCTCGAAATTTTGCGCTCTCATCATAGGTGGGCAGCAACGAAATTCTGGGGAGGGGGGTGAAAAAATTTCTGGGGGGTGAAAAAATTTTCAAAGGTCAAAAATGGTCTTAAAAGTGGTAGTTTGGTGAAAAAAACACCATTTTTCGACGTTTCTCATCGAGCTGAAAAAGCAAAAAAATTCAAAAATTGAATTCTGGGGCGGGGAGGGGGTATTTTGATTTCTCGGGGGGGTATTCCAACTTCTGGGGGTCGCATACCCCTCCAAACCTCCCCACGCCCACGTGTGGCTTTCACCCGATCAGCAAATTCGCCTAAGTTTAAGATTTTTGGCAAGTTCCTCGATTTTTTAATGTGATTGGAGATACACATGGTGTGCATAAATCCACAGTTTGTCGAACTTTGTCCCGATTTGTTGATTCTGTGTAAACGCACAGCCATTCAAGACAGTTGATTGGCCTCAGGAGGATTTAGCTTTGTGGGTATGAATTGTGGGTATACATGTAACAACAGGTAAATTTTCTAGGGGGGCTAAGGGTATTTTTGGGGGGTCCTGTCCATACGTGGGCAGCAAGAAAATTCTATGGGGGAGGGGTGCAAGATTTTTCAAAGGTAAAAAAATGGCCTTAAAAATGGTCGTATGGCGTAAAAACACCATTTTTCGACGTTTCTCACCAAGCACTATCCATTGGCATCAAAAATTGCGAAAAGAACGAAAAAAATTTTCAAAAATTGAATTCTTGGGGGGGGGATTTTGATTCCTGGGGGGTGTATTTTGGTTTCTCGAGGGGTGCATACCTCCCCCAAACCCCCCACGCCCAGGTGTGGTCCTGTCCATGTTGGGTGGCTAGGGAGGTCAGCCTACCCATGAACCATCTTTGGAGGGGAGGTTAAAACCAAAAATTTGCAGAAAGCGGAAAATTTTGAAAATTTTTCACTTTTTTGGGGAAATATATAAATTTTTTTGAAAATCGGCGCGAAGTGCCAAAAAGTTTTGAGATTATGGGGCAAAAATGGTTGATTTTGGAGCAAAAAAATCAATTTTCTGGGGCTAGGGGAGAGTTGGGAAGGGTGGGCAGTGTATGGGCCCGGCTGGAGAAGGGGGTTGAGAAGTTCCAGTGATCCTAACTTTCTTGGAATCATTGATCAAGGACAATAAGGCCAATTTTTCTTCTTCCGATAACGGCATTTTAGCAACTCGAAAAAATCGGTGACCTTTTTACTACAAGGTGCTGACAATGTTTTATGCAACGCCAACTTGTACGACTAGTAGTCCACTTGTAGGACACGTTATTTTTAGCACACGTATTTTATAGCATGCACTTGCAGAACTTGTAGGACTTGTAAGGCTACACATGTAGGACTTGTAACTAGCTTGTAGGACTTGTAAATTGGCTGTCTGGACTTGTAACTTGTAGCTTGTAGCTTGTAAATGTTTATGCAACGCATGCTTGTAGGACTTGTAGCTATTTCCATTTGTAGCTTGTAGCTTGTAGCTTGTAGCTTGTAAATTTTATGCAACGGAGCCCTGTACGTCAGGTCTTGGCGAGCCCTCAATGCAATGTACTTATCATCCGCCTGTTTGACTACCTTGTTTATGTAAATTATAAAGTTTTGTTTTACCCTTGTCGTCGCGCAAACTTTTAAGGAGCTGGGTCATTTGCCTTCCGGATCAACCGGCCCGTCACGGAACACGTACTGAATGTCCGATGGTCGGTTTAAAAACAGATTTTTTCGATCACGATTCCCAAAGCCATGCGAATCAGTTCTGTTTCAATTTGTAGTCTATTTTTTATCGAATGCATGGACTGAGTTTTTTATCAAATTTCTTTGATCACTGGATCCGCGACCTATAAGAAAAGAGTCGCTATCCATTTCGCCGTGCAGAAGAAAAAATTAAGTGCTTTAGTAATAAAGAACTTAGTTTAAGGATCCGGTCCATGCACTGGGTTAACAAACAGCCTATATATGGACTGTCTATATTTTGTTTCATTCCAAACGGCCCATTTTCGCTTGAGTCCTATAACTGTAATGAATTTCACTGCAAAAATGACATCTTCATTTATGTATGCTCCTGCAGTAGATGATTGATTTAAACTCTTCTTATTGATGTTTAATGTGTTTTACTTAACACGTAGCGCATTTAACTAACTGCCGCAATAACCTAACCTATAAAATATTGTGCTACAGTAATGAGCCGTGAAGCAAAATGGGCCGTTTGAAATGGAACAGACTATAGCAGTTCTCCGATTGAAACCAATGGCGCTTTGTAAGAACATCTGTTTTTGTTGCTTGGCACAGGCAGTAATTAATTACTGTATATAATTGACGAAACGAAATATTTTTGATGACGTTGACGACTGACTAGTGAACACTGAATTAGCTGTAGGATGGTGCGCTTAGGCATATGGGTAGCAAAGCAGGTTCACATATAGATTAATATAGTCGTCATATTATAAAGGCGCACGTATGTATACAGTCGCTAGCAGAAATGCACGGGGGTTCGGGGGTCTATGCGTAGCCAGGATTTTCGCCAGCGGTGAATCCAAAACATTTTTAAAGTAAAAAGTCATAAAAAGAGGCTGGGCCGTTAAATAACATGTTTTTTGGGCTTTTCACTTCGTCCTGCACTATTTAAGCAATGAAAAAATTTTTGGAAATCTTTTACGTACGTTTTTGACGTAAAAATGTTATTATTCAGTCGAAGCGCTAATTTTTTTTGAGTTTTCCAGCTGTAAAACGATAGAAACCTTCGGAAGATAGAAGAAATCGGCACTTCGATTTTACGTCGCAGAACAGTAGTGCCCATAAATCTAAGCCTAAGCCTAGGAAAAATCAAGAAGTTTGAGAACATAATTAAGTGTTGTAAGTAGGCAGTAATTATTTGCAGTCAACTGCAGGTAATATAACACACAATGTAAAATTATATGCAGTCAAAAACCAGTGGCCTAGACTGCAGGCAATATAGCACACAATGTAAAATTATATGCAGTCAAAAACCAGCGGCCTAGACTGCAGGCAATATAGCACACAATGTAAAATTATATGCAGTCAAAAACCAGTGGCTCAGACTGCAGGCAATCTAGCACACAACGTAAAATTATATGCAGTCAAAAACCAGTGGCCTAGACTGCAGGCAATATAGCACACAACGTAAAATTATATGCAGTCAAAAACCAGCGGCCTAGACTGCAGGCAATATAGCACACAATGTGATATTATATGCAGTCAAGTTGGAAGCTTATCGATATGGGAAGCTGGCGCTTTGCTCGCATTTCAACCTGTAGTAGATGGTTTTAGAAGGCACTTTTATTTGAGATGGTCTGGCAGATTTGCTTCCTCATTAGAAAATATTTTTTTGCGCTGCATGGGTAGCACATTCAATAGCTGCCCAGTCACCCATTAGTGCATGTTGATGGGCCAGCTTAAGCCTGGGGCATACATACATACACACATATTTGATCAATCCGGAATAAATTTATAACTACATACATACACAGACTAGCACTATAACAGTCAATTAATCTTATGATGTCAGTTGTATACCGTGTATCCCTAGGGGGCAAAGCTATAACATCGCCTTTGTTATAGCATAGGCGGAGGGGCTCAGAATCTACTCCCTGGCTTTTCTCAGGGAGCAATGCTGCTGCATAGGTTGTGTTGTAGCATAGGACCTGCCGGACCTGCCGAGGAGGGGGCGCACGCAAGCCCAGGCCAAGGGAGGGGCAAATTTCCAGCGGGGGGAATTTCCCTGGTGGAAAAATTGAAAGAGCTATAATTCAAGAACCAGCAGCCAGATCGGATTAAAAATTTCAGAGTCTGTTAAGTATATGTTAGGTATGCTACGTACAAAATTTTAGCGCGCAACCTACAGTATACCAGCATTACTTTACACTTTTGCATAATTCAAGAACCAATGGCCGGATTTTGTTCAAATTTTCATGACATGATGTATATAGTCGAGTCATGCTATGCACAGAATTTCAGTGCGCAGCCTACAGTATACCAGTTTACTTTACACTTTCTCATTTGGTACTATGAGTTTAGAAATAGAGGGCGGATTGGGCTCAAATTTTCATAATAGGTTGGGTTTATGTTGCATGTGTTATCTTATTGTAATCAACATGAAATCTACAGTATGCCGATTTTAGTTTACACTTCCTCATATAGGAACGTAAATCAAGAACCAATGGCTGGATTTCGTTCAGATTTCTAGGATATGATGTATATAGGTGAGGCATGCTATGCATAGAATTTTAGCGCGCAGCCTACAGTATACCAAATTACTTTACACTTGCTCAAATAGTGATATAACTTCAGAAATAGAGGGCGGATTGGGTTAAAATTTTCGTAGTAGGGTGGGTTTATGTTGCATGTGTTATCCTATTGTTATCAGCATGTAATCTACAGTATGCCGATTTTAGTTTACACTTCCTCATATAGCACCATATTTCAAGAACCAATGCTTGGATTTTGTTCAGATTTTCAGGATATGATGTATAGAGGCGAGGCATGCTATGCATAGAATTTTAGCGCGCAGCCTACAGTATACCAATTTACTTTACACCTGCTCAAATAGTACTATAACCTTAGGAATAGAGGGCGGATTGGAAAAAAATTTTCATAGTAGGGTGGGTTTATGTTGCATGTATCATCTTATTGTTAACAGCACGTGATCTACAGTATGCGGATTTTACTTTACACTTCCTCATATAGCACCATATTTAAAGAACCAATGCTGTGATTTTGTTCAAATTGTTAGGATATGATGTATATAGGCAAGGCATGCTACACATATGGAATTTCAGCGCGCAGCCTACAGTACACCAATTTACTTTACACTTTCTCATATAGCACTATATTTCAAGAACTAGAGGGCAGATTTGGCTCAAATTTTCAAAGTACGTTAGGTTTACGTAGGTATGCTATGTACAAAATTTTAGCGCACAACCTACAGTATGCTGATTTTTTTGACACTGTCTTTACAATGCTTAATTTTTTACCAGTACTTGTCTAATGATGCCATTAGGGGTTATTTTTGCCCAAAAATACGCAACCAGTATAGGCGAACATTGCTCAAATTTAATCATCATGCAATTTTGAGCTTCTCAAAGTTTATCAGAAAATGCCTGAAAAAGGGCGATCTTTGCCTGCTGTTCAACTTGTGGAAATATTTAAGCCCTGAAGCTAGGTTTTACTTTACAAACTTCCACACAAAATTAATTAATGAAAACATAACTTCATCCATGTCATTAGTATTGATCTAAAAATTTGCTAAGTTTGGAATATTTTTTGTAAAGTTTGGGAAATTTTTTTGTAAAACTTGGAATATTTCTTGTAAAGTTTGGAATATTTTTTGTAAAATTTGGAAAATTTTTTGTAAAGTTTGAAATATTATGTATCTAATCTGCATTTCTCAAGCATTGTTGAAACTATTTCATATGCTCTGTGCAACTCATGCTCCTGTTTTGCACCTTTAAGGATCAATTTTCTGCTGGTGAACAGCAAAAATGTTATATTTCTGAATTTGTATAATAAGCTAGGGAACAGTTCTACTTCATAAATGCATTTTCTTTTCACCAGCTCATAAAATTTGCAAAGATTAATGCATAACCCTAAATTTGCCGAACCTGCAAACATATGGGGTTTCACCTTTAAATCATCACTTCTAGCAATTAATGCATCTACAGCTGATTTTATAGCACTTTCATCGTCTTTCACTGTTTTAGCTCCAACACATACAATTTTACCCGATTCGAAAATCACTAATGTTGCCTGGAGGTAGTCAAAATACAATTCCTGGAAATCTCAAATAATTGTATTGTGCAGTCTTTGCTTTGCTTGTATTTTATGTATTTTGTATTTTATATTGTATTTTGTATTTTATTTTTTATTGTATTGTATTTTACATTTTTTTTGTTTGTTTCAAGACCAACAAAGTCAGGCAAAACAACATTTGTCAAGCGATTAATTGAGAATAGAGCATGCCTGATTGATACTAAAATCAAAAAGATTTGGTGGTGCTTCATGGAAAACCAGCCTCTTTATAAAAAATTAAATGATATTTTATTCATAGAAGGGCTTCCTAATTTTAATTACCTAAAACAGTTTAGTCATATGCCTCAACTTTTGATTCTCGATGATCTTATGCAACAGAGCGAGGGTAATGCCCAGATTGTGCAACTTTTTACAAGTTGTCATCATTGAAACATTAGCATTATACACATTGTTCAAAACGTTTTCTTTGATGGTCTGAGAACTTCACGCATCAACTCTGATTACATAGTTTTATTCAAACACCCTGCTGATCAGCTACAGGCACAAATGCTTTCCAGACAGCTCTATCCTGCCAACGCTAAATATTTTCCACAAGCTTATTCTGATGCTACTTCTCAGTCACATGGTTACCTTGTAATTGATCTAACTCAAAATGCTAGAGATGAGATCAGGCTTAAAACAAATATTTTTAGCAGGCATCCAACTGTTTATATGCAGAAATCTACAAATACTAGTAGAGATATTGTGACAAAAAAGGGAAAAAATGGGTAAAGAACGATTAACACGCAATATTGCTTGTTTACATCTCCTAAGTGGGGCTAAAAAACCTCAAAGAACCGCTATTATGAATACTGCAAGCAAAGATCAAATCCTTTGTCTCTGTGACTGTGCAAACAACTTTCTGAATTGTAATATCCCTTTTGATAAAAAGGATATAAATAAACTTCACTTCAAAGATATAAGAATCAAATAAGATACCTGGCAAACAAAAAGCAGGCGACTACAAAACAAAAGAAAGATATAATATGGCAAGGTGGTTTTCTTCCTCTTTTACTTTCTCCCATACTTACAATAGGTTTACTCCGCTCGCTGATTTCAGCAGGTATACAAATAATTTTTTCAGTATGTTTCATTTACTACCAACTATTGCACCAGCTAGCAAACTACCAGCTATTGTAAGTATGGGAGTAAGTGAAAGAGGAAGAAAACCACCTTCCTGTATTATAATATATTTCTTTTGTTTTGTAGTCACTTGCTTATTGCTTGCCAGGTATCTTATTTGATTCTGATATCTTCGAAGTTTATTCATATCCTTTTTATAAAAAGGAATATTACCATTCAGAAAGTTGTTTGCACAGTCACAGAGACGAAGGATTTGTTGATCCTTGCTAGCAGTATTTATAATAGCGGTTCTTTGAGGTTTTTTTTGCTTGACTTAGGAGGGAGCATGAGTTGTACAGAGCACATAAAATAGTTTCAACAATGCTTGAGAAATGCAGATTAGATACATAATATTTCAAACTTTACAAAAAATTTCATGAATTTTACAAAAAATATTCCAAATTTTACTAGAAATATTCCAAATTTTATAAAAAAAATTCCAAACTTTACAAAAAATATTCCAAACTTTGCAAAAGTACCATGCTTAAGCATGTAAAATTAGTTCCAAGTTTTACAAAAAATTTCCAAACTTTACAAAAAATATTCCAAACTTTACAAAAAGTATTCCAAATTTTACAAAAATTTTCTAAGCTTAACAAAAAATATTCCAAACTTTGCAAATTTTTAGATCAATACTGATGACATGGATGAAGTTATGTTTTCATTAATGAATTTTGTGTGAAGGTTTGTAAAGTAAAACCTAGCTTCAGGGCTTAAAAATTTCCACAAGTTGAACAGCAGGCAAAGATCGCCCTTTTTCAGGTATTTTCTGATAAACTTTGAGAAGCTCAAAATTGCATGATAATTAAATTTGAGCAATGTTCGCCTATACTGGTTGCTTATTTTTGGGCAAAACTAACTCCTAATGGCATCATTAGACAAGTACTAGTAAAAAATTAAGCATTGTAAAGACAGTGTAAAAAAATCAGCATACTGTAGGTTGTGCGCTAAAATTTTGTACATAGCATACCTAAGTAAACCTAACGTACTTTGAAAATTTGAGCCAAATCTGCCCTCTAGTTCTTGAAATATAGTGCTATATGAGAAAGTGTAAAGTAAACTGGTGTACTATAGGCTGCGCGCTGAAATTCCATATATAGTATGCCTTGCCTATATACATCATATCCTAACAATTTGAACAAAATCACAGCATTGGTTCTTTAAACATGGTGCTATATGAGGAAGTGTAAACTGAAATCCGCATACTGTAGATCACATGCTGATAACAATAAGATGATACATGCAACATAAACCCACCCTACTATGAAAATTTTATTCCAATCCGCCCTCTATTTCTAAGGTTATAGTACTATTTGAGCAAGTGTAAAGTAAATTGGTATACTGTAGGCTGCGCGCTAAAATTCTATGCATAGCATGCCTCGCCTCTATACATCATATCCTGAAAATCTGAACAAAATCCAAGCATTGGTTCTTGAAATATGGTGCTATATGAGAAAGTGTAAACTAAAATCAGCATACTGTAGATTACATGCTGATAACAATAGGATAACACATGCAACATAAACCCACCCTACTATGAAAATTTTAACCCAATCCGCCCTCTATTTCTAAAGTTATATCACTATTTGAGCAAGTGTAAAGTAATTTGGTATACTGTAGGCTGCGCGCTAAAATTCTATGCATAGCATGCCTCGCCTATATACATCATATCCTAAAAATCTGAACAAAATCCAGCCATTGGTTCTCGATTTACGTTCCTATATGAGGAAGTGTAAACTAAAATCGGCATACTGTAGATTACATGTTGATAACAATAAGATAAGACATGCAACATAAACCCATCCTACTATGAAAATTTGAGCCCAATCCGCCCTCTATTTCCAAAGTTATAGTACCAAATGAGAGTGTAAAGTAAAGTGGTATACTGTAGGCTGCGCACTGAAATTCTGTGCATAGCATGACTCGCCTATATACATCATGTCATGAAAATTTGAACAAAATCCGGCCATTGGTTCTTGAATTATGCAAAAGTGTAAAGTAATGCTTGTATACTGTAGGTTGCGCGCTAAAATTTTGTACGTAGCATACCTAACATATACTTAACAGAATCTGAAATTTTTAGTCCGATCTGGCTGCTGGTTCTTGGATTATAGCTCTTTCAATTTTTCCCCCAGGGAAATTCCCCCTGGAAATTTGCCCCTCCCTTGGCCCTGGGCTTGCGTGCGCCCCCTCCCCGGGCAGGTCCTTGCAGGCCCCTATGCTACAACACAACCTATGCTGCATCATTGCTCCCTGAGAAAAGCCAGGGAGCAGATTCTGAGCCCCTCCGCCTATGCTATAACATAGGCGATGTTATAGCTTTGCCCCCTAGGGAGACACGGTATACAACTGACATCATAAGATTAATTGGCTGTGATAATGCTAGTCTGTGTATGTTTGTAGTTATAAATTTATTCCGGATTGATCAAATATGTGTGTATGTATGTATGCCCCAGAGCTTAATCTGGCCCATCAACATGCGCTAATGGGTGACTGGGCAGCTATTTAATGTGCTACCCATGCAGCGCAAAAAAATTTTCTAATGAGGAAGCAAATCTGCCAGACCATCTCAAATAAAAGTGCCTTCTAAAACCATCTACTACAGGTTGAAATGCGAGCAAAGCGCCAGCTTCCCATATTGATAAGCTTCCAACTTGACTGCATATAACATCACATTGTGTGCTATATTGCCTGCAGTCTAGGCCGCTGGTTTTTGACTGCATATAATTTTACGTTGGGTGCTATATTGCCTGCAGTCTAGGCCACTGGTTTCTGACTGCATATAATTTTACATTGTGTGCTATATTGCCTGCAGTCTGAGCCACTGCTTTTTGACTGCATATAATTTTACATTGTGTGCTATATTGCTTGCAGTCTAGGCCGCTGGTTTTTGACTGCATATAATTTTACATTGTGTGCTATATTGCCTGCAGTCTAGGCCGCTGGTTTTTGACTGCATATAATTTTACATTGTGTGCTATATTGCCTGCAGTCTAGGCCGCTGGTTTTTGACTGCATATAATTTTACATTGTGTGCTATATTGCCTGCAGTCTAGGCCGCTGGTTTTTGACTGCATATAATTTTACATTGTGTGCTGTATTACCTGCAGTTGACTGCAAATAATTACTGCCGTTGTAAGTACCTACACTTTGTGGAAGAGCAGTTACTATTCTGTAGAAGGGCTAAAGTTAAGAATATGATACTTTTAGAAAAGGAGCAAAACGGATACGGAGTGCCAATATTTTTGTGCTAAACTGGTAGAACATGATAAATTGACGCGCGGAAAAAAATTGGTGAAAATCTGAGCCATACTTGCAAAGTTGCAGGCAACTGTCGATTTGAGTGTTGGGTGGGACGATTAAACGGCTCGATCCAAGGACTTACACATTTGTCAGAAATACATATTATGGGCTGAAATTATGGAAAGAAGCATAGCAATGAAGGAGAAACAAGAAAAATGGTGCGGAAAGCTGTTTGAAATTTTAAAAAACTTTAAAATTTTTTTTCATTTCTTTTGCATGTTTTTTCGGTTTTACTTGATAAGATATAGGAAAATCTAAGTTTTTGCTTCTAATATACTTAGGCTTAGGCTTAGTATATCTGAAAAGGTGTTTTAAGCTGCTTAGGTCGAGGCCGCTCCCGCTCAGGTCAATGTATAGATGCTTAGGTCGATGTATAGATGCTTATATCGACGTGAATTGGAGTAATCTACATGTGATCCTGCATTCAGCTGTTTGAATCTTCAAATACTTAGGTCGGTTAGATGCTTGCGTAGGTCGAGAAGAGGCTGATTAAGGAGGCCCATAGCTTTTGTAATATTGATCATAGACGGATGAATATTTTTCCCGCGCTTTCTTTCAAAATGTTCTAAGTACTGAGCAAAAAATCCGCTCTTCTGAAGTTTATTTCAAAGTATCCTGAAAGTACCATATTCTTAACTTTCTCCCTGTAGAAGTGCCAACTGTGGAATAGCGTAGTTCTAACGCTATTTTAGCATGTACCCAGGGCGGATTCAGGGCGGGGGGCGGCCGCTCGCTCCCCTTCCGCCATTGGCCCAAAATAGTGCGCAAAATTAAGGATTTTTGAGCGATTTTTGGGTTAAAACGGCTAATTTTTCCGCCCAAGTCAGGGTTCCGCCCCTTAGAGTGTACCGCCCCCTTTCGAAAAATCCTGGATCCGCCACTGCATGTACCTATACCAGTTTTTGAGGTCATTTTGGCTCAAAAACCTTAATTTTTGACCTTCCCCAGATCGGTTGACTGGACCCATCCTTGATCGCTTCCTCCTTAAATGAAATTTGAGAATGATTTTGCCTTCACTCCCCTTTGCTTTTTTAGCAAAAGAATCAGAAAAGAATTTAGGCGCCGAACTTCACAATTACCTATTAATTATAATAGTCCTAAACGCGCCGTAAAACGCTCCATATTCAATCTTTATGCAACATGAAACACTCTGCATTTATATCTTCTATTTTTTGCAGGTTTTATGCAGGAAATGAGTTTTGTGCTGTGTTCCTATTGCTAACGTTATAGTCGTTTAAATCTTGTCATGTGTGTCATGTAAAAACTCGTCTTTTTTATCGAAAGCTGCTTCCTTTTTTGTATTTGTGTTTTTTCCCGGAGGTTGCAATAAATGCTTTGATCTTAACAGACATTTAATTGATCAAAGTAGTGATGAAGTTTGACTATTTTTAGGCCGATTTACGAACCAAATTAGGCTGATTTTATGAAAATTTTAACGTTACGATCATACATGCACACTATGGGAATTGTGGGGGTGAAATTATAAAGTGTCTTTTCTAGCCAAAAATAATAGGTACGCGTCAAAAACATCGGTTTCCAGCGTTTTTGACGATGCTCTATCTTTCTAGAGCATGAAAACATATAAAAATTTGGAGTAAATTCTAAAAAGTCCCTCGAACTAATGAATACGGACCGTAATTAAGAACCTTTTTGTGCTATTCTGATCAATTAATGTAAGAACAGATTTTAAGACGTTTGACTCATAATGCCCTGTGCTGCGCTTCAAAAGGAGAAGAAAAAGGACGATGCCACGCCGGCAGGCATTCAGCAGCAACTACAGTCTATGGCTTGTGAATCTACTGATCCTCTTAGTCAAGTCAAGCAAACCATACAGAACAAAATCAGGAACATGGAAAAAAGAAAGGTGATTCAAGAAAAATTTGACGGGAATTCTTGATCCTGCGCAACCTACTATGCTTATTTACCGATGCAACTTATTATTCTTCGCTTATGCATTGATTCATTTATTTTTACTTATATATAGTGCCTGATTTGTTTTTAAAAGTTTTATTAGCACACCAGCAATTTTAGGTTTATAGCTAAAAATGTCTAAAGCCACTCTTGTTAATCATATTAATGGATTTGGAGAATCCAGCATTTTTCGTCTATGTGTTTATGAGAAATGTTTTTTTGTATTTCCGGCTTCGGTCCTTTCCTGCCTTTCATACGCGCGCTCTTTCATACATTTTACTAAAAATCCGAATCACTGAATTTTTCCCGAAAAACTTTGGCTTACAATAATTAATGACGGATTAAGGTATTTTATTCCATTTTTTATGCAGCTGTCCTGTTCGAGAAGTCAAATTCCCTACTATCTAATTTGTAACAATTAATGGAAATAGAACTGCAGATTTTTCACAGAGGGATTCGCTGTTTTGTTGAATGTCGAAAAATACCTACTGGTAAAATCCAATATATGTAAATACGCTACAGTTCAAATCGATCTGACTATAATACTTGTATGCCGAAAATAGCCTCCATGATATGATTAATTTTTGTTTCTGTTATGCAGTAATGATTTTTGCAAACCTACGTTGTAAAGGAAGTACTCTGTCCTCTTTTTCCGCCGTGTTATATTAAAATTCAAATATTATTCTTTTTTGGTCCTTGATTCCGTTCCATGACTTATATAGCTGTTTATTAATGTAATTCATTGACATACATATATACCTGTTTATTAATGTAATTCAATTGCATCCGTACCATAGACACACAAGGTAATGTTGTTTGGGGGATAAGATCGAGATTTCGGGGTCAGGGAAGGGTGAATTCTAGAATTTTTACCACAGTTAGTTGTGTTTTTGGCTAATTTTCCGTCAGGATCGCTTTTAAATGCGCTATTTTTGGCTCAAACTGCTCGACAATACCTAACTTTTGGCCTCTTCAGCGGGGTAATACCCTTCTCTAATGCTTCTCTATGTGCATGTGTGATCCGTGCCTGATTTTGTTTCTTAAGCTTGCCTTGTCAAATGAGGACGTTGCTTTTTAGAACATTTTTTGATTGAAGAAACTTTTTTAGTCTTAAATTGTTTGCTGATATACAAGTGTGTTTTGCGCTGAACACCGATTCACAAAATCTATTGCGTTGGAAAATTGATTCGTATTATATATCATTTTAGCTTTGCCAGTCGAAATGTTTATTTACAGTTTTTGGCTGCATTAAATTAGAGTTCGTCCTATTTGTTGCAGACCAAGCTCGAAACTTACGGCGCCATATTGAAATCAGGCAAGGAATTGACGCCGGATCAAAAGGTGCCAAGTTTTTTCACATGGCCTCTGCTTTATTGAATTTTTAGCTCATGCGATTTCGATTTAGTCATCAAGCGAAGCATTCGTTTGCATTTGTTACACTTGCATTTTTAGATACTTTTTTAGTTACCATATTTTATGGATTGTTTTAGATTTTTTTGAGTTTGAGAAATTAATTTATTCTTGGTTTCTGTTGTATGATTAATTAATTTTGAATGCGTTTTAGGTTGTGTTCATCCATTATATTGCAAAAAGAATTGCACATCCCCCAGAATCTTTGATTTTGAAAATCGCAGAGAATGTCGACTTTTTAGCGATCTCTAACAATTAAAAAGCACTACTTTTCCATTTTGACCATCTGTTATATTTTGTTATATTTAATTTTTTGCTCTTCAAAATTTTTCTCTTTATGGTCTAGAAAGAAAGAACATCGTCAGAAACAATATAAAAATGTGGTAAAAACTCGACGGCAGGGGGTGGTATTAAAATCTCAGAAATCAAAAGCGGTAAATTTAACCTTCACGATATTTTTGTTGTATAAACGACTGATATCTTCGAAATAGCCTATAGAGCGTATTTTCGTAATAAAATCGCATTCGGATGTATTTCTAGTCCATTTTCTGGCGCCTTACGCTAAGAAAATGTTGACATTTTCACCACACTTGGGCAATAGCCCATCCCAGCCCATCCATGGAACGGGCTGGAAGGTCCATTTGGATGGGCTGATTTTGAAAAAATTTAAGAAAACAGTGGAAAATGAAGCAAAATTGTCTTTTTTAACCCGTTTTAAGCCTAACTAGGGGACCAACCTGTCTCCGGCCATTTTTATGGGGGGGGGAATTACCTCCAATTTTTGGCCGAAAACGGCAAAACAAACATCTAAAAACGGCCACAAATCGCAAGTTTTATCAAAAGTTTGGGGGTCAAAAAAGGCAAAAAACTTCTGGCTTAACCCCCTTTATTCCTTTGCTATGCATTTTAAATTGTCCTAATGTATGCCGAATGTCAGAATTTCCCGCAAATCATTAGAAATAATAGTCCTGAAAATGTCTTGCATATACATACTCGTACAATCAGCGATAACAATGGCGCTGTCATGCTATTACATGTTTTTCAGCAGACATGACATATTGTTGTCAAAAGCCCAGTCATTATCGCGTAAATTTATGGAATTTCGCTCAAAATAACAGCTTGAAATCATTTTTGAATAATGTTTTACGTGTTAGAGTACATATATAGATGGATCCCCACTCTCAGGCACGTGGCTAGCCGTCCTATTTCGGGGGGACCAACAGTGTTTTTTTGTTCAAGGTCCGTTTGTACATGTACAAAGATGGTCCCTAAAAGTCTTTGTACACTTCGTACACACAAATTTTTGGGTACTATAATATGGTACAGTAGCGATTTTAGTGTGTTCAAAAACAGAGTTGTTCGACCTTTGGTTACGTATTTTAGCAATTTCTAGGTTTCTGAGGGCAAAAATCAGTAATAATCGTCTCAAAACGGCGCGAAGCGCCAAAAATGTTGGCATTTTTCCTTTCAAAATGCAATTTCTGAAATTATAAAGATATATAGAACACACAATTGCTCATTTCGGCGCGGAGCGCCGAGAATTTTTGCGAATTTCGAACCTTTTTTGCAGTTTTTGTCTTCCAAAAAATCTTTGTACATGTACAAAGACGGTCCCCAAAAGTCTTTGTACATCGCGAAAAATCTTTGCCGAATACAAAAAAAACCGTGGGGACCGATACAAATTTTTGGGGGGACTAAGCCTAAAAAGGCCAAAAATAGTACAAAATAACGTTTAAAAAGTATCATTTTACAGATTTTTCTAAATTTGGGGTCGAACCCCCATTTTCCCCCTCCCCTTCCCCAGAGATACGTGCCTGCCCACTCTTTATAAATGCTTTCATGATTGAAATTCTGAAATCCTTTTTGCAGCAAATCGCTATGCCCTTACTTTCTTACTTTTCATTAATTTGCATATATTTAAAGTGATGTATATTTTATACTTTCAGACCGCCTACGCACAATTGAGCTCGGTTGAATTCTCCATAGAAACGCAGACTGAAATACTAAAAAATGTGATTTCGATACAAAACGAGTTTAGCACATTCGTTACTTATTTATTTTCCAATTTCTAATATAAAGTTTTGTACGCACAACGTCACGCCAAAAGGGTAGGCGAGCATGTTCAGGTCACCAGGGAGGGGTGACTCTGGGATTTTCACTGCAGTAGCTTGCATTTGTGATGTATGTAGAACGAAAAGACAGCGAGTAGCTAGACTGCGATAGAATGGTCATCACCAGGCATGCACGTAGGGGTTTTGGATCTCTAGACCCCAAGAATGAAAAAATTATAAAAGACAAAATCAGTTATGTCAAAATTGCTTTAAATTCAATATTTTATGCCTAAATCGCTCGACATTCCCTAACTTTTGGGGGCTCCAGTGGGGGAAGGGGCTCATCCCCGTCCCCAGGATTCGGCTAAGGGGGCGGACCTAATGTGAAGTGCGCAAAAACCGCATTTTTCGACATTTTTCGATATGCTCTATCCGTTAAGATAATAAAAATCGAACTTTTTTGAAAAAATTTTTCAAAGATTTTAAGTCAAAGACAGTCGATTTTTCCATCTTTCCGTTCATTATCTTACCTTTCAAATTTTTTTCCGGCCAAGGAGGGGGCGGCCACCCCCCATTAAATACAAGCCCTGTACATTGCATAGGTGTGTAGTTGTGCATAAAAATGCGATTTGAAGGATCGTTTTTTAATCCTGATTCTATTTGATTCTATTAAACTATGTATACGTGATATTTTTTGTTTGTACATAACTTTGATTACTGAGTTAAATTCAACGTATATTGTAGTTTAACAAGCAACAAAAGCTGATAAAAAAGAAGGAAGAGAGAGAACGTAAGCAAAATACGATCAATAAGTTGAGAGATTTGATCCGCTACCAAGATGTTCTGAACTCGCTGGGAGACGAAACAACGCGGCAAGATTTTTTGGAAGGTCGAAAAGGAGCATTAGTAATTGCTTTCTTATCCACAAACAAAACTATTTTTAAGGCTGGCTTACCACAGGAATAAATAATACATTGTATACATACATATAATGTATGTTACGTATGGTAGTGGGGGTATTAGCGAATCGGTCAACTGGGTGTGTGTGACATGCATTAAATTTCAAAGTGCCTTTTTGGCACAAAAATGGTGGATATACATTAAAAACATTGTTTTTTCGGCACTTCAGACGGTGCTTTATCTTTCTAGGGCATAAAAACAAAAAAATTGGAAAAAATAAAATCTAACAAAGAGAATAAAATACAGTCGAAAAATGAATTTATGACGCGAAGCGCTGAAAATTTGACACTTTTGAGCAGATAGATGGCTAAATACGCTTATAATAACGCCTTCTCTACGAATTTATAGAAACGTTTTGAAAATCACGAATTTGCGGAACCCCCCTACATAAAAACGGTCAAAAATTCTAATTTTTTCCAAAAATGGGGTTCAAAAATTTTCTAACTTAGGGAGTGGGGGAACACCAATTTTGGGTGGGGGGATTCCGCCATGTCCCTGTTAGATGTCTGGTATATACTATATATGGCATGGTCATTCCTGGGCTCCACTCTTACTATTTCTACCTTGTTCGCCTACGAGTGTTATCTAGGAAAATTCTTGAGCATGGGTGCAATGTCTGCTTGCTTATGCATTATGTATGCACATATTTGTATAGTTGTTTTTGACGGTGCATGATATTCGACTTTCGCACACTGCCAAAACTGGCGCCAATCAGTAAGTTAATTTCTTCTCAAATTAGTCTTTTGGTAAAATTTTTTGTTTTCAGTTAAGTAAGGACGAATTATTTTTAATCAAACCATAAATAAATTTGAAACTTTGTTTAAATTTGAAACTTTCTGTCTAAGGCACAAAGGATCTTTAATTCGTCTATAGCACGCTTATCTTTATTGTAGCTCAACATACAAAGCGTTTAATGGTTGCCTAAATTATTCACTTTTAACGCTTGCATATTTTTTCAGAAATCGACTGAAGACGATTTGGATGTGTACGATGGGTTGTTCAGGAAACTTTGCCCGTACGAAAAGGATTCACCAGATTTTTCTAAAACCCTCGATGAATCTGCTCAATTCGCATATCATTTACTGAACGCCACGCCGAAACCAGTTTCCGCCGAAGATTCAACCACCTGTGAGTCATATTTTATTGCAGCAACTTTCTCCTAATGCTGTTGCTGAGGATATGTTTCCTGATCACGGTTTTTTTGTATTCGGCAAAGATTTTCCCGGTGTACAAAGACTTTTCGGGACCGTCTTTGTACATGTACAAAGATTTTTAGGAAGACAAAAATTGCAAAAAAGTCTAAAGTTTGCAAAAATTTTCGGCGCTTCGCACCGAAATGAGTAATTGTGTGTTCTTTATATCTTTAAAATGGTAGAAATTTTATTTCGGAAGGAAAAATGTCAAATTTTTCGGCGCTTCGCGCCGTTTTAAGACGATTCCTAGTGATTTTTGCCTTTAAAGACCCAGAAATTAGCTAAAATACACTATCAAAAGTCGAACAACTCTGTTTTTACAACACTAAAATCGCTACTGTACCATATTTTAGTAGCGTCACACGGGGTGACTTGAGCCACCGGGGGCATGAGCCATTCAGCATGGATTTTGTTTGTGATCCTCATTGCATGCGTGCTATTTATTAATGTGTTTCGAAATAAAACTTTCCTGGTCTAGTTTTTGTTCTTCTTTCTTGCTATTACATTAGTTTTTCACGCAGCTTCATCTGTCACCTGTTATTTACTACTTTCCTGAATATGAAAATTTTCCTGAAAATAGTATGGTGCTAAGCTTTTGAATTTTCTGAGACAATGAGCAGATGCTTTGAGGAATTTCTTTTTTTAGTGGATTGCTAACGTTTTTCTGCATCTGACAAAAGTATTTTAAGGCCTCAGTTCCTCTTCTGATATTCAGTAAGGCCAATGGCTCATTTCACCCCGGCCATTGTGCAAAAAATGGGGTGAAATGAGCCACTGCTGTTATGCTTTTTAATTAGTTCTACTTTAGAAGATAAGCCATTATAAACATAAATTAGGAAGTAGGCCATTAAAAACTGGTCAGAGGATCAGTTAGCAGAAGCTGTGCGCCTAGCTGAAGAAGAAATGAGTATCCGGGACCTTTTTCGATTTCTCAACATACCAAGGGCTACCTTTGACTGATTACATTCCAGTTTCTTGTCTTTTTTTCATAAAAGCGTATGCGATTTTTTTAAAACACCATAGGTGGCTCATCTAACCCATTTGGTGTGCTATTTTAGCCATCTGACGCTCTTATAGTGCACTAGGATCCATGTGGCTCAAGTCGCCCCACTGCCGGGGTGAAATGAGCCACCCTCTAAATTTTAAAAAAACTTATGATTGAACACTAGTACATAAAAAATACTTCTAGAATAGAAAGGTTAGCCCTTTTTTGTTGTTTTTGCAAAATTAGTGTTTACGATTTACTCTAGATGAAGCATTCTGCACAAAAATGTGAAATTTTCTGGCTGTAATTGGCTCAAGTCACCCCGTGTGACGGTACCCAAAATTTGTGTGTACAAAATGTACAAAGACTTTTAGGGACCATCTTTGTACATGTACAAACGGACCTTGTACAAAAAAACACTGCCTGTGAGTCATATTTTATTGCAGCAACTTTCTCCTAATGCTCTTGAGTTTTGTTTACATTTTTTAATATTTTTTTAAATGTTTACTGATACGTGTATATATGTAACATAGTAGAGATGTGTCCGGGGCCGGGGCCTGCAAAAAATAATTGAAATGTATGCAATAACTGCGAAAAGAGAAGTTTTATTAGTCAGAAAACAGAAAAATCTCTATTCCTTTCCAAGCATTAGCAATTTCCTTCAATAATCAAGAGTCGACGCATTTAAAAAGTAGTACCCAAATAAAGCAAAGCTTCAAGCTTATCCGGCAATGAGACACGATCGACGATCTGAACAAATTAGGCCGCTTTTGCTGAACAGGCTAGGGACACTTGTCGGTGGCGGACTGAGATATTTTCTGGCAAGCTTTGATAGTCTTGGTTATACTTGTTTCTTGGTTTGCCAAAATTTCAGAGGATGAGTGAGTATATACTAGAGATCGCTAGTATATACTCTTACATCTCTAGTATATATGTACTCGCTCTAAGCTTACGTTTTCAGCTAAAAAATTTGGAAGTCGTCATTTAGTCAGGACCATCATGATGCAAATTCGATAAGCAGCACACCTGAGCAATAGCCCATCTCTGTCCGTCCATGGAATGGAGCATTACACAAAGGCTGGACGGCCTGAAGGATCCGTTTAAATCACTTCATTTTGAAAAAGATGTGAGAAAACAGTAAAAAATCAGAAAAATTATCTTTTTTAAACCCATTTTTAATCTAATTAGTAGCATTAATTAATATTTGAGAACACATAGATGGACGGGCTGAAGTCTTGTCTATTGCCCAGGTATGATAAGCAGTATATAGAAAAATATTTGATTCCATCTGAAACTTTTATTTGTATGGTCATCGAAATCTGGCTTATTAAAACTTAAAGGCTAAGCTGCAAAACGAATAAGTCGTGTTTTAAAGATTAGAAGCAATCAATTGTAGAGTAAAATACATTCAAAATATGGATGTAGAAACAATAAAATAGGTATTTAGAAAATCAGACAATTGTTCATTAATTAGTGCGCCATATTCGTACGACTCGGTTTCTCAATGACATGTTTTAATGCACAACTTTAGCGTACTGCTTCATTCAACCCGGTATCAATGGGGACCGGGTCGGTATCAATAGGAAGACCTGCTAGTATCAATGGTAAATTTTGCAAAATACAATAAAAAATCGAGGGCAAATGATGAAAATACGAGTAAACAAAATAAATCTCTAACGCCAAATACTTAGTCAATCAATTGAAAAAGAAAAGATGAATCTTGGAGATTATAGACGGAAACGATTTGAAAATCAATAAATCAGTCTACCAATGACTTATCTATCAGCCAAGAATCATTAATCTATCAATAAATCGAACAAGCAACCGTGTTTCAAGATTACAATCGTATGTGGACAAGCCGTACAATGTCATTCAACCCGGTATCAATGGGTCCAAGCAACCCCCCTGCTTTTAGCTTTGAAAAATTGATAACCATACAGCGATTTTGGCCGAAAAAGCATTGCTTCATAGCCTTTTTGGGCTCAGAAAATTAGCTATACAACCTTTTTGGGCTGAGAAAACTAGCTATTTAGTCTCTTTTGAGCCCAAAAATGCTATTTACTTGTCTTTTCTGAGTTTCAGAACGATGTATATAGCTATTTTCTCGACTCCAAAAAGGGATTTTTCTAATCCAAAAAGGCTATATAGATACAATGTTTGTTAAGCCAAGAAGGCTGTATAACTAGTTTTCTGAGACCAAAAAGGGTATATAGCCAATTTTCGGTTTTCACCCTTCCCCTGAAAGTTTGACCTTGCGCACCTTGTATGGGGTCAAGTCGTTATCAATGCGAAGACCTATCAGTATCAATGGAAAATTTTTGCAAAATGCCATACAAATCGAAAACAAATGACGGAAATTCACAAAAAAATAATTCTAAAACCAACTAATTTGTCAATCAAATAGAAAAGAATGGTGAATGTAAGGGAATCGTTACCTAAAAATGATTGAAAACGTACTAATCGATCAGCCATTCAACAATTGACTAAGTATACAACTAATGAACAACCAAACAACCAATAATTAACCATTCGACCACTAAGCAACCACTTTGTAAAATGACAACCAACCTAAAAAGTTGGGCGATTAATATCAGTGGGAAGGCCAGTCTTTGTCCACATACGCGTATGTATGTGTGTTCATCCTATGCGGTCCTCAATTTCATCTGAAATTATGTTTAATCAAAAGCGTGTTAAAGTGATTCTAAAATGCTTTTTATGTTTTTATATTCTTTCATTTGTGTTGAAAAATTTAGGTTTGACTTATTTATTACAGGTGGATTAGCGTTATAAACTGTTTTGAACATCAATTATTCAGTTGTTTATGAGTCAGTTTAATTTTTAAATTAATTTTTTGTCTGAAATGGACCTGGAGATTATTATAAACGCTAAAACATGTAGCATAAAAACTGCCTTAATTGACAGTTTCTGGTTAGTTGTACGGAAAAAGTTGTGACTTTTCCGTTTTTTGACCTCAATTTCGTATTATTTTTCGCAAAAAAATTAATTTAGTCCTGCGATTCTAGACCCCAAACTCTTCTTTACTCGTACGTATATTTGTTGAAGGCTATTTATTTGTGCTATTCATTTTTATTTTAAGACTCGGAGTTGAAGGAAAAAATAGACAGAATTGCTGGTTGTGCATATTTTGAAAAGTCCAAGCTTTTGGGCGACGAAGAAACCAAAGAACCTGGTAAGATATACTGCAATGTTAATGTAATGTTCGAAAATGAATATGCAGACTTTGAACTTTGCGCAAGAGCTCATTGGTATATAAAATATTTCTTAATATCTTGTGCGATAAATCGCGAAAGATTTAAATTTGCGTTTGTAATTTTGCTGTGCTTTCCGTCATAAATGCTTTTGATTAAAATGCCTTGCAAGCTTGAAAGCGAATGAAATTTTAAAATAATTGCCGAAATTTGGACAATCAAGAACTTATGAGGATTTTTCGGCCTATGTTATAAGGCGGGACGTCGTAGCATGTTTTTAATAGATACATAATGGTTGTAATCGTTTATTTTGTTTTATCGTGTTTTATATTGTCGTATGGCGAAATTTTTGTGATAATCAAAATAAAAATTAGTTGATCGTATTAATTATTAGCAAAGTAGTTCAAGGCACAATTAAATTGAAGTTGAAATTAGGATAGAGTAGGTCAGACAAGCACGTGGGGTTTTGGGGTCTAGACAATATATGCACAGCATGGCCGATCAGGGGGTGGGAGGATCAGCCGGTCTGTGGGGGAGGGTCGAAAATTGAGCTCTTTTGGGCCTAAGTAACCCGAACTACTGGTATAAGCGCTAAAATAGCCTTAAAACTATAATATTACTCAGTTTTCAGTTTCTGGTCAATTTGAAGCCTAAATTTTTAATCTTCATCCCTTTTTGACCTTTATTTTGCCTCATTTCCCCCACTATCCCATTTCCCCATTGGGGTTGGAGTGAGGACCCCCCAACTCCCCCTGTGCCTATCTGGTCTAGACTCCCAGAACGAAAAAATGGGAAATTTTCTAAGGAAATTGATGCAGAATGAAGGCCCAAAATGGATGACAATTAAAAAATTTACTTCGAAAAGTGTTCTAAATTCATGAGAAACTGTGTAACAATATAGTTTTAACACTATATGAGCGTTACACCAGTTTTTCAGGTCGTTTTAACCTGAAAAAAGCTCAATTTTAGACCCCTTCTCAGGCTGGCTGACTCTTCTAGATCGGCCTTGCTGTACATCTGTGGAGTAGACTTGAAAAACAAGAATAGTTTGAGGAACACTTGTGTATTATTTAAATGATTTAATCTAGAATAAATCCGTTGATTTTTATGCATTTTTTGTACATTTTATTTTGGTACATTTCTCATAGCGACTGTCGAGTCAGCACCAACGACGACCGACGCCGACGTGTCTGGCGTCGAGCCAAATGCACAAGGAATGCCGTCGTCGAATCACTACGCGGCCGAGTCGGCCGATTCGTTCGGGTCGACGGCGGGCGTCGTCGCCTGCGATCGGGCGCCGGCGTCGCCGTCGTTGTATTCGGTTTCGGCGCCGCAACATTTAGGCGGCGGCGGCGTCGAATCGATTTTGATGACGTCATCGTCGCCTACGGCGATCGCGCCTCCGCCACTCTCCGCCGTCGCTGCGCATTCGACCATGATGGGCACCGTCGAGCTACCGCCGTCGTCGGCGTTGGCTATGCCTTTGCCGTCGCGCGGCTTCGCCGCGTCGGACGTTGCGGCGACGCTCAGCTTTATGCACGATGAGCAAACGGCAACGCCAAATCGTAAGTATCCGTCCTTGTTTCGAAGCGTACATGCACGTAGGTGGTGAAAGGGTATTACTCCCCACTCTCGCTGAAGGGTCAGCTGGACAGGTACTGTCCGGCGATTAAAGCTGATGGAACTTTTTTGTATCATTTTTGAGGTCAAAAGCAGTAAAAATGTCAAAATTTTCCCGGCGCTCCGCGCTGAAATTTTGGGTGGGGATCCCCGGTCATTTTTTGAGGGGTTGGAGGATAAATGAAGTCCAATTTCTGGCCAAAAACGGCCAAAAAATTACTTTTTTCTAAAAATCGGGGGTATGGGTCAATATTTTCATGGCTTTGGGAGGAGGAATGGGGGACGACTAATTTTGGGTGGGAGGATCCCCTATCTCCCCTGGTACATGTTTGCTGATTAACCCCTTCAAAAATTTGAGCTTTCAGGTAGATATTTACCGCATAAAAGAGTATTTACATATAAATGCTGCACATATCGACGTACTACATGTTGTGCAGATACTATTTCCCGCATAAAACGTTATACACTGATAATAGGAACCACTGACTGTCCTGATTTATACAATATCATAAATACTATTCAGGGTAGCACTGTGTCACGATTTGTTGAAAAATTCCATAAAATTCGAAAAAATTCTGAGACGCATTCTTTTTATATCACCAAGTCAGTAGTTGCTGTAAGTTCTTTCTATTTTCTCTGGTCCATTGTTCCGGCGCTTCGCGCCGGATTTATTGTTCATCTATATTTTCTGTCTCCTAGCCCGCTCAGAATCGCTCAAATTTTCGATACCGCCCTGCATATATGTATGTATATGTATGTACATACTTCTCTCTTACAGACATATTTATGTACATATAAGTGTACAGTTGTGTTTTTTTGTACAAGGTCCATTTGTACATGCACAAAGATGGTCCCCAAAAGTCTGTACATTTTGTACATGCAAATTTTTGTGTACTATAATATAGTATATACAGTAGTGATTTTAGTGTTATAAAACAGGGTTTTTGATCTTTGGTAGTGTAATTTAACTAATTTCTGGAATTCTGACACCAAAAATTACTAAAAATTGTCTCCAAACCGAAACATTTAACATTTTTCCATTTTAAATGCAAATTCTGCCATTTTAAAGATATGTAGGACAAACAATTACTCATTTCGGCGCGAGGCGTCGCGCGGAAAAGTTTTGGGAATTTTACACCTTTTCACAGTTTTGGTCTTCTCAAAAATCTTTGCACATTTTGCACACACAAATTTTTGGGTACTGCTATATGGTACAATAACGATTTTTGTGTGGTAAAACAGAGTTGTTCGACTTTTGGTAGTGTATTTTAGCTAATTTATGGGTCTCTAAGGGCAAAAATCACGAAGAATCGTCTTAAAACGGCGCGAAGCGCCAAAAATGTAGACGTTTTTCCTTTTAAAATGCAACTTCTGCCATTATAAAGATATACATATAGAATAAACAATTACTCATTTTGGCGCGAAGCGCCGAAATTTTAGCGAATTTCAGATCTTTCTTACAATTTCTTTCTTCTCACAAATCTTTGTACATGTACAAGGACGGTCCCGAAAAGTCTTTACATCGGGAAAAATCTTTGCCGGATACAAAAAAAACACTGGTGTACAGTCGCAGTTTCTTCCCCTTATCTGCCTATTAATAATTCTCGTGATTATTTCTTATGAATTTTGCAGCTCCTGTAAGCGGTACGATGAATTTTGTTTGTGCTGCCGGTGTTGCTCCGCAAAATGGACTTTCTTTCATGCAGGCGGCTCCTGGTGAAGGTTCGACTTTTATTTATGCTTGCTGATATTGCATGGGTTTCTGTAAAGTGACATTTTTCCGAAACGATACACGAATGACTGTGTTTAACAGGACTTTTGAATTTATGAATGATTTGTCAAAAGCATGACTAGGCCCTTATTTCTAATTAGACGTCAATTTTGTTAGTTTAGAATTATAAAATTAGCAAAAATATAAATGTAACAATTTCTGATAGAAAAGTAAGATAGTATGTTATGTACTTAGCGAAAATCTTTGAATGAATAACAGGTGATGCTTTACGGATAAGTGAAAACGGCATGCCTTATTTGTGGTTCACGCATTTTGTTGCATTACTGACTTCAGCATGCTTTGCTGTGATTCGGTTGTACGTAACTGTTTTGATTCATGTTCAACTTTTTAAAATCATTCTCATTCCGCCTCATTTGTTAAGTAACATTTTAATAATTGAACGATTTGTGGTCACACCTGGGCGTGCATGGGAGGGGAGGTTTACAGCCCTGCAAAACTTAGAAAACCCTCGCATATTACTGTAGACCCGCCGCAGAATTCTATTTTTAGCAACATTTTTGGCGATTTCACCGGACCAGACCCCTTCCCTCCTAGAATTTTCTTGTTTCCCGTGTATGTTTGAGGTACTCCTGTGACAAAGTTTTATCTCTCCCGTATCCGGCCGAAAATTTTTAATTCTCCATTCTTGTCCTAATGTAATCTGTAACTTTTAAAAAGTCTTATTGTTTTTTTTCTAAAAAATGGCGAATCCTCGTATACCATAGGTTAGCTCTTTTATCTTCTCGTGTTTTGATCTATTCAAATGTTTCCTACAACCTCGGCAAACTCTGCTTTTATTCTTCAAGTATTGTATTTCGCGTATATGTATTTTTGAAAAGTGAAAATTGGTAGAACATGTTTATTTTACGAATATGGTACGTTTTTTCATCTTTTTAATGCCATTGTAGAATTAATTGGTTATTCACATAATATGTATTTGCAGGTTTACTTATATATGTAAGCTTTCTGCAATAGAATATTTTTTTAGAATTTTCGTCATACCCTTTTGCCTCCAGTCAAAATGCCATGCAGCAAATGATCCCGGATAAACAGCAGTCAAATTTTGGTGAGGTTGTCTTTATTAAAAACTTGATTTCAAGTATTTTTTAAAAATTTTGCTAGAGTTCGTACGGTAAATATATTAAGATTTTTAAACAGATTGAATGTGAACAATGAAGTGTAAGTTTTATTACATATGTATGTACGTATGAATGTTTTTTCTAATTAAATTTTATCAGATCAGTTTTTTTATTCTTATATAATTGAAATACATTTCTTATATTGTTTAAAAATTTTCTATTTTCTTTGTAAAAACTGGCCTTGCGGACCGCAGCAAAGTTTAAGGCTTCTTGCGGAAGCATTTTCCGTGGCGAGAAGAGTTGATAAATTGAAAATAAGGAGGAGCTTTTCTAATAAAAATACGGTGAAAGTCTTCAACCTTAAATATATATATGAGTTGAGATTTCAGATGAGAGTGCCCGGCCATTTTCAGGGGTGGGGTTGTAAATGACCTCAAATTTTTGGCCAAAAATGCCAAACAAACACGTAAAAATGGCCAAAATGCGATTTTTTTCAAAAATGGGGATTCAAAATTTTTCTGACTTTTTGGGGGTTGTCCGACTTTGGGAAGGGGGATCCGCAAACCCCTTGTTACATACATAATTTGTATTTTTTACCCCGCTGCATGCGACGATTGGTGAAATTATCTTTTTTAAAAATATTTTCTGTAATTTTTTTGCCTTTTTTAATCGAAAAATGAGTGATTTACACCCTCACCCGTCTGTGAAAGATATCTGGCCATATATGATCTTGGGGCGTACATGCAGAACGTCAGGTCGGCCTGGCCATGGAGGGTGGAATTCGATATTTATACTGTGCATATTAGATGAATTAGGTCAAGATCGCTTGAAAATACACCATGTATTTTTGGCCAAAATAATCAAGCAGGACCCAATTTTCGAACCCTTCAGGTAGGAGTGCCCTACTCTCACCCTCCTCATGTGTATGCATTTTTGGTTTTTTTAAAAATTCTAAGAAAATGCGGTTTTAAACAGTTTTGTTGATCTTTTATTTCAAATTTGGGTCGTCAGTACACATTTTCGGCGCTTCGCACCATGTAGTCATTTGCGACTGTTGTTTAATTCCATTGACTATTTCTTGAAAATTTTTATATGTTTTTCATCAGAGCCGGATTCAAGGAGGCGTGGGGTCGGCGCCCCCCCCTTTGGCCGGGAAAACATTTTGAAAAGCAAAATCATGCGAGGAAAGATGGAAAAATCGCATGTCTTTGTCTTAAAATCTTCAAGTTTCCGACGATTCTCTTCGGATGTGATGTATTTTCCATAATTTTGGCCCAAGCGCGACCAAGTAAATGACACTTTTTGTAGCGTTTTTAGTGAGAAAAAACTTTTTCGGAAAAAGTTCGAGTTTTATTATCTTAATGAATCGAGCATGTCGAAAAACGTCGGTAAATGTGGTTTTTGCGAGCTTTCCCAGTGAATTTTTGAGATATCGACCACTTTGTGTCGGGTCCACCCCTTCCATAACCGAATCCTGCATACTCGTACGTGCTTGGTTTTAATTGTCTAGAGAGTGCATCGTCAGAAACCTAAAAAGGTGTTTTTGATGCTTATTCATCGTTTTCTGAGCACAAAAAGGTACTTAAAAAGCGTTTGACTTCGCCTTCCTTAAATTTTCTATGTTGTTCATGCGTGTAACGTGTCCAACTCTATTAATACTACGGAATAAAGCGCCTATCATTACAATTTCATCTTTTGCAGTCTATCAGCAACCTCAAGCTTATGCAAATGTGCTTAATGCATCCAATGCTCAGCAAGCACAGTCTGTGAAACATCTTTCTGAACCAGCCAATGCTTATCCGCAGCAACCTCAACCCAGTGTTCCTTCGACAGTGGGTAAACAAGAGGTTAGAAAATATTAGCATTTATATTTATGTAAATGTAAACATGCATGCACTCTTTGTAAAGTTATGAAAGAATCGAATTTTCTGGAGGTAGATGAAGAAAGGCGATATTTTGTGTTAAATTTTTTGTACTATTTATTGCATGTTAGGTTGTTCCGGGACGAGGTTAGCAATGGCTAGGACCTGTTTCCAGTTTTCTCAATAATGCTTTTTAAAATTTGAAGGGAATTTGAATTTCAACCGCAATTATACCGTGTTAAGTGCATTAAGTTTGGGAGTGGCGTTGCGAGTTATGTTAATTGATTGTTTAAATATTGTTGTCCTTTTTCACCCCTTTTCAAAGCGATAATTTTAATTTGTTATTACCGGTTAGTGCATATTATATATATATAATCTATTACTATTATTGCAGTTATTGCATTATTATAATAATTAATTACTATTATACTACTTTTAATATTAACTAATATTAATACTGTAGATGCCTATTATGTACTGCTATGTATTATTATCCGTCAAGTCACTGTCTATTTTTGTACGAAAGCTTCGCTATTTTCTGTATGTTGAAAAATCGCCCAAAAAGTGCCTTTACTTGTTTACAAAACTGTACAAAGATCGCTCAAATAATCTTTTTACGATCCTCAAAATCCTTGTCTCGTACAAAAAACTGTGCGTCAAACCCTCCTGTCTAATTGGTTTTTAGACTATTCCTCAATATCACTTCCATAATACAGCTGGAATGGTTGAAGCGCAGTCGTCTTTTCAGAATCAGACTAATCTGATTAATGACGGAGGTAAGTTTTTCCTAATTCGTTTCTTTTTAGTTTTTCTTTAAATTAACATGTTATGTATGATGTTATTTCTATTTAATAAGTACTTCGTACATACGTCGTTCGTTTCATCGACAATAAATATTCATTATGATACATGTAACGGCTCGGAATTTTGGGAGGGGGTGTCGGGCCATTTTTAGGGGGGTGGTAGATGACCTCCAATTTTTGGCCAAAAACGTCTAAAAACGGCCAAAAAATTTAATTTTTTCAAAAAATCGGGGGTTGGTCAAAAATTTTCTGGCTTTGGGGGTATGGGGGACGACCGACTTTGGGTGGGGTAATCATCCCCCATCCCCCATTTTACATGTATATAGTAAGAAGTCATTAATACGAGAAAGAAGCAAGAAAGAAGAGAAAAATGAGAGAAAGAATAAATAAATGGATAAATAAAAAAGCAAATACTAAATAGAAAGAAAAGAGAAAAGAGAATAACAAAAAAAGAAAGATAGATATAGAAGCGCAGATCCTCTCTTGTTGCATTTCTAGTTATTGTCACGCTTATTTGGAATAAAATAGTTCAGTTTAGTTTAATTTATGACACTATGCAAACAATATAAATATGTACGTTAAATGTTTTTTACATGGTCAAACGTTGAAAACTGTCAAGGTTGTTACTGAGAAAATGATCAAAATCGCTTTAGGTAAATAACAGATTATTTAAAGCTCTGTAGTATACATAACAATGATTCCTGAATTTGTTATGCTCAGGCACATAGCTGGCCGTCCTATTTTGGGGGGACCAACACCAATTTTGGGAGATAAGTTCGAAAAGGCCACAAATAGCACAAAATAACGTTTAAAAAGTCCTATTTTTCCGATTTTTCTGAATTTGGGGGTCCGAACCCCTCCTCATCCCCCAGAGATACGTACCGGTTTGGTTATGCTGATTGTTCTATCAAACAAAATTAACACCTCTAATATACTAAATTCATTTGACAGATCAGTCGCATGTGCCTTCTAGTTTGCAAAAGTCCTCTGAAGACATGTTCATTACGCAGAGTGGACGACGCACTGGAGGAAATGGAGATTACAGAGAAACTAATAATTCTTATAAGGGTCAGTTTTTTGGTTATGTGCATCAAGCAAGCAGCTCTGTTCATTTACAGCCTGCAGATGTAAAGCGATCTACACTTTACACATTTACTTAGATACAGGATCATATCCAGGATTCGTCCAAGGGCGCGACCTAACATAAATTGGTTTATATCTCGGAAACTTTGTTGAGATATCTCGCAAAAACCACATATTTCTACATGCTCTATATCCATTAAGATCATGGAATTCGAACTTTTTGTAGAAAATGTTTTGTCACTTAAAACAAGCGCGGCTTGTTTAGTATTCGACTGAGCGGTTTTTTCGGTCGGGGTTGAAAATAAAATTCCCAGCCGGGGCCGGCGTACATGGGGTACGATATACTATAGTATATCATGTATATGTACTACGGATGGACCGGATCCACAATTTTTAAAATTTCGGGTCTGGGTCCGGATCTTAGTCTTTCAAAATTCCGGATCCGGATCTCAACAAACTAAAATTTTGGGTCCGGATCTTTGACCATAGACTCGACCGGATCCGGGTCCGAAAGGTACCCTAAACTGCAATTATTATTTATATTTGCTGTTATATTACATTATTATGTTCATTGTTTTAAGATAGCTGGTAACATCAGTGCTTTTTTTGTACAAGGTCCGTTTTTACATGTACAAAGATCAAAGATGGTCCCCAAAAGTCATTGTACATTTTGTACATGCTAATTTTTGTGTACTATAAATAGTACAGTAGTGATTTTAGTGTGGTAAACTGGGTTTTCGGTCTTTGGTAGTGTGTTTTAGCTAATTTCTGGGTTTCTGATTTCAAAAATTACTAAAAATTATCTAAAAACGGCGCGAAGCACCGAAAAATTTGACATTTCTCCATTCTAAATGCAAATTCTGCCATTTTAAAGATATGTAGAACAAACAATTATTCATTTCGGCGCGAAGCGCCGAAAATTTCCGGGAATTTTACACCTTTTTACAGTTTTTGCCTCTTCAAAAATCTCTGTACATTTTGCACACACAAATTTTTGTGTACTAAAATATGGTACAGTAGCGATTTTAGTGTGGTAAAAACAGAGATGTTCGACTTTTTGGTAGTGTGTTTATGCTAACTTCTGGGTCTCTAAGGGCAAAAATCTCTAAGAATCGCCTTAAAAGGGCGCGAAGCGCCGAAAAATTTGACATTTTCCCGTTTGAAATGCTATTTCTGCCATTATAAGTATAAGATATATATAACACAAAATTACTCATTTCGGCGCGAAGCGCCGAAAATGTTTGCGAACTTTAAAGCTTTTTTTGCAATTTTTTTCTTCCCAAAAATCTTTGTACATGTACAAAGACGATCCCGTAAAGTCTTTATACATCGGTAAAATTCTAAGCCAAGTACAAAACAAACATTACTGGGTAACATGATCAGAAATCATAAATAAAAAATGAATAATACTGTTCAAAAGAAGGCTAAGCTAGCTCTGATCCTATTGGCTCATGATAAATTGATTTGCATGATGTACATAGCTCTTTAAAACGTTTTTTCTAATACGTGACGCATAATATTGTTTTAAATCCAATTCTGGACCGCCCCCCCCTTGAAGGAATTCTGCGTCACTCTGCCATCATGATTAATACTCTATTTGGATACATAGATGCAAATAAAAATATACAAAGTATTGTCGCTCCAAAATCCGCGCTTCTATGTTTATTCTCGAAAACAGTTAACCTCAATAGAAAATACGCGACGCATAATACCGCATGAATAAAATAAAATACAAAAAGATATTAGATTTAAATGGTAATTGCGACAGCCTAGGTCCGCCGGCTCGACGCCATCCACGTAATGTTATAATATTCAAGCACTACAGTTGTATGCCCTAAACCACAACTCTACGTCTAAGTTGAATAGAATTCGGGAAAAAATATTCATCGGTCCGATTTGTTAAACCTCACTCACTCACTGCTATATAAACCCTCGCGCAAGCATATTTCAATTTTTCCAACCAGCAATTTTTGGTATTAAATACTTATTTCTCAGTATACTCGGAAAACAATTTGACTCGCTTCCTAAAAATTCATAATTTACGGGTCCGGGTCCGGATCTTTACTTTTGAAAATTCCGGGTCCGGATTTACTGAAAATTTGGGTCGGATCTTAACTTTTGAAAATTTCGGGTCCGGATCTCAACTTCTGAAAATTTCGGGTCCGGATCCAGAAAAATCGTCGGATAGTGCCGGATGCGGGTCCGCATACTTGGACCCGGTCCATCCCTAATATGTACATATGTATATTATATTGTATAATCATCATATGTAGTATAGTATGCATATACTAGGTGGGTACCTATGAATATATGGATAGTTATGACAAGCATCGTGCGCTTTGCTGCTTAGCAAGCGGTGAATAATCAATATTATTTAATTATACCTAATCAGTAGCGAAGGATTCCCCCGTCCAACTTTCCAAATAAAGGGTGATTGTTCTGGTTCAAAAGGGATTGTCCAATTACCAGCTTGAAAATTGCCTGTCCAGCTTCGAAAGTTTATTTTTCTGGTTTGAAAAATGGTTATCCAGCCTTGAAAATGCTTGGCTTGGCCCAGAAAAAGGTTGTCTGGTCCAAAAATTGGTTCGCATGGTTCGAAAAAGTGGTTGTTTAGTTTAAAAAGTCGTTGTCTCAAGTTCAAAAGTGGGATTTTTAGGCTTCACTGTACAGAACATATCTCCGTCAAAATGACCCCTTCTCCCCATCCAGCTTTTGGTTCTCCCCGTCCCGTGAACGGGCAGAAACGGTATATATTGCCCAAGTGTGTATTTAATACACGTCAAGTTCTGCTGCATTGCTAAATTACCTCTTACTTCCTGTTCACGATTCTCAAATTTGTATTCTGACTCTGAAAGATTCACTGTGCAAGCGTCGCTTCCGTCATTCAGGGGTACTTAATCTACCAGCTCAAAATTTTGAAAAGGTAAAATTTCAAACAATTTTATTCCATATTGGTGAAAAGGATCATGCTCTAGAGAAGACTTATATTTCGATACGGAAAATTCACTTGTTACGACTTTTGTGATTGGCGATGGAAAGATGAGTGAAATATCGCTTTTTATCTTAATGATTTTGTGGTTGATTTGTCTAAATATTACTTTTTGTTTTTAGTCCAAATATTAACGCTGAATAAGCAAATTCTAACAGTATGACAATTGCAGAAAATCGTGAAACTTGTTTTTCAGCAAATATACATATAAGTATGGCCCTCATAGGTGGTCGGCACCAAAATCCGGTGGGGTGCAATATTCTTCAATAGTCAAAAAATGGCCTTAAAAATGGTGATACGGCGGCGAAAAAACACCATTTTCCATTTTTTCTCATTGAGCTGTTCCATTGGCAACAAAAAATGTGGAAAAACAAGAAATATTTCAAAAATTGAATTTTTGGGGTCGGGGGTGCATACCCCCAACCCCCACGCCCAGGTGTGATGGCTCAAGTTCTTGCGCTCTAGGGCTTGCAAACCGAGACTCACTTCGTTTGATTCTCCTGCTGTGGCATATGCAATGGCAAATCAAATGTCAAAGGCGGAGGATACTGATTGATTATGGAACCTATATTTAGGAAAAGTTTACAAAATTCTTGGGAAAACGGATTAACTGCTTCATTATTGTTGGGCAATCGTAGAGCGTCCAGCTTAAGCATTGATCATATGATTATTTAAAGTAAAAATAATGTGTTATCTGGTTTATTTTGAGACGAGAACGCTTTTGTTATCACACCATAAAAGAACCAAATAAATGCAATTAATTTTCCCCGGCCGGGGGCAGTGATCGACCGTATACCCGAGCCCGGCTGAAAAGGCCCCGGGCCTAATGAATAACAAAGTTTCAAAACTTTTAGAAGTTAATATGTTCGAATGGTACCATCACGTTAGCAATATAGGTCTCTGAAAATGGATTGAAACTGCTAGTGCGCACTATTTTGAGCCTTCCTATACACATCTGATCATTCGTAATATCCTCCTAGCTCTATTCATCGAGTTCATATTCATTTTTTATTTAAGAATTTCTGTATTTCTATGCGTCATTTCACCATGAATTTTTGCAGTGCAGTCCAGCTACGAGTCTGCTATGTATTTATAAATGTAAATACTGTGCAGCATGAATAGTGATCGATCGTTGCAGCATATGTAGCAGGTGGTGGCACTGCAAAGGTTTATAACCAAAAACTTTCCATTTTGTCCCGAAACTGCAGCAGGAATCAGTTAATATATTTAACATTTATTATAATTCGTTAAGATTTCTGTCACACGCAAACTACAATTATTTTAGGACATCTGTTCAATTTTGTAGCTAGCCATATTCTCACATTTCTTGCCCTTAAACATATATTGCAAGTTCTTTACAGAACTGTGTTGACCACAGGCGTCAGTGTATCTATAATTTGTTAGAATATCAAGCCGAAATTATGGTATGCAGCAGGAATCAGCTGATTTAATGAGTGCTTAATATTTATCTTGCCTGTTTAAGATAATGTAACATAAAACAGCGCTTGAAAATTCTGAAGGTCCAAACAAAGAACGCTAGAATCACTAAAATTAAGCTGCTAGATCCTTTTCAATTATGCACATGGAATGAAACAAATGACTTTGCTGAGAAATGAATTGACGCAAAGCGCCCAAACTTTTTTATAGCTACTTTGATGACTTGGAAACCGAAACTGCTTGTTAGTGTCAAAGATACTGCTTATGAAAAATGGATTCAATAATTCTTTAAGCTGCAGTCAAGGTCATGGATGGTGAAAAATGGTCGGAGTACCTAGAATTGATCGATCACCTGGCGTATAGCTAATCTAACTCTTATAATAAAGCGTTATCTTACTATTATTATAATATCCTGTTATCATAACCCATCTTGAATCTTTAACTTATATTTAATTTTAAACTTTGTTTGTATTTTTGTGTTACTATATCTGTCTAAACTTAGTACGTAACTAATTATACACATATGCAATGCATACAGGCTTTACGTAAACACATAATCGTCAGACCTTAATAAATACCTATATTAGGTATATAAGTATACACGTATATCCTTAAGTATGTAAGTCCGGGCCAGGGCCCGATTTTTTTTAGCCCGGTCGATCACTGCCGGGGGGCTAAAAATGGCCGGGGATGGCTGGGGCCCCAGTCGATCACTGAATTGTCAAAAAATATCTCGGCGCAATAGAGAATAATGTACATTTATTATCATTTTGGCCATTCTTTTATCACGTTTTATCAAATTTTTCCGGCGCTTCGCGCTGGGTACTATTTACTTAATGGCATTTACTGACTTCTTGGCGCTCTAAAACTTTATTATTACGTCAGAATTGTTTATGTACAAAACAAGAATTTTTTAGGTCTGAAAAAAGATTTCTATAGCATTTTTTCCTTCGATTTTTCCACTAAGTTTGCCGTTCTTCGCAGTTTTTTCCAAGCGATTCTGTCTGTCAAAAGACGACAGAAAAAGCGTTACTCAAGCATAATATACGGATTTTTTGACAATTTTTGGCCTACGTGTAATTAGGATAATGTGAGGTTCCGTCCGCCCTCTGTCAGAAAATCCTGGATCCGCCACTGACTCAAACGGGTATAAAATTTCTCCTTTTTTTGGTCGCGCTTGAGCCAAAATTATGAACAATTTTTCTATCTTACCCTGCATGATCCTACCCTGAACAATTTTTTTCGATTAAGGGGTCAACCATGAATACGGTCCTGTAGAGGCATACATGTAACAGCTCGATAATTCGGATGGGGTGTTCTCGGCCAATTTGGGGGGAGGGAGGGGAATGACCTCCAATTTCTGGCAAAAAACGCCTAAAAACGGCCAAAAAATTCGATTTTTAGCGAAAATGGGGGTCCAAAATTTTCTGGATTTGGGGAGACGGCCGATGTTGGGCAAGGGATGCATAAGATGCCCAAGGTCGGGTTGGTCTGGGAGGAGTAAAATCACGGTTTTTTTTTGTACTCGGCAAAGATTTTTCCCGATGTACAAAGACTTTTCGGGACCGTCTTTGTACATGTACAAAGATTTTTGGGAAGACAAAAATTGCAAAAAAGGTCTAAAATTCGGGAAAATTTCGGCGCTTCGCGCCGAAATGAGTAATCGTGTGTTCTATATATCTTTATAATGGCAGAAATTGCATTTCAAAAGTAAAAATGTCAAATTTTTCGGCGCTTCGCGCCGTTTTAAGACGATTCTTAGTGATTTTTACCCTTAGAGACCCAGAAATTAGCTAAAACACACTATGAAAAGTTGGAGAACTCTGTTTTTACCACACTAAAGTCGCTGCTATACCATATTATAGTGCCCAAAAATTTTGTGTGTACAAAATGTACAAAGATTTTTAGGAAGACAAAAACTGTAAAAAGATGTAAAATTCCCACAATTTTCGGCGCTTCGCTCGAACTGATAAATTGTTTGTCCTATATATCTTTAAAATGGCAGAATTTGCATTTAAAATGGAAAAATGTCAACATTTTTCGGCGCTTCATGCCGTTTTCAGATAATTTTTAGTAGTTTTTAGCGTCAGAAACGCAGAAATTAGCTATAATACACTACCAAAGATCGAAAACCCTGTTTAACCACACTAAAATCGCTACTGTACTATAGTATAGTACACAAAAATTTGCATGTACAAAATGTACAAAGACTTTTGGGGACCATCTTTGTACATGTACAAACGGACCTTGTACAAAAAAAACACTGAGTAAAATCGAGATTTTGGGGTGAGAGAGGGGTGAAATTGAGAATTTTTACGATAGTAAATCGCGCTTTTGGCTATTTTAGCGTCAAAATCGCTTGAAAATGCACTAGTTTTGGCTCAAACTGCTATACAGTATCTACTAGGGATGTTCCGGTTCCAGGTTTTTCAAAGAAATCGGTTCCGGTTCTTGGAAAACAAGAATTTCGGTTCGTTCGGTTTCGGTTCTTGCGTAAGTTGGAACCGTCGGTTCCGGTTCTCGGTTCCTGTGTTAAAGTATATACGCTCTTGATAGCTTGACTTCACCGGAACATGTGACGATGTAATCGAAAGATAAATTATTCAGGAAGTCGGTTCTATCTGGCAACTGAACGTTCAAATAAGTTTTACGTCTAGTTGACAATTTACTTAAAAATCACTGAATATTATCTATGTGTTTCTTAATTGGAGGCTTATACGAAATCGAAATGCTTAATTCATGACGAAGATCTGCTGCAATGGTGAAAAGAGAAGTCGAAGAATTTGCCGATTCTCGCGTTTATAGCTAAGCAGTATCTTGCAGCCAGTGGCGGATCTAGCATTTTCCTAAGGGGGCAGTATCCCAACTTTTCGAAAAACAGTTACAATGCATACTTTTACATTAAATCACTTTTGACGCAATATTTTTTCTTGAAATTTTAAAATTTTTGACTTTATCAGAATTCTGGCGCGAAGCAGTTTTTTTTGTAAAAGGTCCGTTTGACATGTACAAAGATGATCCCCAAAAGTCTTTGTACATTGTGTACACACAAATTTTTGGGTACTATAATATGATACAGTAGCGATTTTAGTGTGGTAAAAACAGAGTTGTTCGACTTTTGGTAGTGTATTTCAGCTAATTTATGGGTCTCTAAGGGCAAAAATCACTAAGAATCGTCTTAAAACGGCGCGAAGCGCCTAAAAATTTGACATTTTTCCTTTCGAAATGCAGTTTCTGTCATTATAAAGATAAATAGAGCACACAATCAGTCATTTCGACGCGAAGCGCCGTAAATTTCTACGAATTTTAGACCTTTTTAGTAATTTTTGTCTCCAAAAATCTTCGTACATGAACGAAGACGGTCCCGAAAAGTCTTTGCACATCGGGAAAAATCTTCGCCGAATACAAAAAAACCGTGGCGCGAAGCGCCGGAAATTTTGTGAGATTAAGACGGATAGACGTCAAGAAGCATGATTTACAGCTTGATTTACTGTATTTATAGCATTTGATGCGAAACATCGAAATTTTTAATTGAAAATAGAAGAAAACTATGTAAAAAATAGCTGTTTCTGCTGCTAAAATTGTTTTGAAACCTACATGAACAGAAAATGGCTTCCAGGTGGCCAAGAAAGTAAATAAATGTGCCGAAAAATAGTTGCAAATTGTATATCCATTCTTTATCTCGCCAAATATTTTTGGCAAATGGGGAGCGGGCCCCCCACCCCTCAGATTCGCCCCTGCTTTGCAGCGCCAGCTACAAGCGTTCCATCGGAACAGCTGTTCAGTTGCACTGGAATCATTTACGACCCTCTCAGAAACAGGCTACATGGCGAAAAAGCAGAACGACTGTTATTTTTAAAATATAATTTACCCGGAACAATACTAAGTTTTAGTCTGTAAACTTTTGGGTAATAATAGGTTGAATTGTTGTTTCATGTCTTCACTAAATTTTATGAAGTTCGATTTTTAACTCTAATTTTAAAAAACCGATAACCGACTCCAAAAAAGATCGGTTCCGGTTCCGGTTCTTAGAAAATCAAAAAATCGTTTCCGGTTCCGGTTCTTAGAATATCAAAAAATCGGTTCCGGTTCCAAAAAAATGGTCGGTTCCAGCAGGTTCCGGTTCCGGTTAACCGGCACATCCCTAGTACCTACCTCATTTTTTGACCCTTCAGCAGGGGGTACCCCCTCTCACCCCTCCCTATGTGCATGTACAGGGGGATGCCCCCATCACTGTTCTTTTTTTGTACGAGTACATGGGCAAAGATCTCTAGGAAAGTTTTTGTACGTGCAAAAACTATTCTGTACAAATAATAAAAAATATACTCTTAATTATACACTTTTTTACATGCTACTAGATTGTTATCCGTGACCAGCACGAGCACGCTTCACAAAAAGTGTTTTCAGCTACATAGTTATATTGTTCTAGTTAAATTCAGCTGGTTTGGGTTGAATTTACACATAAAATTCGACTCAGAAAGCTAAAATAACTTGTGTTACACAATCAGAAATGCGATTGCAATATGCTGACTGAATCTCATCATAGACACCAATTTGCTTATGTATGAATTTGATGCAACGCATTTTATCTTCAAACGATAGAAAACAGTGCAAAGTTGTTTAATCGTTTTTTTTGCATAAAATCTTTTTAAGACAGTAAAGATGGATCTAAAAGGTGCTAAAATCTGTACAAAGATGCTTAATAATAGATTTTGGAGCGTTTAATGCCCGCGTTTGGAGCTAAATATAATGTATGATATTTGGCCAACGAAAATTTTTTGAAATTTCGCTGAAATATCCTAGAAAAGCGTTCAAATTACTATTACAAAAAAAGATGATTTTCTAAATGACGCTTGCTATTCAGATCGCAATGGCGACGGAGCGGATTATCAACGCGGCGGCGTATTCCGCGGAAGGCGCGGCGGCGGCGGATTCCGCGGCAGCCGCGGGCGCGGAGGCGGCGGCGGTGGTCGCGGCGGCTCCTCTTACGGCTTCGGTTACGAAGGCGACCGCGGCCGCGACTCGGCTTCCGGATTTCGCGGCGGTCGAGGCGGCGGCGGCGGATACCGTGGCGGCGCGCCGCGCGGCGGATTTCGCCCGGCTAACAACGACGATTTGCAACAGCGATCATAATAAATCAATTCAGTCGTGTGCTACGAAAAAAGGCTTTTGTAACGAAGATTCGGCTTAGTTTTTGAAATGGTGCTGATATAATTGCGTACGATGTAATTTTTTTAAGCTAATTTTTTCTGATCTTTATTTTTCAGAATTAAATTTGCGTTTTGAGTCGTTGAAAGAGATCATCATTTGTCAATAAGTGGACGCTTTTTCGGAAGATCGATATCATTTGGTCCATCTGCAACTCAGACATATGTACATGTAAGGACCACACCTTGGCGTGTGGGTTTGGGGGGTATGCACCCCCTAGAAATCGAAATATTCCCCAGAAACCAAAATACCACTCGGAATTCAAATTTTCGAATTTTTTTGTTTTTTTCGCAATTTTTCGACGCCGATTGATAGTGCTCGATGAGAAACGTTGAACAATTATGTTTTTTAGCCATCACACCATTTTTTATCTTTGAAAAATCTTGCACTCCCCAGAATTTTGGTGCCGCCCACCTACATATGGTAACGAACGACTCGAAAAAGGAAGATTGTGGTCAAAAATTCTCTGGCTATGGAGGGGTAACCAACTTTAGTTGGGCGGGATATTTACCCGTTAAATGTATGAAGTCGATGTGGTGTGTTAAGTTGACTGACTTTGTTAATAGGAGAGGTAAACTGTAGAATCTTGGTTGTATAGTGCCTTGGGTCGATGAATTGCATAATTTTTCTGTTGGAATCGGCTTGTTTTCGGCTTAACTCAACCTAACTTTGCCAGACTGTACCTTTAGTGGGGAATTTCTCTATTTAACTCTCGTACATATACTTATATAAAAATGAAGCGGGGGTTCGAATCCCGGCTATTCATTATTCTTTCGCTATTCCTGCAATGTTCAACGAAAAAATTGTGGTCTTCTATCAGTGCTTGTAGAAAAAACCTTCTATAGTCTGCGCTGCTGTACATATGTACATATTTATAAAGTTGAATTATTTGGGTGAAATGTTTTTGCCCCTTTTTCATTCCATTTTCAATATAGTCTAATTAATTTTGCTGCGTTATGTAGAGCGATGGCCCTAATAATGCGCCGCTACGCACTTCACTTCATCTTAAACTTGGCTAATCGCTTTTTTCGTACGCATATATCGAAGCCACGCGTAATCAGCTTGTCTAGTATTACTTTTGTTCATTGCTGTGTTTTGTCAGTAGCACGCGTTTACGTATAATACGGTGAACATTATCGTCCATTTTGCCATTAAAACGTAAAACTGGCCGATTAAGAAAAACGTTCGAATTGGCAGGCACATAACATAGCTGGCCGTCCTATTTTGGGGGACCAACACCAATTTTGGGTAGATTAAGCCCAAAAATAGCACAAAATAACGTTAAAAAAGTCATATTTTTCTGAACTTTGGGGGTCCGAACCCCCACCCTGATTCCCCCTAGATATACGTGCCTGCTAATTGGTGAATTTGTTTCGTTTCCGGCATGCATATCATACGGGCTATCTTCGTAACATAAACAACGGATTATTATAACAGTTCGTCCAGTCAGCCAATTTATGAATACGTCTGAAATATCTGTCGTCTATTGCCTATGTACACTTGCGTATTTTGTTGAATTTCTGCATTCTAATTCATTAGACCGGTTTTTTCTCAACGATTTGCGTTGCGTTACTGAGATCTTTTTCCAAATCATGATTCGTCGAAAGATACATTGGGAATTCGTTTCTGTCACTCGTCGCGAATTATCATTCTTATATCACGTCTGTTTGATTGACTGTAACGTAACGGCGAGGCGAGTCTGCGAAGTAGGTACCTACATACGTGCGAATCTGTCATTTTGTGCTTATTATTGCCGCAAATGTGTGCCTAAAAGCAATAAATACCGCTTTGAATTGAGCCTGTACTAGCGTGTGTAACAAAACGTTAGGTAATACGCATGCTTATAACAATTGCATCATAGGTAGCGCGATAGCGCTACCTATAATATACTTGGCCACCTTTTTTCTTATATGTTTATCACAGCGAGTGCGAATTTCGTGCCCCCCCTCACAGCAACAACGGCACACACCTAGGAGGTGCGGTTATTTTCAAACGATAGATAATTAACAAACTCGATGTACCATATTTTTCTTTTGTTTACACTCAATGCCGAGTTAACAATGAGTGTTTAAAACGTAAACCAAAAAATCAAATAATTTGCGGAGGGCCAATTAATTTTTAAAAATGTTGCCCCCGAGCTGCAGATTACGAATCTGACCTCAAAATTTCTTCACACTCAATGATATACTTCTTAAAAAAGTATATCATTGAGTATGAAGAAAAAACCTATATACTTTACATAAAAATGTAAAGTATATGGGTTTTTTACTCCTTGCGTGTTTTCAGCTTATCTAGCTAAATTTTGGTTTCTTTGCAGTCCAATTGGTTTTATAATGTGAAGGGTTACAATATCTCAAGGTCCAATTTTATTCTCTTTCGACGCAATATTTTCTTATCTGTGATCCTTTTAGCGTAAAGAGTTAGAGACGAAAAACGAAATTTCTTAAGCTACTTCGCTAAGTAGGCGGAACATCTTAGGTAGCGCGTTAGCGCGTACCTATAATATACTTGGGTACCCCTAACACCTGTGCACCCCTTCTACAGCTATAACGGGACACTTCTGGAAGGTGCGGGTTTTTTTAAAGAAAGATAATAAAAAAATTCGCTGCCCGTGTTTTCTGTTTTTCTTGAAACTCAAAACTGACTGTGTAAAGAAGGTGTAAAGTTTTTGTGTAACGTTATAACATGAGGACAAATTTTGGGACCTTTTTGTCACGGCATGTAGACAACTGAGTATTGATGACTCGAACAATTAAATAGAGGGATGGATTTTACAGAACAGTATTTTTTTGTTTTTTGAAATTCGCATTAGTTCTCGAATGGCAGTGTAAAGAGTGCGAAAATCTGGGGGTGAAAAGCACTTTTTGGTCGAGTTTTCAACCTGCTTATGTCTGGTACTAACTCCAGTTATGAGTTTTTTAAAATGTTTTCTGACAGAAATGTAGAGCGGATCAAGGGCTACATTCTGCATATAAGCAAAGTCTTCTACGCTCCATGGTGAGTTAGATCCTGGGTTTTAAAGTTTACACTCTAGTGGATGGTGTAAAAAACGGATTTTAAGTAAGATTTCTCTGCCAAATTTTTCCGCTTATGAGTCAGTGTAAATTGAAGACAGCATTAATAAAGTGCCTCTCAGGGGCTACACATCGCAGCAAACCGCATTTAAAAAAACGCAATATTGAGTTATTTATGGGGGTGTAAAGTTCGAAATCAGAGGTAAAAAATGGGCGAAAAAACACGTTTTTTCCGAAGTTTGATTAATAAATCATACCAAATAATTTTTGCAACAGAATTTTGGCACACAGGAATGTACTACGATTTAAAAGCTACAAATTGTACCAAACCGAATTTCTTTAAACTCAATGGGGAGTTCAGTACGGAATTTTAAAGTTTACAGTGTTCTAAAAGATGGAAAATACGTTTTTGTTGCGTTTTTTGTTCGCCACTTTCTCCGTCCAGAAGTCGGGATAAGTCCAATAGAATAAAAATAAAGTGCTTTATATCGGGTGCATGTCAAAGCAAATTGTCTATACATTAATATTTAGCGAGTGTAAAGTCAAAAATTTGGTGTTTAAAATGCGTTTCTGTCTTGTTTTTTCTGCCTGCTTCTCCGGTTATGAGTCAGGAACACGATTATCAAGTCTAGAAATGGACCAGGAACCAAATTTGATATGCCAGTCTGGCGCATATGTTTACACTCTACAGTGTTGTGAAGTAGTTTACACCTATTGTTAGTTTGCCCATAGAACATTATGGAGACTTAATCTTTTTCATAAATATTAATCGTAATATCGGAACAATATCAAAATTACGAATCTGACCAAAATCTTCTTTACACTAGGTGTTTACATGAAGTTTACACTACATATGTATTTATCTTTGTTTTTGAGCATTCCAGAAACCTAATTTTTTCCTGGAGTCTAGAAATTTTCAAAGAATCAAATGTGAGACGTCACGTAGGCGCGAGTCAATGGTTGTTGCACAAAAGTGTAAAGTATACGTGTTTTTTACTCTTTGCCTGTCCTTCAGCTTATCTAACTCAATTTTGGTTTCTGTGCAGTCTAATTGGTTTTATAATGTAGAGGGTTGCAAAATCTCAAAAGCGATTTTTTTCTTTCTTATAACGCAATATTTCTTGATCTGTGATCGTTTTAGTGTAAAGAGTTCGAGACGAAAAACGATATCTCTTCAACTACTCCGCTAAGTAGGCGGAACATGCTAATTGTGCTTAAAAGGTGCCCTGACCTTAGTGTTACAGATCCCAGTTTATTTTGTTTCTATACACCCAATATTGCGGTATTAGCACAAGTGTAAAGTTTACACCGAGAAGCATTTTTGCGCCCAGAGCGTCGTGGAGGATGAATTTTTTTAAAATGTTCTCCGTAAGGTCAGAATAACGAATCTGACCTCTAAACTTTTCTACAGCCAGTGTTTGTTGAGGTATGAAGAGGTGAACTTTGAATTATATATACATCTATTTTCTAATGCCGATAGATAACTCCGCATTGCATATTTTTGATCAGATTTTTCGTATATCAGAGGTTTTTGACTCGTCTTTAATAAATAATTATTTTTATCATCATAAATGCACTATTCTTAAACATCAGTAGAATGATGAATATCTTTCAAAATAGGATAATCAAGCTGAAATCTGCTGATATGCATATATCTATTTGGGTTCTGCAGATAACACTTTTTTGTGTTTTGAATTTCGCCTCAGTTGTCGAATGGGAGTGTAAAGAGTGCGAAAATCTGGGGGCGAAAAGACACATTTTGGCCGAGTTTTCGACATGTTTATGTCTGCCAACAACTCCGGTTATGAGTTTTAGGAAAATTTTTCTCACAGAAATGTACTACGGATCAAGGGCTATCTTGTGCTTACCAGCAAACTTTTCTACAATCAATACGCAGTTAGTACCAGGGTTTTAAACTTTACACTCTAGTGGATGAGTAAAAAAACAGATTTTTTCCAAGATTTCTCTGCCAAAAGTTGGGGTTAATTAAATAAAATAGAAATGAAGTAACTTCTAATGGCTACACGTCGGAGCAAGCCGCGTTCAAAAAAACGTAATACTGAGTTGTTTATGGGGTGTAAAGTTCGAAATCTGAGGTGTAAAGTGGGCGAAAAAAAACAGGTTTTTTCGTATTTTGATTGATAAATCATATCAAATATTTTGCGGAACACAAGTTTGGCACATACAAACCTACTACAATCAAAGGGCAACAAACTGGCCCGAACCGAATTTATTTAGATTCAATGGGCGTTAGGTTCAGATTTTTAAAGTTTACAATGTGGTGGACAGTGGAAAATACGTGTTTGTACATTTTTTGTTCGCCACTTTCTCTATTCAGAAATCGGGCGAGGTCGAATAGGATAAAAATAAAGTAAAATTCTAGTTTTTTTCTACGTAAAATCAGAATTGGGAATCTGACTGTTAGTATTCTCTACACCTAGTAGTTGTGTAAAGTTTGCACTATTCATTTGTTGTTAATATGTAGTTTATACTACAAATTTATTTTACTACCAAATCTAAGCGTTAGTGTTCCTTACACTTGATATTTGCGTGAAGTTCTTGAATTTTTGCCGAAAAACTTTGTTTTTTAATTTACCAACATCCCACCTTTTCAATTTTCTTAAAGTTTAAAATCTTTTACAATTCTCTTCATAATTTAATGGTAGGTTTAAACTTTAAGTTTCTCTTGGTTTACAACTCTCGCTTAGCAAGCTCATTTTTCAATACTTTTTCATAGTGATCAATCGCGTTTAGTTCGGAATTGGTGGACGGCCCTTATTTTATTACTCGGCTTAAATAATCCAAGTGACTATCTTTGATTATTTTCTTTATCGCAAATTCAAACACCCAAATTTCAATTTAAAAATCATAAAAATTATTTCATAATTTTTATGTAAGATGACTGGCTGGTTGAGAGCTCTTTTTTGTTGTTTTCATTGTTCATTGTGCTCGTAGGAACCAGAAAAGAAATAGTTTTTCGCCATAGGTATTCTCTGGCGAAAACAAGTTAACAAAGCTTTTCGCGTTAATTATTATTTTGGTCCAAAATAGGTCAAATGACCTAGGGCAAAGTTCCGGGGCTACTTAATTACTACTGCGTTAGGTTTTTAGGGCATAGCTGCCAATAGCTCCGTAGGTACGGACGAATTAAGGTCCGAGGAGTTTGAGACCGTAGTTATTGAGGGTCGTGTGGTTGAGTCCGGCGTTTCGCCCTAGCAACCTGACCAGCGCTAAGTGTAGCCAGGTACTTAAGTAAGTCCCGTAGGTACGTTATATGTCGTTTCCAAGTTAATTTAAATGTGGAACGACCTCTATAACTTACAGGACTGTTTAGAATCATAGGTAGCGCGTTAGCGCGTACCTATAATATACTTGGGTACCCCCAACACCTGGGCACCCCCCCCCTACAGCTATAACGGGACATTTCTGGAAGGTGCGGTTTTTTAAAAGAAATATAATAAAAAAATTCGCTGCCCGTGTTTTTTTGTTTTTCTTGAAACTCAAAATTGACTGTGTAAAGAAGGTGTAAAGTTTTTGTGTAACGTTATAACATAGGACAAATTTTGGGACCTTTTTACTGCGGCATGTGGACAACTGAGTATTGATGACTCGAAGGATTGAACAGAATAGGATAATAGAGGGATGAATTCTACAGATGACACTTTTTTGTTTTTTAAAATTCGCATTATTTATCGAACGGCAGTGTAAAGAGTGCGAAAATCTGGGGGTGAAAAAGCACTTTTTGGTCGAGTTTTCAACCTTCCTATGTCCGATACTAACTCAGGTTATGAGGTTTTTAAAATGTTTTCTGACAGAAATGTAGAGCGGATCAAGGGCTACATTCTGCATATAAGCAAAGTCTTCTATGCTCTATGGTGAGTTAGATCCTGGGGTTTAAAGTTTACACTCTAGTGGATGGTGTAAAAAAACGGATTTTAACTAAGATTTCTCTGCCAAATTTTTCCGCTTATGAGTCAGTGCAAATCGAAGACAGCATTAATAAAGTGCCTCACAGGGGCTAAACATCGCAGCAAACCGCATTTAAAAAAACGCAATATTGAGTTATTTATCGGGGTGTAAAGTTCGAAATCAGAGGTAAAAAATGGGCTAAAAAACACGTTTTTTCCGAAGTTTGATTGATAAATCATGCCAAACAATTTTTGCAACAGAATTTTGGCACACAGGAATGTACTACGATTTAAAAGCTACAAATTGTACCAAACCGAATTTCTTTAAACTCAATGGGGAGTTCGGTACGGAATTTTAAAGTTTACAGTGTTCTAAATGATGGAAAATACGTTTTTGTTGCGTTTTTTGTTCGCCACTTTCTCCGTCCAGAAGTCGGGATAAGTCTAATAGAATAAAAATAAAGTGCTTTATATCGGGTGCATGTCAAAGCAAATTGTCTATACATTAATATTTAGCGAGTGTAAAGTCAAAAATTTGGAGTTTTAAATGCGTTTCTGTCTTGTTTTTTCTGCCTGCTTCTCCGGTTACGAGTCAGGGACACGTTTATCAAGTCTAGAAATGGACCAGGAATCAAATTTGATATGCCAGTCTGGCGCATATGTTTACACTCTACTTTGTTGTAAAGTAGTTTACACCAATTGTTAGTTTGCTCATAGAACATTATGTAGACTTAATTTTTTCATAAATATTAATCGTAATATCGGAACAATATCAAAATTACGAATCTGACTAAAATCTTCTTTACACTAGGTGTTTACATGAAGTTTACACTACATATATATTTATCTTCGTTTTTGAGCATTCCTGAAACCTAATTTTTTCTTGGAGCCTAGAAGTTTTCAAAGGATCAAATGTGAGACGTCACGTAGGCGCGTTTGTTTACATCCAACAGTGATGTAAAGTAGTTTACATTCATTGTTTATATGTCCTCAGACCATTGTAGAGACATAATTTTTTCATGAATGTTGATCATAATATCCGAGTAATTTTTTACACAGCATGTTAGCCTTTGTTCTAGAGCATTGCAAAAATCGAAATTTTTTCCTGAGATATAAAAATTTACAGGGAATGAAATATATACGTCAATTGGGCGCGCTTGCTTACACTCAGCAGTATTGCAAAGTGGTTTAAACCTAATGTTTATTGTCTTTAAAACATTATGGAGACTCATTTTTCCATAAATGTTGAAAGAAATATCGGAGCAATATCAAAATTACGAATCCGACTAAAATATTCTTTACGCTATGTGTTTGTGTAAGGTTTACGTTACGTGTTAACCCTAATTCGATAGACTTGCAGAGACTTTGTAACTGAAGTCAAGAAATTTTCAAGGATTCATATGTGAGACATCAATTAAGTGAGTTTGTTTACCCTCAAAAGTAATCTAAAGTGATTTAAAAATTATGTTCAAGTGTCCTTAGATCATTGAAGAGATGTAATTTTGTCTAAAATGGGTTGCATTAAAGTTAAATCTTTCTTAGCCGTGTTTATAATATGTTTCACAAAATCTTGCACATGGAGAGCTATCGTTTAATTGATGTAAATTGCCTGCAAAAGTGGTTTAAAATGAACCAGCAATCACACTACTGTGCACAGAAGTCGACAAAGATATACAGCTTTATTGTAATCATGTACATTAATAAGCCGTAAACTGTTAGTATTCTCTACACCTAGTAGTTGTGTAAAGTTTGCACTATTCATTTGTTGTTAATATGTAGTCTATACTACAAATTTATTTTACTACCAGATCAAAGCGTTAGTGTTCCTTACATTTGATATTTGCGTGAAGTTTTTGAATTTTTGCCGAAAATCTTTGCCTTCTAATTTACCAACATCCCGCCTTTTCCATTTTCTTGAAGTTTAAAATCTTTTATAATTCTCTCATAATTTAATGGTGGGTTTTAACTTTAAGTTTCTCTTGGTTTACAACTCTCGCTTAGCAAGCTCATTTTTCAAAACTTTTTCATAGTGATCAGATTAGTTGCTTTTAGTTTGGAATTGGTGGACGGTCGTTATTTTATTACTCGGCTTAAATAAACCAAGTGACTATCTTTTGATTATTTTCTTCATCGCAAATTCAAACACATTCAATTTTCAATTTGAAAATTGATCCAATTTTCAATTTGAAAATTGAAAATTGGGTGTTTTCAATTTCAAAAGTCACAACACATTGTGCTTGTGTATTGATTGAGTGAGGATTTGCAATGTGAATTCGTTGGTTAAATTTTTGTGCTTGATTATAAGTGAACTGCACATTAAGAAGAAATAACTTAATGCAGTTTTAATTTGAAAATGGATGGTGTCAATAAGGTTGTCTTGTTTAAAAAGGATAATGCTGATGTTAAGAACAATATTGTTTTCCGCGTTCTTGGACTGTTGTCATTATTGTGGCATGTTACTGATTGTGTTTACTGACTGATGTACTGAAATCACGCTAATTAAAAGTAGTGTACTAGCAAAGAAAAATGCTCCGATGGAACAAAAAAGATGAATATACTTGGAATTGTGGATTATTATGGATGTAAAAGGAGGGGACTAGGAAAAATCTACCTAAAGTCGGAAAATCTGTTAAAAATCACACTTTCTCTAAGCAACGCAAAAAATCGATGTATATTCTGCGGCCTCTAAAAAAGTGTCTTTTTTAAATAATGTTCGAAGTTTCAGATAAGAGTGTATAAACGAAATCTATCAAGGTTACTTTTTTAAATTGCTGGCACCTGATTGATAGAAAACTAAGAGGTATTGTATTTAAAGTTGTTTTGTTTTATGAGCATTATAGCAAGCAAAGCAGGAGCCGATTGATTAGTGCACACAATCGTTTCGGGCATGCTAGTGTATCTACATTAAGTCTGTTTCAAGTCAACTTACGTGTTTCCTACTGTTTTTAACCAACCATGTCTTCAATTGTCTTCGATGTTTGCTATTTCATTCAATTGGCTTGGAAGACTGTTAGTTTACTTAATATCATTTCCCATAGCTACTGCATAGCTAACGTGCTGCTGTTTCAATCATTGTTATGGATGAATATTTATTTTAATCTGTTGGCCGCAGAATATACATCGATTTTTTGCGTTGCTCAGAGAAAGTGTGATTTTTAGCAGATTTTCCGACTTTAGGTAGATTTTTCCTAGTCCCCTCCTTTTACATCCATAATAATCCACAATTCCAAGTATATTCATCTTTTTTGTTCCATCGGAGCATTTTTCTTTGCTAGTGTAACATATATTTACTATAGCTATAAAAAAATAGTAAACTTTATACTTCCGAGAATCAAGAGCATATCTAACTCAGTTTTAAATTCTATTCAGTCTGATTGATTTCAAAAGGTAGACGGTTATAAAATCTAGGGAGTCTTTTTTCAAAAAAATATTTTTAAAATTTAGAGGCAATTAATTTATGTTAAGGACAATAATGTTTTCCGCGTTCTTGGACTGCTGTCATTATTGTGGTATGTTAATGTATGTGTTTGCTGACTGATGCACTGAAATCATGCTAATTAAAAGTAGATTACTAGCAAAGAAAAATGTTCCGATGGAACAAAAAAGATGAATATACTTGGAATTGTGGATTATTAAGGATGTAAAAGGAGGGGACTAGGAAGAATCTACCCAAAGTCGCAAAATCTGCTAAAAATCACACTTTCTCTAAGCAACGCAAAAAATCGAAGTATATTCTGCGGCCTCTAAAAGTGTCTTTTTCAAATAATTTTCAAAATTTCAGATAATAAACGAAATCTATAATGTTTCCTTTTTTAAATTGCTGGCAAGTAGCAACACTGACTAGCTTCGTATCCCGATTGAAAGAAAACTAAGTGGTATTGTATTTAAAATTGTTTTATTTTGCTATGAGCATTGCAGGGGCCGATTGATTAGTGCACACAATCGTTACGGGCATGCTAGTGTACCTACATTTATTCTGTTTCAAGTCAACTCACGCGTTTCCTACTGTTTTGAACCAACAATTCTTGCAATTGTTTTGGATGCATCGATGTTTGCTATTTCATTCAATTGGCTTAGAAAGACTGTTACTCGATATCATTTCCCATAGCTGCTGCATAGCTAACGTGCTGCTTTTTCAATCATTTTTATGGTTAAATATTTATTCTAATGTGTTAACCGCAGAATATACTTCGATTTTTTGCGTTGCTTAGAGAAAGTGTGATTTTTAGCAGATTTTGCGACTTTGGGTAGATTCTTCCTAGTCCCTCCTTTTATATCCTTAATAATCCACAATTCCAAGTATATTCATCTTTTTTGTTCCATCGGAACATTTTTCTTTGCTAGTGCTAATTATGCTTAAATGTGCCCTGACCTTAGCATTACAGATCCTGGTTTATTTCGTGCCCAGAGCTTTGGTTAACAAACAATTTGCGGAGAGCCAATTTCACTTTTGAAAATGTTGCCCCCGAGTTGTAGATTACGAATGTGACATTAAAATTTATTTACACTTAATGGTTGTTGCACAAATGTGTAAAGTGTACGGGTTTTTTCTCTTGGCGTGTCCTAAAGCTTATCTATCTCAATTTTGGTTTCTGTGCAGTCCAGCTGGTTTTATAATGTATAGGGTTACGATATCTCGAAACGTAAAATTTTGTCCTTTTTTAATGCAGTATTTCTCTATCTGTGATCGGTATAGTGTAAAGGCTTGGAGACGCAAAACAGAATTTCTTCAGCTACTCCGCTGAGTAGGCGGAACATGCTAATTATGCTTAAAATGTGCCCCAACCTTAGCGTTACAGATCCAATCATGGGCGTGGGAGGTATGCTCCCTCAGAAGTTGAAATACCCCCAGAATTCAAATTTTGAAATTTTTTAATGCTTTTTTAGCAATTTTTTGATGTCATTGGATAGTGCTCGATGAGAAACGTCGAAAAATAATGTTTTTTCGCCATACGACCACTTTTAAGACCATTTTTTGACCTTTGAAATTTTTTTAACCCCCCCCAGAATTTCGGTGCTGCCCACCTATGTACAGATCTAGTTTATTTTGTTTCTATACACCCAATATTGCGTTATTAGCACAAGTGTAAAGTTTACACTGATAATCACAATCGCCCAGAGCATTAAGTATCAAACAGTTTGCTGAGGGCCAATTTTATTTTTAAAAATGTTGTCCCCGAGTTGTAGATTACGAATGTGACATTAAATTTCTTTACATTCAATGGTTGTTGTGCAAAAAGTGTAAAGTAAACGGGTTTTTTACTCTGCGTGTTTTCAGCTGATCTAACTCAATTTTTGTTTCTATGCAGTCCAATTAGTTTTATAATGTAGAGGGTTGCAATATCTCAAAACCCTTTTTTTATTCTCTTTTAACGCAATATTTCTTGATCTGTGATCGTTTCAGTGTAAAGGGTTTGGGACGAAAAACGAAACTTTTTCAGCTACTCCGCTAAGTAGGCGGAACATGCTAATTATGCTTAAATGTGCCCTGGCCTTAGCGTTACAGATCTTAGTTTATTTCGTGCCCAGAGCTTTGGGTAACAAACAATTTGCGGAGGGCCAATTTCACTTTTGAAAATGTTGCCCCCGAGTTGTAGATTACGAATGTGACATTAAAATTTATTTACACTTAATGGTTGTTGCACAAATGTGTAAAGTGTACGGGTTTTTTCTCTTGGCGTGTCCTAAAGCTTATCTATCTCAATTTTGGTTTCTGTGCAGTCCAGCTGGTTTTATAATGTATAGGGTTACGATATCTCGAAACGTAAAATTTTGTCCTTTTTTAATGCAGTATTTCTCTATCTGTGATCGGTATAGTGTAAAGGCTTTGAGACGCAAAACAAAATTTCTTCAGCTACTCCGCTAAGTAGGCGGAACATGCTAATTATGCTTAAATAGTGCCCTGACCTTAGCGTTACAGATCCTAGTTTATTTTGTTTCTATATGTAATTGAGAAGCCTAAAAACTGTGCAGATCCGAAGATCCGCCACTGCGCAGCAAAAGTTATAAATAGCTTATCCATCCGAACAGCGAAATGAGCTGACGGGAAAGCGCAAGAGTTCGATGAGCGTGTATATGCACCGCACTTCCAAATATACCCAATATTGCGTTATTAGCACAAGTGTAAAGTATACACTGAGAAGCATTTTTCCGCCCAGAGCATTGGGTATCAAACAATTTGCGGAGAGCTATCTTTTTTTAATGTTGCCCTCTGAGTTGTAGATTACGAATCTGAACTTAAAATTCCTTTACACCTTATGGTTCTTGCACAAAAGTGTAAAGTATACGGGTTTTTCACTGTTAGCGTGTCCTGAAGCTTATCTAACTGAATTTCTGTGCAGTCCGATTGGTTTTATAATATAGAAAAAAATAAAAAACATTTATAATGTTTTATAATATATATTTATTTATAATGTAGCTTCTCGAGTTGCATCACTGATCCAGAAAAGCTTTGTCTCAAAGAATATTGAATTAATGGTAAACGCTTTTAAAGTTTATGTAAGATTCATTTTGGAGTACAGCTCAGTAGTTTGGAAGCCTTATTTGATTAAAGATATCAACTCTTCTATTGAAAAATTTCAGAAAATTTTTTTCTCTCTCAATGCAATATTTCTTGATCTGTGATCATTTTAGTGTAAAGGGATCGAGGCGAAAAAAGAAATTTCTTCGGCTACTTGCACCCCTAGAATTTTGGCGCTGCCCACCTAAATGGCCTAAAATATTAAATAAAAGAAGGGAACTAGCAAAGAAAAATGCTTCGATGGAACAAAAAAAGGTAAATATACTTGAATTTATTCATTGTTAAGGATGTAAAAGGATGGGGCTAGGGAAGATTTTCCTATATGCGCAGAAGCCATAGGAATGTGCTAAACATTCAGACTTCCCCTAGACAAGGCAAAAATCGAAGTATGTATATTCTGCGGCATATGCTCGTTTCTGCAGATTTTCCGTAGCAATTTCGATTACGATGGCGAGTATTTTGATTACTTTATTTTGGAAGATTTAAAGAAATTTTTTGTGGTTTTTCATGCAGACTATTGTGTTGGCCATGTAGGTGTAAAATTTACACTATTATCTTTAACGCCAGAGCATTGTGGAAGATCAAGATTTCATTAAATAAATAATACATTGACTAAATAATAGTCATGGAAGTGTCTTCAATGCTCTTTTGCAGAAACACTTGAGAACGTTTTGTGACTACACCCTCTTTTTTCACAGGCCGCAGAATATACTTCGATTTTTGCGTTGTTTAGGGAAGTCTAACTGTTTAGCACATTCCTATGGCTTCTGCGCATATAGGGAAATCCTTTTACATCATTAACAATGAAGAAATTTAAGTATATTTACCTTTTTTGCTCCATCGGAGCATTTTTCTTTGCTAGTTATTTAATGCTTCAGGCGGTATAGTTATAAACGGATTAAAATTTTTATTTTTATCATACCTGCACAACTGTGAATTCTGGGGGCTGAAATTATAAAGTGTCTTTTTCGGGTCTAAAATGGTAGGTACGATCATACATTAGGTGTTTAGGGTAGCGTTTGAAAAGTCTTAATGGGACAAAGACAAAGACTCGAAAGACTAAATTTTTTTAAGTCTTGTCTCGGTTAAGAACTAAGACTATATCTTTTTAAACGACTAGTTCTAGACTAGGACAGCATCTGAAGACTTAGATAGATATTAAGTCTTTTTTCAGAGCAGATTCATGCTGTCATTGCTTGAAACAACAGCTTGATTACTTACGTCAACAAGTCCGGTGCGTCATTTCTGATAATGAATGCGCAGAAAAGCGAGGCGAGAATGTTTTTTTTGGTTCAGAAATCAGCGTCTATAGTCTGTTTCACATAACTTCGCGCATAAGTTCTAAGAATTTTCGTCGACAGTAGGCCGAGGGTTACGATATTTATGTATCAGACCAATGCTGTAATCGCAATCTGTCAGCTTATTGCCGTAGATAGTTTTAAAATATATGACCGAATTTGTGTGAAACATACTATAATTTGTAAAACATTTAGGGTCTCAGTAGGTAATTTTTTATGAGTCGGATTCTAGAGTTCGCCCCATCGAGATGCTGTTGGCAATTGATGAGAATTGTTTTTTAGATTGTAACTGCGAGAGTTACACGTTTAGGCGAACCTGCCTTAGCAGTTCGCAATAGCCATAACATAGCCAATACTAGTAGCTATCTATGATAGTGTACTGTGGGCTATGCCTTCGGTCTTCCCATTATTTTCCCAAATTTTCAATAATAAAAAACATTTAGATACTTGTCCGGTAGCATAGAGCTAAGTGTATGATAATAGTAATTGTTTAATGCATACCGCTTACGTGAATCGAGAATGTTCGATCTGAGATAAAAGTCATTTCAGTATTATGTTAAATTGATCGTTGTTTTAATTTACTGTAATGGCCCTTGAGGCCAGTGTACGGAAGGTCGTATTAGTTTTTCTGGCTTGTTTGGTTTTTTCGTTGGCCGGTTATTTTTGACTGTACATTGTCATTTTTCTTTTGCGTATTTTGTTTCCCGGCTATAGGCCGTGTGTTCTTCGTCGAATAAAATCATAGGAAACCAACCCAGTGGTTTTGGTTATACCGAGGGTTAGGTCGGCCATCATCCCCACGTCGAGGATCTCCACCCATCTAGTGGACTGATAGGTTAATTCCGTATGATAGCATTTTCTATTCGAAAATCATGATTTATTTCTCAAGCCAAAAATTGATCAAAATTATTATCTAATCTTTAAGGATGATTGATCAGCATAGAGCTCGTTGTTGTTTTCATAGTTCAGCGTGCTACACTAATTAGGAAGCAAAACATTTCTGATCAGGCACTGATTGAAAATAAGTTAAATTACAACTTGAGCTTGAGATAGGTCAACTGACCTCCGCGGCAAATACCGAGACTAGGTAGGTAGCCTTAGGTCTTAGGGCGTAGCTGCTGAGATCACCCGACATAGAAGCAGCCAGCAATATTAGGGCTGAGGGGATCGAAGCCGTAAGGTCTGTAAGGGTCCAAAGATCGAAAGCCTTAGAGCTGCGCGATCGGGGCCAGCACTAAGCGTAGACTTAAGTACCTACGTACCTAGGTAAATCTCGAGGGTGGATGTTAGCATGGTTCGTATCTGTGACGATTCTGTAGACCCAGATCAAACCGGCTACATTTACAAGATTTAGAACATCAACTTTGCCATTCTTTTTTAACCTTTTTTGGATTGGGTCATAAAAAAGTCTTGCCGTTTTTTAGCTTAGCATAGCAGAAGTCGGTAAAGAAATCATTTGCCTTGTTTTGTACGCGCAAGCAGGCCCATATTTGCAAGTCCGTTTCACATATGTTTGGTATATCAGATCAATGCAATACTCGCAATCTGTCAGGTTTTTGTCAGAGATGATTTTAAAAACGTATGCTCAAACTTGTGTAAAACGGACTAAGCTTTTTGCTTTGGAGAAACATCCAGAAGATTTTAAAAACATATGGATCTATGAGAAAATTTTCACGACCAAATACTGTGTAAAACAACGTTTCTTGTTGCCCTAAATCGAAGCATGTATAAATTTTTAGTTTCCCGCTTAAAACTACGACGAATGAAGGAAAAGCGTTTGCAGATTCGTTCTGGTATGGGCGACACTGCCCTTTATGCTTATTGGGAAAGAGTGGGTCTGTGCATTTGAACTTACCCTGCTTTGCCTTTTAAGTATACCTATCACAATTTGTTTTGTCTCTAAAAATCTACTAATGGTTAAAAGATTTTTTAATTATTTTTTCCAATTTTTCAAAGCCATTACGTCGAAAATAATGTTTTTACCTATATAATTTTCCGACCTAAACTAGAGTTGTTTGGCCATCTGATTCCAACTCAAGCCTGCGAAGTGATGTAGTACATATAATTGAGAAGTCTAAAAACTGAGCAGATCCGAATTCCCGCCACTGGCCAGCGTTCGGTCGCTTGCGCGAGCCGAACCAGTGTTCAATCACCCAAAAACTTGCGGTATTCGACCCGGAGATGAAACGTCATCTCGACGGGTTAAAGCGCAAAAAGGGCGCAAAAGCTATAAATAGCCCATCCGAACAGCGAAACATGCTGACGGGAAAGCTATAGGAGCGCATGAGTTCGATGAGTGTGTATGTATGTGCACCGCACTTGCATACATATCTGCAAACAGAGTCACTTTCTGTAAGACTCGACTCGAAGTTGGGCAAGTCAAAAATTAATCTCCCCTTATTTTAACATATATTATGTAGTTTTTGATTTTGAGTTTAATGCTGCAAAGCATTCCCCTGAAAACGAACATTCGTTGTGTAAAGTGAGTAAGCATCAAAAATCACCGCTTTTGTCGAATTTTGCAAGTTCTGACGTTTTTCATCGTAACTCAGGATCAATGCGATCAAATTCAACAATTATTTTTTTGTTGCATACATCAGCATAAAATAGTAGCTTGCACTAGATAGGCGCATATTAGCGATGATTTGACCTGAAAAGAATTATGACCACTAATTCACAGCATGGTCGATTTGGGGGGTCAGCCGGTCTGGAAAGGGGGTGAAAATTGAGTTTTTTGGGACAAAATGACCTCCAAAACTGGTAAATTGTAAGGTACTGCTCCCATACCTCCCACCTTCGTTGACGATCATTTTGGGTTCAACATACGTTGACCCTGATTACTATTGATAGCCGCTAAGAGGAGCTGGCCGGTTGGAAGGAAGCTTAATCGTAGTTAGCCTTATTTCACTCGTTTACCTCGTTTTGCCTTTTTAAGTATTGCAAAAATCTTAATTCGATCATGTCATTTGTAATAATTAATGTTAGCATTAGGGTGGATAAGCACGTCATACTGTAATTAGCTCAAGTTTGATTATCGATGTGGGCGTTCTTTCGCTTCTGCACTTCCGGTTTCTTGTGCGTCGTTTCGACCCTTTTTTGCTTGCTTTTTCGCCACGCCCAGTATTTGTATCGATGTGACGACATACCCGGTGATAACCGGAGTTAGGAATTAAATCAGTGAGTTTGACATTGTTGCTTGTTGGCCAAAATTACACCTTTTTGAAAATTAATCTAGATTTTCTACCACGACCATAATAGAGCTGCTTGAACGCCTCGAATTTCTGAGTTGCAAATCATTGTCTATATATAGGAACCATTTATTTAATTAAAGTCTGTTTTACACAAGTTCGGTAAATCCATTTCCGAAAATAAGCTGAAAGATTGCGATTATAGCATTGATCTGATAAATAATTATCGTAACCCTCGGCTTACTGTCAATAAAAATTCTTAAAATGAATGCACGAAGTTATGTGGAACAGACTATAGGTACTTTACAATTCAATCTTTCAAGCACAACACTCGGCAGAAAAAGGGTAAATGGCCTGAAACGCTGAGTCACAATGGGGTTAGGTCCAATCAGCAGTAGTAAAGATGGGCTCATGTAACCTAGCTCATCCGAAGAGCTAAGCAGCCCCAAGCAGCCAATAAAATTGTACCTAGGGTGTCCACCTGGCACAACGCATGCAACACATTGCCATGTATTACTCGAAACACGGGCTTCCCCCATCACTTGGTAAGGGAGCCCTACTTTGTCGAATGTAGTGGCTGGCAACCCAGGAGGTTGAGCCACATATATTTGCATAATCGCTGAGATGGCGTTAAAACGACGTTATCACACAGTTTCTGTTAATTTAAAGCACGTTTAAAGAAAAATTTCAATTTTCAATATTTTTAACCTTTACTTTGTCTCATTTCCCCCGAAAATTTCCCATTCTTCCATTATAGTGTCTATAGACCACCAACCCCCACGTGCATGTCTGGTGTAACGATTCTTATCGAAGGCGATGCTTGCTTGACTGAAAATACATTCAGTTGGGGGGCGAAGAGCTGGAATAGGCAATATTCAAAAATTGTCCGGTCAAAATTTCGAGAAATGTCAAAACTGCTCAAACACGCCAAAAAACATTTTTCGGGCGTCTTAAAAGCTACCGCCCTATATTTGTTAAGTATAGGGAAGGGACCGAAAGTATTTCATAAATGACAGTGATGGAATAGTTTGCTGCATTTCATTTTGAACGAGTTCTTTTTCAAGAATTAAATGAGTTCAAGGTGTACCCAATCTTCCTTGAACTCACTCAAACTGGGGTGCACCATCGGTGGGCAGAACCAAAATTCTGGTGGGGGTGGGGTGCAAGGTCTTTAAAGGTCAAAAAATGGTCTTAAAAATGATGGTATGGCGAACAAACTCAATTTATCAACGTTTCTTATCAAGCACCATTCATTGGCATCAAAAAATCGCGAAAAAAAAACAAAATTGAATTCCGGGGCTGGTATTTCGGTTTTTTTTTGGTTCGGACTTCTAGGGGGGTGCATAGTGCATACCCCTCCACAACCCCCTTTCCCGCCAAGCCCACGTGTGGGGTGCACCCACCCAGAAAAATTCATGAGTGCACCCATTTTCGGGCGCACTCTGTCAACGCTAGACAGATTACGATAATTATATATAACATCATGCAATAATCGCGATCTGCCAGCTTATTGTCGGTGTTAGTTTATAAAGATTATGCACGAAGTTATGTGAAATAGGTGGGTATGGATGGGGGTCTACGGTTGATCGAAAGAATACTCTGTGTGGAAAATCGTCCGTTTTCAAAGATTTCTTCAGAGGTAGATGATTAGGGGATTTCCGGGTCAAAAAATTTTTTTTAATTGTTAATAGGCATGGGAAGGTTTGAAGTATACACCCCCCAGAGAGCCGTATACCCCTTCAGAAACCAAAATATCCCCCAGAATTCAATTTTTGAAATTTTTTCTGTTTTTTCGCAATTTCTTCATGCCAATGGATAGTGCTCAATGAGAAACGTGGAAAAATGGTGTTTTTCGCCATACCACTATTTTAAAGACCATTTTTTTACCTTTGAAAAGTCTTTGCACACCCCCAGAATCATGGTGCTGCCCACCTATGGTGGCAGAACCCGCGTATTCTGTCCGTATTGAGCAGTCGTCGTGTTTCATCTGATGTCATATCCAATATTTAAAATTTTTTCTCGAATATTTGTGCCGAAATAGGTAAATACATGATGTTATCGAAACAATACGATTATGAGTATGTACTGTGCAGTGCACAAATCAGGTTCCTTGAGAGCTGTTTTGACCTGGATGAAGTTTAATTAAAAATCGCAGCGTTCCTTGTCCGATTGAAAAGAACAATTCCATGCTTTTTGATCAAGCATACCGCTATTTCGAACCAAAATGCCGATTCTGAAAAATTAAGCAACTTTTGCGCACTATCAAAAGAATATCTAATACAGATCGTCAGATGCATGTTGAGAGTTCGATATTCTGCCGTAATGGGCGAGGTTGGTCAAAGAATTTTTTCTTATTCTTATTGTTTTACAATACGATTCTTTACATAGGTAATTTATTTTGAACCGAAAAAGCTGGAGCGTATTCACGTCTTCGCAGCGATTATGAATAAAGTAAATCGAATTAGTTGGACTATAAACTCCTCAATATAGAAGAATTTTAGGATTTTTCTTCAAAGGATTTAGACCCAACTTGCCCTTCAGCCTCTCTATTCGCAACTTTAACAGCAAGTTTAGCTTCTTCTAGAATTAATTTTGTTGGTTTAAATAGTACATATTATGGAGGTCTTCCATTGCCAATCAAAGATAATCGCTTACCCACTCTCAGTGTATCCCATTTGAATATCGTCCATTAATGGCATGTTTTCTATACTAGTCCTTGTGCAGCAAAACATCTGTTAATACAAGTAAAGAAGAAGAATGAGCAAGCAATAGAAAGAGGCAAGTATTGCTAATGAACGAGAAAATTTTCCAAAATTACAAGCGGCTTTGTACAAAATACTAGATGTATTATAATGCATAGTATTATGAATTTTATGTTGAATATCTCATTTCATCGAATGTCCCACCTCTTCGAAATTCCCACCTCTTTGAAAGTCCCATCTCTTCGAACGTCATACTTCTTGGAACGTCCCACGTCTGCGAAATTCCCACCTTTTCGAATGTCTCATCTCATCGCATATCCCATATCATCGAATGCCCCACTTCTTCGAAAATACTAATTCATCGCATAGCGATTCATGCTACTCTTTTGCGTGTTCCGTTTTTTGTCGTATTTTCTAGTATGAGATAATTATTAAATGTTTGTTCGAGATGTAAAGTTCTACGAGCATTAGCAAATCTTGATTTTATTTTTTAGCAAATTTTCTGCTAGGAAATTAGTTATGTTTCTGAAGAACGTGATTGCCGTGGCAAAGATATGTACAATCAAGGTTGTTCTCACATTACAATAAGGTTTGTGATCTTGCTTTCGGTATTCCTGTAGTATGTCCCCACCTGTGCACTTTATGGCAGATTTTCAAGTTTTTAAACATTAGTGGTATATACTATGGTGGAGGCAAACAGGCTGTAGCGGGGATCGAACCTGAGACCACTGACACCAAAGTTGAACCAGCTATCCACCCGGCCACCGACTTAATCGTGCCTTCACATTGGTGCCAGCGCATGGGCTAAGCCTGAGATAAATGGTTGAAAATTGCGGAGCGAGGGAAGCGAGCGGAGCAATTTTTGTCCATTTGTGTTTTAGGCTTAGCCCATGTCTGGCACCAATCTGAAGCCTCAATCAGTGATCACGATAGGGTTACCAGCAAAAAAGTCAATTGAATCAGCAGTTTAGAATGCATACGTGTGTCAGCAGTTTAGATGAGTGTCAGTATTTTAAATAAGTGTGTCAGCATTTTGGTCCAATGTGCATAAACTTGCATACATAATTAGATATACGCGTTTTTGCTAAAAATGACTATTATATTCGTCATCGGGGTATTAAACATGGCTAAAATCGATGATTCTTTGCACATTTCTTGACAGATAAAGAAATTCATAAGAGAAGTTAAGGAAGCTATAATGTTATTTTTAAGAGAAGGTGTATTAATGCTCAAACTAAAATCAGTTGTTTGGGTGTGCATCATACTTGGGCAGCAAGAAAATTCTGGGGGTGCAAGATTTTTTGAAGGTCAAAAATGGCCTTAAAATGATGGTGTGGCGATAAAAATACCATTTTCGACGTTTCTCATCAAGCACTATCCATTGGCATCAAAAAATTGCGAAAAAAACGAAAAAAATTTTCAAAAATTGAATTCTAGGGGGTATTTGGATTTCTGGGGGGTATTTTGCTTTCTGGGGGGTGCATACCCCACAACCCCCACACCCAGGTGTGGTGTGCATGACGCGGCTCCTGAATTGTATAACATTTTAAAATCTGAGAAATTATGAAAACTAAGGCATAATAAACTAATGAACCGAAATTTAATCATGAAAATCAAGATATTGCCCACACCAAATTCAAGTCTATCCAATCAGGTGCACAATATGTTGTATATATCTGTAAATTTCAATCAACAGAATATCGAAAACGTCCGTAGAATTTGTGATTCGAAGAGGTGGGACATTCGAAGATATGAGACATGCGATGAGATGGGATTTCTGGAACAATTATTTCCATTTTGTGTCATTATTCGAAGAAGTGGGACGTTCGAAGAGGTGGGACATTCGAAGAGATAGGATTTTCTGTCTTAGTTAATTTTCATATTACATCGCTTTGCGAACATCTAAGGCATTCGAAGATATGGGATGTTCGAAGAGGTGGTACGTTCGAAGAGATGGGACATTCAAGGAAGTGGGACTATGCCATTTGATCAGGCTCCAAGTCAAAGGTATAGACGTACGTGTTCTTGTGAGAAGGGTTTGACCCAGCCCTCAGAATAATAATTGACCCCCGCAAAATGGCTGCTCCCGTAGAATTGTCAATTTGTCGTAAAAGTTGTAAAAAGTGTGCCCGCTTAAGCGTTTTTAGTTAATTTTTGGTTCAAAAGTCAAATTTTCGGCGCTTCGCACCATGCGCCTTATACAGATTTTTTGACAATATTTTGTTAGATTTACTCAATTTTTTCAAAATTTTCCGAAATTTTTTTATGTTTTTGACATGTATCCATCGTTTTTAGTCCAAAAAAGGGCATTTTAAAAACTTTCTCCGGCCTGACCCCCTAGAATTCTCATGCTGTTAATGTATGGATATAGCTCGGTACGTTCTTCCGAATTATTATGGAGACCTATGACAAGATTGAGCTAGCAATTATAGTCTGTTTCATTCATCCGAGAGCTTTTTCAGTAAATGTTTTCGGAGGCTACAGTAAACCCTTTTTTCTTATTTACTGTAGCTTGCTAGACCTCACTTTAGTTACGTAGCAGAGAAGGGTTTTTCAGTAACATTTTTGCGACATAATTTATTCCCGTCTTCCAGCAAATTAATCAACTTACTGATAAAAATCGCGCATTCAGCTTATCCTTAGTTGACACTTTAAACACAATAGACTAAAATGTTAAGAAATGCCGCGAACTCCCTCATAGCTCAGTGGTAAAACGTCTTCTTGTCGTGTCGAAGCAACTGGGTTCGATTCCAACCGATAGCTTTTTATTTAGCGCACTTACTGTAGTATGTCCCAGTACTGATTAAATGCCTAAATTAAATTTATATAGGCGGATTAGTGCATTTAAAATGGAAGAATTCCAGCCACTCGCCCTCACTGAGCTGATCTGCCGAATTACAGTAATTCGTCTTGTTTCGCTTACTGTGGCCCTTAGAAGAATTGACTAAGAAGCTCTCGAATAAATGAAACAGACTATAGTAACCTTCATGTAAATCATTAAAAGCGATTTTTTAGAAACGGAATGCAATCACAAAATAAAAATGAGGGAGATGAGGTGACTCTAGTCAATAAAAAGCGAGAAACTACAAGTAGCTATATAATTACTAATCCGACTAGAATCTTCTTTACTTTCTGTGGTTGTGAAGAGTTTACACTGCAAATTAACTTTAGTTGTAGAGCCTAGCGAAGCTTAATTTTTGTCGAAATGTTCTACGTAACGTCAGAATTACGAACTGACCATTGGTTTTCTCTACACGCAGTAGTTGTGTAAAGTTTGCACTATTCATTTATTGTTAATGTGTAGTTTGCACTGCAAATTCATTTTACTTCCAGAGCGTTGCAAAACGTGAATTTTGTTCAAAATATGTTCGTAAGGTCAGGATTACGAATCTGACTCTATGTTTTCTTTACACCAAGTACTTATCTTAAGTTGACACTGAAAATTAAATTTATCAGAGCGTTGCAGAAACTTAATTTTTTTCAAAATGTTCCATGTAACGTTAGGATTACGAATCTGAGCGCAAGTGTTCTTTACACCCAATATTTGCGTAAATTTTTTGCTGAAAACCTTTTATCTGTTCAAATAAGGTGAGATCGTCTTGTTTAAAAAAGATAATGCTGTCGTTCAGAACAATATTGCTTTCCACGTTCTTGGATTGCTGTCATTATTGCGGCATGTTCCGGTATGTGTTTACTGACTAGTTCACTCAAATAATGTTAATTTAAAGTAGGGTACTACGACATCACTGAGAGAAACCATCAAAATTGCGATAATTAATTGGAGCAATCTCATCAAAATCCCAAAGTTTCGTTAAAAATTAATATTTAATCTTCTCTTGCACAAATCAGAATACACAAAATTTTTGGAAAACAAGCAGATTATAACACTAAATTTTTGGTTAACTAAAGTGTCTGAGAATATTCTTCTTTAAGCCTACAAAAATTTTCATGTTCTAAATGCATTTAGTTAATTAGGCAATAGGTACTGAAAAGTGGTTTACGATACAAAAATTTCAAAACTTACACTGACGAATGATAGACCGAACAGTTCTGCATCGCTAGCATTGAAAAATCCGGACAAGGGCTCATCAACTTTAACAGCATTATCTTTTTTCCAAATGTTATACGCGTCGTAGGCAATTTTTAGTGCAAAATTGTCGTCGATAAATTTTCTGCTTGAATAAATTGACTCATCAATGAAGTTGTCTGATGGTATTCTCACCTGAATCGCTAATAATATAAAAAAGTTTACTGCGACACGCAAATACAAAATTTTATGCTTGCACATCACTCGTATTAGCTAAATCAAAATGCTTTTGATAACGCATTATCTTAATTGTAAATATTCTTCAAGCGACTTTTACTTTATGAAGCATCTCTTGTTTTCTCTTGAGACACGCGGACAAACTTTTGTAATTCACAAGCGTCTTATTGGTCAATGAAGGACGTAAACCATCTTTTCTATTCAGAAACCGTCCTAAAAGCAAGTGTAAGTACGATAAAATGAGCATGTACTCTCACAGTAAAAGGAAAGCGTGGGAAAAAGCGAAAAAGAATTTTTTCTTTAAAGTCAAATCTGAAGAAAACGTACACTGATTTTGAATGCAAAACATTGGAGATTTTAATTTAGCGAAAAATAGAGCAACGAGTATAATCTACGGGCTTTAGCGTAGTAAGTATTGCAAAGTTAAGGACTTGTCGTTTTCCAAGACAACTTTTTGCATATCGGTTTTTAAAAAAATTATTAAATCCTCTTGCATAAGAAGTATGCGTCTAGTTCCAAAGGCTTTCGTCACAGTCTAAATTCTCCTTGAAACTAAGCTTTACGCTCCATCCAGTGCTGATGCATGTTTCCAGACATTGTGAATCACGATCTGGTGATTTTTTGGTAAAATAAGATTTTCAATACATTTCCAGAGAAATCTGCAACAGCCATAGTATCCTTTCGGTTCATCTTTATCAGATTTTAGATACTTTCAGGAGAATATGAATTAAATTAGTGTATGGAATCGTTTTTGTCGTAAATTAACTACAACGCGCATGAAATTCGAACTGTTGAAATTTGCAGATTGCTTAATACCTGCTTTAGATACACTGCTCCACATAGCCTTTGCAATCAAAAAACCAAGTCTAGCATATTGAACGTACCGTGGATATTCCAAGGAAAAATACGGCGTTCTTATGATTCCTGCCGGGATAACTAAACTGAAAGTAAGTCATTTTTAGTTAGAATGCAGAGATAGTAACAAAGCAAATATTAAATAATAAATAATTATAACTATAATAAAGAATAAATAATAACAAATAATAAATAACAAATACTAACAAATAACATTTTCAAATGACTCACAGTTTCATTGACTCTCGTCAATTCAGAAAAATACTGAAAAATAAAAGCACGTAGTTGAGTGAGTACCCGTTTGAAAATAGATAAATTGATGCGTCGTAAACTTTAGCTCAAATTTAATCTCAAAAAATTTCTCGAGTACGGAAGAAGCCACAAAGGTAGTGTTTAGGCAACATACAATAACTCGTGTTCTCGTTGATCAGCATCCGTCATTCTTACAATATTTGTTAAATGAATATCAGAAGCGGCTATCACTTTAGTTCGAGTTATCATTTTGCACAATATGCCTGCGTGGGGGTCAACTCGATATGTAATAGTCAGCCGGAGAGCTTCTTTAAACCAAAGCAGAGTCAGAAATTGTAAAAACTATCATAATATGTAAAAACTATCATAAAAACTATCAAAAACTACATAATTCAGTTTATTCATAATCACAAGCACTTTTTGCAAAAAAAGGTTCTGAATCGTGATCTCCTGATCTTAATTTGGCTCTATTATCTTATAAAAGATGTTTTCATTTCTCATTCGACTCCCCAACCCCTGAGTGCATATTATTCATTAATCACTATTCGCATTTTACAATATTTCAAAATCTCAACGCCTTAATTTTTTATCAGATATTCGCGAGAAATTTAATTATGTACCAAGACAATTCGTATCGAAGTCGTACACAACGTCAATGAAGAAAGGATAAAGGTCGTTAGGCCAATCGTCGTCGTAATGAATGTCGTTTATTTGTTCCAAAGTGGTGTTAACCCTTGCCTCAGCTAACTGGAGGATCGAAGTCAAATATGATTCGCTATTAGCGTTGGACTAGAAGTTATTATATGTATGTACATGTATGCATTTTTTAAATTAAAAATATTTAGGACAAGAGTTAAAATAATCCATCTCAATTTCTGTTTGTTCCACTTCAACTGATTCAAAATGATGCAGGAAATACTTTGACAGATCAATCGAATCTTCGTTTATCAACAAATTAGAAGCCTTACGTTTTTTAAAAAATGACCCTTTTTCTATCTAGAAAATAATTTCAAAGATATTAAATATTATATTCACAAGTGAATTTATTCAAGAATGAAACTTTGCGGTTTTCAAAAAATGAAACCTTATAGCAACATTTTACTGACCTTGAAATAAAGATGCTAACCATTGGGTATACACATCCGTAGAAGTTGTAAAACCCCCGCAGATTACTGTATACCCCGCAAATTTATTTTTAGTAACATTTTAGGCAATTTGACAATTTCACCAAACCAGACCACCCAGAATTTCCTTGCTGCCCATGCCTGCTTAAACCTACCCTCAGAATCCGGTAGGTCCCTTGAAAAAATCGATGGACCCCTGAATTGAATTTTCGGTAAGTTATTGGGAATTTTTTCCCGTTTTACACCATTCAGACCCCTAAAATTTGGTTGCTGCCCACGTAGGGTGACCAGACCAGACCATGCGTGCATGATGATGAAAAACAATTTTAACAAACTTAAAAACCATACGTATGTGGAAATAAACTAGCGTTCAGTAATGAGAGCAGCAAGATAAGACGGCTTGTCAAGTAATTTGGGGAAGGCAAATACTTATCTTCTGGGAGACCAAAACAAAGAGCGTTGGCATTAATTTAAGTCGTTTTTAAATTTTTTAGCAGGGACTGATACTTTCAGAAACCTTTCGGACAGTCCTGAGCGCCTAATTATAATCATGAGTGCATACCGATTCATCGAAATCGAGGGGACGCTTTTGATCTTCGTGAATTAAAAGATCAGGAAAGCCAACTTTGAAAGTCATCTGACTTAACCTAGTTAATGCTTCGAGCATCATTGTTTCCGCATGCAATCCGAGTTGTGTAATTTTTCTTTCCATGGCTCTCTGTACGTTGCTGGCTAATAGTAGTACCTGTGGAATATACATATCTACATTTGTAAGTTTATGACAATGACCAATTCAATAAGAATATCTTCATAAAGTGATCTGCATTACATACATAACCGCATATTTATGTAAAGCAAGACTTTGCCTTTTGAGTTTCACTCTTCAAAGCAAAAATCAGTTTTGTGCACTTAATGCAAAATAAGAAATAATACTGCATGGGGCACAACAAAAATAAATCGACCGGTAATTTTCAGCTAAAAAAGAATCAAACCTCTAAAATATGGTCACTATGGTAGCCTTCTCCTAGCAGTTCGATAAGACAGTTCAGAAATAAAAAAACTGAACTTGTGATAAGATGGATACATATGTCGTCGGGTCAAGTGGAAGAAGTCTGTTCCAGAAGAGCACAATACAATAGACTCATGACAGCAAGCTTTATTTTCAGGCACATCTACGATATTCAAATATTATTTAACGTTTCGCTTTTTGCAAATAATTCATCCAAATCGTGTCAACAGGATTGAAACCTTTTCTTTTTTGTAGGGCGCCTTTTTTGGAAAACGAACAAAGAAAGCAAAATTTATTGATTTTCGCGCAATTTTTTGCGTAATTTTCAATTCCTCTAGCGAAATTTCGCTTGGCCATGTGCATTGAGCTCCCTCGTCCAATCGAAGAAAAAGTTCCATAATTCAGTATCTAACATTTATTCATACGAAAATTATGATTAAAGGATGGCTAAACGCATTACAAATTGACTTTCGTACGTATAACCAAATAGATCTAAAATACAAATGTTTATTATAGAGTATCATACAAAAAATGGCAACTTCTCCAAGGAGCCTGGCGTAAGGAAAGCTTAACGCATGCTTAAGTGCAATTCATATCTCATGCTTATCATAAAATGTCGAAAATAATACATCAAGCAGGAAAATTTATGTTTGAATTTCTTATTACAATCATTTACAATAACGAAAAATTTCAAAATTGCAACCGCTTTTAGCATAAAACTGTTATATTACAAAAATTGGCTGTCTTGGTCGCAGTCGAATAAAAAAAATTGACAAAAGTTTGTCACAGCATGATTAAAAAATTGAGAAAGGAAGCTGACAAAGCAAGTTATTGACATTTCTTGTTCATTAAGTACATATATTTTTATCGTGAAAAACAAAAGCGCAATATTACTGAAGCATTATGTAAAAAACTAAGGGCATCTTACTTCATCCCTTGTTGCCCTGATAAAATACGATTTTATGTACATTAAACTCGTTGTCCATGGAAAAAATTTCTTCACGTCGCTGACACAATTTTTCCATCTGAAGTAATCGACTGACATAAATTTCCAAAAATATATACGAAATATACGTTGTTTTAGCAAACACCTGAAATTAGCTTACTGGTTTGCTTCACTATCCTTGGTCACATAATGCAAATAATCTTCTAGGACAGTAAACAATTGAATGTTAGCCAATGTTCTGAAAAATAATCAAAAACTTATCGCCCGGAATAAGGCGATGAGAGTAGACAAAATTTTACCCCGGATCCACGTTCATTATCATATGATTAAGTACTCGTAAATAACCAAACGAATCTTCAATGTAAAAATTTTTTACGTCTCTATTTATAGGCCAAACGTTGCGGAATATATTTTCCATCAAGTCTAACCATTTAATCTATGAGCAAAAGATATTATAAACGGAAATAATTTAATTTTAAAATACGTTTTGCCTCTTACATTGGGGAATTCAGCTTGAAGGTCCTTGAGCGACATTAAATTTGTAAAAGGTGCAGAAGCGTCCAAGAAATCCGATTCTGTGTGCTGGAAAATCACAACACTCGTATTTCTGCAAGTTTATCAGAAGACATTAAATAATATGAAGTCATCGATATGAAAAGAATATGAAGAAAAAGGAAGAAAAGGAAGACTTTAAAAAATAAAACCAAATCTGAAAAAAGGTAAATATGATTGAAGCGTTATCGAAAACGTTGGGGCGACTATAAAAAACGAAGTTAGGCTAGGCCCTGATACAATCCAATTAATAAACGATGCTGTTCGCTGGAAGATTCGCAAAAAATGCAGAATTTGTTTAAAAATAAAAAAACATTAAGAATCGTTTGCAATTTCCTTTTTTGTACATAAATCATTCAATCCGATTTTAACCGTTAATGGATTTTTTAGGTTTATATGAATAAAGGCTGTTTTAAATCTGAATAAATAAAAATAAATAAAATATAATGTAATATAATAAAACTTCTTCATTTTTCATTATCTCTGTGGAGAAAAGGCACTTATGCGCGACCATGTACATACGTTATTGAGTTTAGATTCAAAGCTTGTAATATCGTGCAGCTGATGTTTCGTGTCTTCTGACCATGTTCCTTAAAACGAAAAGCGGGCATCACCTTATTGAATAAGAAAAACCATTAACACTAGCAATCAAAAAACGGAACTCTACATACTTTTGCAGCTTACTTCATCTGCTGAAAATTTTTTTTGAAATTCCGGTGCTTACGTTGACGTTTTTCACGAACGAACATTTTTATCTCACTGTTCGAAAATTGATCCTTCAAAGCGCTTTATCCTATGTTTCTAACCAATCCTTACTATGTCAAGTCTTTTGCGACTTTAAATCTTGAAATGTATCTGCATGTCAATGATTCACTTTGCGTAAGTAACTACTTTAAAACAGAAAAAATAAAAATAAAACCTGTATTTATATGCATTTTAGTAAAATATGCATTTAAAATCATTCTGCCAATAAACGAAAAGCAGCATTTTTTGCTACTTGTGAAATATTTCGAAATCACAATGCAGTGCCTAGATGTTCGTATAAAATTCCATGACATGTTTATTTTCAAAAATTCAGAATATGCAAATAAATGCTTAATGCACACTCACCAAATAAATCAACGATGACTTCAAATAAGGTAGAATAAGAATTGTGATATGTATCCGGATGTTCTCTGTTCGCATATTTGTATAGCCGCGTGAAACGATAACTAGAGGGCGTTGATAGCTAATGTGCAATAGATTTATGAGAAATGCCATACGTGTTCATAATCAAATTATGACTATATTTGATTAATAAGTGGGTATGAGGTGCAAGGTCAATGAAAAGGCTTACTTTCTACTTGTAAAATCAATTAACCGGATATATGGGGTACTTTTACACCCCAAAGAACTAAATTAGTGTTAAAAAAGTTTTATATGATTTTAATCCACAGTTACAATGAAAATAATCAATTTATAATTAATATTCATTGCATTAGCGTTTTTCGCAGAACAGCTTCAAAGCACAATGAACTCTAGGAAATTTCGCTAAAGGGTGAGATTAAACATTAATTCATGCGAGAAGTCTCGTAAAACAAAATGAACCGCAACGGTTGCCAGAAGGAATAAAATAAAATTTTGACTGTAGTGACCTTCAGCACAGATAGCCTGGTAAAGTGGGGGAGCATCAGCGAATCAACTCAGTTGAGACAAGAGAAGGAAGAAGAAAACAAGAAAAACGAGGACAAGCTTTATTAAGCTATTTTTGGCATTGTTGAGCATATAAATGGCTTGTTTAAGCCAGCTTTGCATTTCAATAACAATAGTGCGCAACACGGCTGGTCTGTGAGTCAAACTAGCTTAAAAAGTGAGTGAAAACTCTTTCGAACTAAAACGACATTTGAAAATGGTATAAATGTTAAAAGAAAGTCAAAACTACTTATTCACCACAGATTAGATTTTTATCCGTCGTCTCTGGTGTTCACTTTGTTTCATTCCCCAAAAAACTTCCTTTTTGTAGGATCCATACTCATCAAATTCTCAAAGTGAATGTCCCCTCCATTTTAATTTCATCATTTCAACTCAATCTTTTACCGCAGATAGAAGATAAATGAAGTTAGCTATAGAAGGAAGTACGTGATGGTGGCTACGACAACGCGTTGATTCATTAATACGAGTATATTGATAGGCAAACTTGTGGGCGTCGTGCAGGATATAATTAATTTTTTAGCCTGCTTACATCGTCAATTATTTTCTAAAAATGTGCCGGGGAATGGAATAGATTAAAGAATACCTTACTTCTATTACTTTCTGTTCGAGGGAGGGCGAAAAACACAACTGAACGCTACTTAGGTATTTATTGCGGTTTGCGGCAAAATCATGTAAATCCAGTTCGTTACTAAAAATTGCGCAGATCAGACTGATCGCACTTATTTAGTAAATTTACGGACACACCTCACAGTGTAAGATTGAGTCCCAGGATTACAAAATAGAAAAATAATTTTAAAAAATGGCTGACTGCTCATTAGTAGGTCGGCCTTGAATATGTAGATATCTTCTTCATTATTAACCCATTATTAATACGGATGATTCAAAAATGGCATAATAAACGTTTTTGCTTGTTACAAAACAGTAAATTCTGCGAATCAAACAAATCGGAGAATTTGTAAAGCAAACTAAGATATTGAGCAATTTATAAAAATAAAACGAACACTAACTGATTTTCTTAATAGCAAACCGCTTTTTACGAAACTTACCGAGATCACATTTCGGGTTACGTTCCAAGGATCACTTTTCACGTCTACCCTGATTAAGCAAGATTTTCCATACAGTCGGTAGATCTGACCTTCAATGATTTCCCATGTGACACCTTTTCGTTGCGTCCAGTTTGATCTTAATGCTGGACAACCTCCCAGGAAGTTTACCATCTTATGAATTGTTTCCATATTTTTACCCAAAAGATGTACGGCATCCATGCATGCTGCGTAAAAGCTGTTCACAGAAATTTCCGATTTTGAATCTCCTAACGCAACGCCCGTGGAGACAAGATCTATTATAATAAAATTTATCAACGAGCTATAAAAAACGATAAAACAAAATCTCACAGCACAAGTAAAGATATAACCAATACGCAAGCGAAACTCGATATAATGATTACCTATATATAATGCCACGAAATTTTTACCTGTATCCGAATTGATTTTGAGCACTTCGTAGTCATTTAATTTAAAATATTTCGTGGCACTTAAACTTGAAATTATACAGTTTCCAGTTTTATCACTTTCTTAAAAACAATGGTGGCCAAGATTTAAGTTAAATTTACGTGGACTTACATATTCAAAAAGGCTTAAAACCACTTTGGACTTCGTCAAGTTCACTTTCTGTCTAATTCCTTACTTCACTGATAAGACTAGTTACTTCATCGAAAATGTCATTTCTTAGTTATGAAGCATTCTCCACATTTGTAATGAATTATCGAACGAGACGGACATGAATTGAACTAGGATACCCTTTATATTTTCGTCAATCTGCTCCATTAGATCAACAGAAAGTTGATTAGGCGAAAAGTCAAAGGAATCCCTGCGGCAGGCGTAACTAAATAGGTCTTGGCAATGGTCTATTGAAACATTCAGTCTTTCTTCCATTTGAAAAGCTATAAAACGATCAAGTGATTAGCATTATAAAGTCAAAAAAAGTTCGGGTTATGTGATTAATGTCAAAATCAAAGTAGAAGAAAGATAGAGCTGATAGTAGGAAAGTTATCTGAAAATTTATAGGCTCCGATCTTGAATCTCAGATTATGTAGTCATAAATAATTTTAACTATAATCTAAGTGCTATTGTAACGCAAAATGCAATACACTTTCACAGATAAAGAAATAAAATAGCAGACAAAAGGCAACGAGAATAAGAATAAGAATAAAACGATAAATAAGAAGCAGGATAAGTAGACAAACTTAAAAAGATATATAATCTAGTTCATGACAGTAATATGAACAGAGCGAAACACGGATCCGTCATACTGAAGCACTATTGCATATGAAACTTTTTAAGGTGAAATTTGTAGTTCTGAAATTATGGAACATGCGTTTTGAAACACTTAACCTTCCGGACAAAAATGCTTCAGTGTTAACTTCACATCCCCTGTAACCAACTCTAAATAATTATATAAATAATATATAATCAACTGAAAAAACGTGGTTAAGTGCAATGTGCGATGAATAATAGAACCAAAATAAGAATATTAGAATAAAATAAAAAAATTTATATAAAATTTATGTAATTTCTTTATAGTACATCTCCTAATATTCTATAATCCCATAATTGTGTTATTTAAATATTTTCTGCGTTTTAATTTATAATAAATGTAACAAATCACACAATGTTTCAATTAATAAATTGAGTACATGAATAATAAAGATTTTTACCAAGAGCGTGACAATCTGTGCTTTCGCTGCATTGTTTGTTTTCATTAACTTTTGGTATCTCTCGTAACGAATATGCTGAAATGAGACATCCGTACGTTAAATAGAAAAAATGCAAATATGCTTAGAGAATCGGCATTTTTCTCTAATGCATAAATCATTCACATTCTGCTCCAAGTAAAAAGCTTCTATTGGATGAATACCATCTAAAGAATAACGAAGAAAGCACAACTTTTTCCGAAAAGCTAAACTTATGTAGCGTTGTTAAACGTTAACGTTATTTAAATATTGTTAATTTTTAAAACGTATTTTTCAGTATAACGGTATTGGTGTAGTATGTCTCCACCTTTTCACAAATGCATCCACCTAGGTGTAGCATGTCTCCACCTCACCTAAATTAATTTTTTTATGGATAGGAAGACATCCAGATTCCTTGGTGTGTCGCCATATCGATAAATTTTTTTGTGTTTTTTTGTTTTTTTTTGTTTTTTTCTGTTTTTTTTACAGAACTGGCCGGATTACAACTACAACCACCAAACAGTGAACCACCAACAAAATTTCATAGATCCCATTACAGGTGCGCACACCCAAAGCATTGACGCTATCTGGGGTCATGTAAAAACCGAAATTGTTAGAAAAATGCGAGGCACGTCGCTTACTTTGCTTCCAGGGCATGTAGCACAATATTGGTTAAAGAAGCAGCATATCCAGACGCCTTTCAACGACATCATCGCCAAAATGGCGAGACAGTTTCCACTTATTTAGTTCTTTTTCTTGAACTTATCTTGTAATAATTAACGATAAAATTTTTTTCAGTGATACAAACAAAAAATAACAAAAAAACGAAAAAAAAAACAAAAAACAACAACAAAAACAAAAAACACAAAAAAAAACAAAAAAATTATCGAGATGGCGACACACCAAGGAAGCTGGATGTCTTCCTATCCATAAAAAAATTAATTTAGGTGAGGTGGAGACATGCTACACCTAGGTGGATGCATTTTTGGAAAGGTGGAGACATACTACACCAATACCCAGTATAACTCCTTCATAAATTTTTGTATTATTTACACATCCTGTTAGAAAATTTTGTGCTAAAGCTAAAAATGCAGTTTTAAATTCACTGGCATTAATATTAAGGTCGAAAACGAAATTAACGTTATTTCTAATTTTTCGCTCCGACGGGAAAAATTAGAACATTCTTTCACTGTGAAAATTATTCCACCAAGGTTTCAGGAAGAGTGCTTCATTATCCATCAGCTAACATTATTATAACGATTAACGTTCCTAGACTAATGTCGTACCTTGAAATCCATTTGTAGTCAATCCCCAAGCCAACAATACAGCGCATATTATTAACAAACTGATAAGCAAGGCTGTCGACATGGAGCACAGGCACAGATATCGATTGCATCTGAAACATCGAGGAGTAAAACTTGATGTGAACGCTCGGATTAAGTCTCGCAACACCACATGGGTGTGGGGCTTTAGGAGTCTTGACCCCTGAGAAGCTGAGAGACCCCTTAAGATCGATAGACCCCCAGAATTGAATTTTTAGTGCTATTTTTGGTGATTTAACCCCATCGGACCCTCCCAGAATTCGATTGCTGCCTATGTATGCTCAGCACTAAATTTTGCTGATTTCATATTAAGCTCATGTTAAGTACCTGCCTACAGTTAATCAGTTCACAAGGTAATAGTGAAAGATGCTGCATAAAAAATAAATCATTAGCAGAACAAATAAAGACACCGATGATATTTAATTCTGAGTGAAATCGTTATGGAAAACTCAGAGAGATAAGAAGCCATAGAAATTCAGTTTTTCTCTGGTAGGCATACATTTTCTAGCTTTTTTTAAAGTCAAAACCACATTCAAACAACAGCACATATGTTGCCTTTAAAAAGGCAATTATAAGTTTAGCTGACGAAATAACTAAATAAAATAAGCTGAACTAAGATTCGTCAAAAGAAAGAATGAAAATGCAATTAAATTGGCATGTAATGCATATATATGAAAGAAAGGATGCGATAAGGCGTCATTTCACCATTGGTCTATTACGTGAAAACTTCTTGCCATATCTGGTCAAGCATTTCTGTCGAATTAACGGCATGTGACTTTTTCTACGTGAATTTGCTACGATTCGAAAAAGATACATTTAATGATTTGAACGCGAGATTTTGCGAGAAAGGCGAGATCCATTAGCAGAAAAATTTTAAAGTATTTGGTGAATGTAACAAAGAAAATGTATATTCTCTATAACCCTTTTCGTAAGCAGCCAAATTTCGAGCTTTTAGAGACGTCCAAGATCGTTGCGTTAGAAGGCATAGCGGGCATGGGTCTCTTTGAGCATACGAAACTTGACTGACGGCGCATATAACTTAGCATCGACGTATCAAATTCATCTGGAGTCGAATCACCGTGATCGTAGCTCCATTGGTTAAAATATGCTCGTTGCATGTTTTTAGAAAATGAGTGTAAGAAAATATGTATTAACTTGAAAAAGAGTAAATTGAAAAAACAACAGGTGCACGCACATGTGTAGATTCTTATAGAAGAGTAAATAAGTAATAAGTTCGGATAATATTCCAACCGATGGGCCAATATCAACGAGTTGGAAACGCACACAATTGGTGCTCAACCATTCGAGCCACACTCAAGCCGTTATTTTGCACTCCCTCACAACCCAAAGAAGACCCAATCGCAATATTTTTGCCTAGCCAATCAAGTTCTCGAGACCGAGTCGACTCGACACCTGTGTTAGAACATTTTTTGGACTCGGAGAAGCGATATTTAAGCCGAAAATCAACTAGAAAATGATTCAGCATTTGTGAAGTTTTTTATTTTTATAAGTATATTTTTGTATGAGGTTCCTCCTTTGTGCAAGTACAAAGGCGGTAGCCAAGTCCCTGTATCTTTGTTATGTAGCTAATTTTAGTAGGTTACGAGGTATAATATGGTTCGGTTTAGAAACGCGTTTTGCCTACTAAAAATGCGCCTTCGACCTTTCTAGTGAATTCTAGCCAAATCATAGGCCTAGAATAAAGGATAGAAAAATTTATCAATAGAGCGCAAAGAGCCGTTAAGTTTTGACATTTTCACCATTCTCAAGTTAGATTTTAAGATTCGCCAAAAATTTTATCGTTCTTATCGTTGAAAAAGTTAAAACCTTATTTCGAGTCTTTAAAAAACGGAGAATTGTTTTACTGACGCCAAATGTTTGTCTTCATCGAGGTGTTCGGCCCAAGTTCATAGTATCAACAGACGGAAGTAACCTACATTAACACTAAATTGATGTCAAGTGCTGAAATATATTAAATGTGTAAAATATAAAAATAAAAATATTTAAAAAATATTTTGTTCAGTGGCAGATCTCGGGTTTTTTGGCAGGGAGGGTATCACAAGTTTTTTAACTATCAAAAAAGAGGTAACAAAAATTTGTTAATCATATGCCAAATTGTGTTACCCGCCGTTTTCTATCAGACGGAATCGTCATATAGTGCAAAAATTGTTTTTCTACAAAGCGAAAATTTTTACTGTAAAAAGCCAGAGTAGGTTATTTAAATTTTGTTTTGTAAGACCTGTGTTGTAAAGCGGTGAAAAATTTAGGACAGTCTAAAGCATGACTAAATGACCTAAAGTTCCCGTAGCTCTATTCCACTTATCTTACGCTAGTGAAATACTATGCTCGTCATGGAAACTTTTAGGATTTTTTCTGAAAAATAGGAGAAAACTGATATATTGTATATTTTACATTATTTTATATTTCTATGCTTCATTTTAATTTTATATTGCCACGGGAAGTGTTTTGTCTTTTGCGCTCAATTTAGGGCATTAGGCATTCTGTTAATGTTGCTCATCATTATAAGTCTTAGGAGTCTCTCAGATCTCAATGTAAAGATAACAAAGGATCAAACGCACGGTAACAATAATTAATATTGCATTAACAAACAGAAACACGAAAAGATAAACATCGCGGCATACGTACATACATTTCCCGCTCCAAATATTATGACGAACAAATTATAAAAGAACATAATTTTATTCAACAAATTTCGGGTAAATACAAATGTGTATAATTGATCGAGTTGAAAATTGTTAATTAGTCGATAAACAATAGTTAAAATGGTCGTGTCCTTACGTCGTACAAACCATCGCGCGCAAATCTAGTTTAAGTAGACGTGACGTGGCAGAACGGCAAGCTTTGTCATATGGCTGCGCAAATTGATTACTTCAAAAATTATATTTGAAGAGCTTCGAATTAACTAAGCCCACTCGCAAAACACTAAGGGCCGTATCACAGAAGGTTAGGTAAGACTTGCCTTTTGGTAAATTAGCTACCCTTAGGTAGACTCTAGGTTAGGTTAGAGATTGCCATATCACAGAAGGTTGGGTAAGGTAAAGGTAAGGTAAAGCTTTGGTAAATAAAGACAAATTTACCGAATGATCTTACCCTTGCTAAGCGCAGAGGTAAAGGTCTGTTAACATTCAATTAGTCTACGTTTTCAATGGATTTGATCGAATTTTTGGATGATGCAAGTGGAAACGAGAAAGATTTATTCTTTTCATGCACACCGGCTCATTAAACGGACTGAACCGTTTGAAATTTACAATGACCAACAATTTTATATGCTATACAGATTTAGCAAGGTCAATGCCCATCGATTAATTACTCTGATTTCACCCTATCTGAAACAAAGAAGCACACGTCGTCATTATTCTTTATCACCCAAAGTTCATGTAAGTATACGCACGTTGCATAAAATCAAGCTAGACAAAAGCAACATAATTTAACAATTGATATTATTGGCTGGTCGAGGCAATGTGGCCTTCTGAATCACTGGAGTTCGAAAATATTGACATAAGAATTTGCCTTTTTTGAATGAATACAAATCATTTAATTTGTATTTTACAATAATTCAGAGAATGTCAGACGCTAAACTGAATGGATTTGCAATAAAAATGATAAATTTTCTCGCCTACCTAACGTTTACCCTTAGGTACTTACCTTGCCATCACCCAACCGTCTGTGATACCAGAGCTTGGCAAACCATAGGTAACTTACCAAGGCTGGTAAACCTTTGGTAGCTACCTAGACATTACCCAACCTTTACCTTTGCCATACATTTACCTTACCCAACGTTCTGTGATTCGGCCCTAAGAGGGATAACGACGTGCAGAATTTGCGGCTTTATGCATACAGTTCAATGTAGTTATGGATAAATTCAATGTGCTTACCGTAATCTGCCAGCTTACTATCAGCGAAAATTCCTGAAAGTCATGCTCAAACTCACCAAAAGCAAATTTTTTTAGAGATTTTTCAGTGTAAACATATTTGCCGATATTCGTCAAGAATTATATTTCTCCGTCTATGGCGTGTCGACAAACATATCAAAAAGCGCATATCAACAGAGCATTAGTTAAAAAATCTGGACTTCTCGGGTGCTAAAACCATTGTGAAGCAAAACGTGAAATCTGGGATCTGATGCCAAAATATTTTTGAAGGCCAAAAGTAGCTAAATGTTAGGAGCAAATCGCCATTGCTCGACGTTTCTCATCGAGCTCATCTAGTATCATCAATAAATCGCAGAAACAAATTCTTAAAATGACATTTTTGAGTATTGCAGGGGCTTTTAAATTTTCAGGGTCATCCATCCAACCAGCAAAAATCTGACTTTGCGGTATGAACATGGAAATTGCTTAAAACAATTTTTGACGCTTGTTTAATTCATTAATTTTCTAATGCTTGCATCGATTAAGTATATTTATTGACTTTAATTGTATACCTATCCTAGAAGTCTTTTTTATAAGCCAGATTGATAACAGTATTTTAAATGAAATTAAGTTTCATGACTCAGATGAAGGTTGTGGGTTAAAAACAATTTTTTTGAGCATTTTTTATACAGTTTTCTACAAACATTTAACGAATGTTTTCCCTTCGAAATGAATTACGAGTAAGTACATAACGACTTTGTACTTAATCGTAATGCGCCTGAGCACGAGAAATAGATCAGTTGTCTGGGAAGACTCCTAGAATGGAAAAATTAGCAATTTTCGAGCAAAATAAAGCAAAATCAAGAAAAAATGGATTAAAAGCTAAAATTTCTGCAAAGCTTCTTTGAATTGACCAGAAACTGTGGTGTAACATCGTCTTTACGCTATTTCAACATTCACGCCAATTTTTGAGTCAATTTTGGCTCAAATAAACTGTCTGGCTGACCTCCCAGACCGGCCATACTCTGTATTTTCGTTACAACTGTCAAACAATTTTATTTTCTTCGGAGTTAAAATTGTCTTAAAAATAAGGATAATTGTGGAAATAGCGCAAAACAGTCTTTTTCCCTACTTTTTGGTATTTCACTTGCATTCGCAAACAAAAACAAGGTGTGATTCTAGTTCTTTTTTAGACATTAGTTGTGCCTCATTGTCAGAATATGTTCATTTTTGTCTTTCTGGAGTGTTGGCACTCAAAACTTCTACACCGACCATCATCACACGTTCCCGAATCCCGATTAGTGAGCGAAATTCTACAACCGGCTTTAGATGTATCTTCTGATTAGCGTGTTCAGAGTAAGCATTCAGTCTGAACTTTATTTTGTTTATTCCTGCGCAAGTACGTCGACTCCAACAGACATAGCTTTTTACTTTAACATTGTTTTATATTATTGCCATAAAAATCTAAAACGAGTGTAACTTGATTAAAATTTGATCACAACTATTAGACGCAAGCATCTATTTTAAGCTATCATAGGTAGCGCGTTAGCGCGTACCTATAATATACTTGGGTACCCCCAACACCTGGGCACCCCCCTACAGCTATAACGGGACACTTCTGGAAGGTGCGGTTTTTTTTAAAAGAAAGATAATAAAAAAATTCGCTGCCCGTGTTTTTTTGTTTTTCTTGAAACTCAAAATTGACTGTGTAAAGAAGGTGTAAAGTTTTTGTGTAACGTTATAACATAGGACAAATTTTGGGACCTTTTTACTGCGGCATGTGGACAACTGAGTATTGATGACTCGAAGGATTGAACACAATAGGATAATAGAGGGATGAATTCTACAGATGACACTTTTTTGTTTTTTGAAATTCGCATTATTTATTGAACGGCAGTGTAAAGAGTGCGAAAATCTGGGGGTGAAAAAGCACTTTTTGGTCGAGTTTTCAACCTTCCTATGTCCGATACTAACTCCGGTTATGAGGTTTTTAAAATGTTTTCTGACAGAAATGTAGAGCGGATCAAGGGCTACATTCTGCATATAAGCAAAGTCTTCTATGCTCTATGGTGAGTTAGATCCTGGGGTTTAAAGTTTGCACTCTAGTGGATGGTGTAAAAAAACGGATTTTAACTAAGATTTCTCTGCCAAATTTTTCCGCTTATGAGTCAGTGCAAATCGAAGACAGCATTAATAAAGTGCCTCACAGGGGCTAAACATCGCAGCAAACCGCATTTAAAAAAACGCAATATTGAGTTATTTATGGGGGTGTAAAGTTCGAAATCAGAGGTAAAAAATGGGCTAAAAAACACGTTTTTTCCGAAGTTTGATTGATAAATCATGCCAAATAATTTTTGCAACAGAATTTTGGCACACAGGAATGTACTACGATTTAAAAGCTACAAATTGTACCAAACCGAATTTCTTTAAACTCAATGGGAGTTCGGTACGGAATTTTAAAGTTTACAGTGTTCTAAATGATGGAAAATACGTTTTTGTTGCGTTTTTGTTCGCCACTTTCTCCGTCCAGAAGTCGGGATAAGTCTAATAGAATAAAAATAAAGTGCTTTATATCGGGTGCATGTCAAAGCAAATTGTCTATACATTAATATTTAGCGAGTGTAAAGTCAAAAATTTGGAGTTTTAAATGCGTTTCTGTCTTGTTTTTTCTGCCTGCTTCTCCGGTTACGAGTCAGGGACACGTTTATCAAGTCTAGAAATGGACCAGGAATCAAATTTGATATGCCAGTCTGGCGCATATGTTTACACTCTACGGTGTTGTAAAGTAGTTTACACCAATTGTTAGTTTGCCCATAGAACATTATGTAGACTTAATTTTTTCATAAATATTAATCGTAATATCGGAACAATATCAAAATTACGAATCTGACTAAAATCTTCTTTACACTAGGTGTTTACATGAAGTTTACACTACATATATATTTATCTTCGTTTTTGAGCATTCCTGAAACCTAATTTTTTCTTGGAGCCTAGAAGTTTTCAAAGGATCAAATGTGAGACGTCACATAGGCGCGTTTGTTTACATCCAACAGTGATGTAAAGTAGTTTACATTCATTGTTTATATGTCCTCAGACCATTGTAGAGACATAATTTTTTCATGAATGTTGATCATAATATCCGAGTAATTTTTTACACTGCATGTTAGCCTTTGTGCTAGAGCATTGCAAAAATCGAAATTTTTCCTGAGATATAAAAATTTACAGGGAATGAAATATATACGTCAATTGGGCGCGCTTGCTTACACTCAGCAGTATTGCAAAGTGGTTTAAACCTAATGTTTATTGTCTTTAAAACATTATGGAGACTCATTTTTCCATAAATGTTGAAAGAAATATCGGAGCAATATCAAAATTACGAATCCGACTAAAATATTCTTTACGCTATGTGTTTGTGTAAAGTTTACGTTACGTGTTAACCCTAATTCGATAGACTTGCGAGAGACTTTGTAACTGAAGTCAAGAAATTTTCAAGGATTCATATGTGAGACATCAATTAAGTGAGTTTGTTTACCCTCAAAAGTAATCTAAAGTGATTCAAAAATTATGTTCAAGTGTCCTTAGATCATTGAAGAGATCTAATTTTGTCTTAAATGGGTTGCATTAAAGTTAAATCTTTCTTAGCCGTGTTTATAATATGTTTCACAAAATCTTGCACATGGAGAGCTATCGTTTAATTGATGTAAATTGCCTGCAAAAGTGGTTTAAAATGAACCAGCAATCACACTACTGTGTACAGAAGTCGACAAAGATATACAGCTTTATTGTAATCATGTACATTAATAAGCCGTAAACTGTTAGTATTCTCTACACCTAGTAGTTGTGTAAAGTTTGCACTATTCATTTGTTGTTAATATGTAGTCTATACTACAAATTTATTTTACTACCAAATCAAAGCGTTAGTGTTCCTTACATTTGATATTTGCGTGAAGTTTTTGAATTTTTGCCGAAAATCTTTGCCTTCTAATTTACCAACATCCCGCCTTTTCCATTTTCTTGAAGTTTAAAATCTTTTATAATTCTCTCATAATTTAATGGTAGGTTTTAACTTTAAGTTTCTCTTGGTTTACAACTCTCGCTTAGCAAGCTCATTTTTCAAAACTTTTTCATAGTGATCAGATTAGTTGCGTTTAGTTTGGAATTGGTGGACGGCACACCTGGGCGTGGGGGGGGTTTGGGGGTATGCACCCCCAGAAACCAAAATACCCCCCCCAGAAATCAAAATACCCCCCAGAATTCAATTTTTGAAAATTTTTTTCGTTTTTTCCGCAATTTTTTGATGCCAATGGATAGTGCTTGATGAGAAACGTCGAAAAATGGTGTTTTTATCGCCATACCACCATTTTAAGGCCATTTTTCGACCTTCAAAAAAATCTTGCACCCCCCAGATTTTTCTTGCTGCCCACGTATGGTGGACGGTCGTTATTTTATTACTCGGCTTAAATAAACCAAGTGACTATCTTTTGATTATTTTCTTCATCGCAAATTCAAACACCCAATTTTCAATTTGAAAATTGACCCAATTTTCAATTTGAAAATTGAAAATTGGGTGTTTTCAATTTCAAAAGTCACAACACATTGTGCTTGTGTATTGATTGAGTGAGGATTTGCAATGTGAATTCGTTGGTTAAATTTTTGTGCTTGATTATAAGTGAACTGCACATTAAGAAGAAATAACTTAATGCAGTTTTAATTTGAAAATGGATGGTGTCAATAAGGTTGTCTTGTTTAAAAAGGATAATGCTGATGTTAAGAACAATATTGTTTTCCGCGTTCTTGGACTGTTGTCATTATTGTGGCATGTTACTGATTGTGTTTACTGACTGATGTACTGAAATTACGCTAATTAAAAGTAGTGTACTAGCAAAGAAAAATGTTCCGATGGAACAAAAAAGATGAATATACTTGGAATTGTGGATTATTATGGATGTAAAAGGAGGGGACTAGGAAAAATCTACCTAAAGTCGGAAAATCTGCTAAAAATCACACTTTCTCTAAGCAACGCAAAAAATCGATGTATATTCTGCGGCCTCTAAACAAGTGTCTTTTTTAAATAATGTTCGAAGTTTCAGATAAGAGTGTATAAACGAAATCTATCAAGGTTACTTTTTTAAATTGCTGGCACCTGATTGATAGAAAACTAAGAGGTATTGTATTTAAAGTTGTTTTGTTTTATGAGCATTATAGCAAGCAAAGCAGGAGCCGATTGATTAGTGCACACAATCGTTTCGGGCATGCTAGTGTATCTACATTAAGTCTGTTTCAAGTCAACTTACGTGTTTCCTACTGTTTTTAACCAACCATGTCTTAAATTGTCTTCGATGTTTGCTATTTCATTCAATTGGCTTGGAAGACTGTTAGTTTACTTAATATCATTTCCCATAGCTACTGCATAGCTAACGTGCTGCTGTTTCAATCATTGTTATGGTTGAATATTTATTTTAATCTGTTGGCCGCAGAATATACATCGATTTTTTGCGTTGCTTAGAGACAGTGTGATTTTTAGCAGATTTTCCGACTTTAGGTAGATTTTTCCTAGTCCCCTCCTTTTACATCCATAATAATCCACAATTCCAAGTATATTCATCTTTTTTGTTCCATCGGAGCATTTTTCTTTGCTTAACTACATATGCACGGATATTCAAAATAATATGTAGATATGTAAATTAAGAGGATTCGGCGCATAGTATTAAACAGTAACGTAATGAAGGCCCATGGCATTCAAATGGATTGCCGAAACACTGACGGGTCTGGAATCCAATACGATGTTCATTCTGGCATGGTTGTCGCGCTCTAAAATCATAACATTTCTTGGACCATTTACCCCATGCACCGTAGCGTCCGTCGTATGTTCGATCATAGGCCGATGATCGACGTATTTGCACGACATCAAGCTCAGAATCCCGTTCTTCATCTTCCGTGTCTGATGAAAAACATAATAATTTCATTTTTACATGCTTTGAATTGTAAGTACACATGAGCGCGGACGGGGGTGGAAGTTTGCACCCCTCAGAAGTTGCAAAATCTCCAGCAGATTACTGTAGACCACACCTGGGCGTGGGGGTTGGGGAGTATGCACCCCCCCCCCGAGAAACCAAAATACCCCCCAGAAACTAAAATACCCCCCAGAATTCAATTTTTGAATTTTTTTGTTTTTTTTTCGCAATTTTTTGATGCCAATGGATAGTGCTCGATGAGAAACGTTGAAAAATGGTGTTTTTCTGCCATACCACCATTTTTGAGGCCAATTTTTGACCTTTAAAAAATCTTGCACACCGCCACCCAAAATTTCGGTGCTGCCCACGTATGCTGTAGACCCCATAATTCTATTTTTAGTAAAAGTTTTGGCGAGTTCACCCAACCAGACCCTCAGAATTTTCTTGCTGCTCATGTATGATTGTAAGGCCAGCTTTCATTCAAGCTTTTGTTCAAGCTTTTGTCGCACCTAACTACTATATTCCTGCAAAACATGGAAGAAAATTTATAGTATTACAAAATTAGGAATTTGCTCAATTAGTGAATAGCTAGAAATTAAGAGAATATTGCTAAATTGTGCTTATTGAATGGTTATATTCAGCTTTTCCATCAACAATCTCACATTTATTGAGGCTGTTCCCTAGAATTCCCTCGCTGTACCATGACTATGTCCTTACATTTAAAGCATGGAAATTCTGGGGTCAGACCCAAAAATTTAAAAAGTACCTTTATCGGGCTAAAAACGATCGGTACACAATAAAAACATTGTTTTTTGACGCTTTGGACAATGCTCGTTCTTTCTAAAACATAAAAACATAAAAAATCTGCAAAAAATTTGAAAAATCGAGTAAATTGAATAAAATGTCATTCAAAAATGTGTACATGGCGCATAACACCGAAAATTTGAGACTTTTGAGCCAAAAAATGAGCTAAACGCTTAAAAAGGCATATTTTTATAAATTTTACGAAAAACCGACAATTCTGGAGGGGTCGCAGCTATTTTGCACGGGTCAGTAGCCAGTTGAGTGCGGTCAAACTTTCCCAAATCCTCTGAGAACACGTAAGATTATGTCTAAATTGGTAACAAAAAGAACTATTGTTACGTTATTTAGCGGATTTACAAAATATTATTTATGGATACTAAACGTCGTATGTTAATCGTTAAGTGTGCCAGAGACTAATACTGACCCGGCTTGACACAGGGCCTGCTTTCGATCCGTTTAGCTTCGCAAAATTTTGCATCCTTATTGCACGTCCTTGTCCTAATTTGGCGCCCATCGACATCTCTATCGCATTGCGACCAGTCAGACCATCTTCCAAGCCCGTCTTCAGCGGCACCTTGATCATTATTTTGCTTACCCTCGTTTTGAGGCAATACATCAGCGGCAAAACTTCTTTCAGCTTCGATGACATCCTCTTCTACGGCAAGTTTTTCAGTTTTTTCGTTTTGCGATATCTGCTCGGAACTATCGACAATTTTTCTTTGAGCGGAATTAATGTCTTTGTTCAATTTGCCTATTTTTTGTCATTTCTGTATGTTTGCCTTGAAATGTGGTTTGATTTGTATTGGCATTCTTTGACCCTTTACTGCCAATCGTTTTGGACCTTTTTGTCGTTCGCCTATTATTAGCTTTATGCTGATCCAATGCAAAAGTTCTTGACTGAGGAGTCGGAGCGTCCTCTTGTCTATCTCCTCGCGCGAGTTGTCGATCTAAGCAATTGTTATTTGATTTTTATGCGATTTTTCGGACGACAAAAAGTGAAGATCAGTGATCTGCTGTGTTAAGGAATTGAATGATACTGAAACGTGAAACTTTCTGTATTAAATGTTAAGTAATACAAATAGGCTTTCTTATCTGAGCCTTTCTCATCATGAAGAACGTTAAAATTTCTACAAACATTAACCTCTTTATCCAACCTCTTTTATTCCATAATCGATTTTTCACATAAAGCATTACAGATAGACGTATACAAATCGAAATTATAAGTCTGTGATTCAATTATTCTCATAATAAAATAATTCATCTGTCACGCCCCATCTTATCGTGTAAGAACAAAGAAAAATCGGAAAAGCGCAAAATAGAAGGACAAGCACATTAATACAGCTAAAGAAACATCTTTGATGCATAATGAAAAAAGAATAAAGTTCCTATCACATAAATCAATCAGTAATAAAAAATTAACATTAACTTAGGGATTACACGGTTCAGTAAATAAAAAAGGGCTTCATTAAGGATTAGTATTACGTAAAAAAGGCTAAAACAAGATTAGAGATGCTAAAAGGCAAAACGCAAAGGTCTATTTTTATTATTTCGAATGCAGGACCTGAATATATTTCATGAGAATGGAAAATCAAAGAATATGAAAATATGACAGCGATAAGTGTTTTAATAAATTATAAAAGTTTTCACCAAATGCTGGTTTTTCTGAATTCTTCTGTTATTCACAAATACTATTAACCCTCCGTTTACCGTGCCCTATGCCGGAGGCATAATAAATCACTTTATTGGCATTTTTTCTGTTCTTCCTTATCCATGTGTCAAAAACTTTGTCTAGCCTCGTTTTGGCATCAGTTACATCATTTTTAATGGTTTAGCTTGATGAGAAGTTATAGAGTAGTAAAAAATAAACATTTTTTGGCCTATTTACAGTTATATCTTAAAAACTCTAATTAGGAAAATTTTATTTCTTTCCAGCTTTGCGACAGAAATATATTTTTTCTTGTTTTTGCATGGATATTAACCAGGCGCCTATTCTTATGCATTGTAATAGTTTTTTAGTTGTACCTCTTTCAAAAATAATTTTCGCAGAAAATAACATACATGTTTAGAAAGAACATAAAAAATTGCGCTAAATGAAAGTAATAACTGTCACAGCATGTAAAGATTGTGATAGCATAATATGGACTAGGAGTTTTTGTTATGATGGTACACTTCGACTGCAAAAACATGATGGTAAACGGAGGGTTAAATCTAGCGTTAGCAAAAGTCCGACTAAGAACTAGCAAGGACTATAGTCCGGACTAAGTCCTTTAGTCTTGGGACTATAGTCCTAGTCTTTTTTTGGCGGACTAAGTCCGGTTAGTCCGACCTACCGGACAAAAGTTCTATCTCTTCCACGTTGTGCTGTGCTATCATTTATTCATTTCCTGAAGGTATTAAATTGTATGTCGCGCCCGACATTCCACTTGCGTTTTGCAAGTCTCCTTCTCTTTGGGGAGTGTTGTTTGCGTTTAACGCCTATGTTCACGTTAGTTTTTCTTTTATTGTCTGATTTTCAAACTGTGCTCAAAAAGATATGTTTTATTTGTTTGGTGGAGGCGGAAAGAAACAGGTGAGGTTGTCAACTATACAACAGCTAATTAGTTGTCAACTCAACAACAGATATAGTTACGTTTACATTATCAATGTTTTTTAATAAAAGTATTGTCCCCAATGTCTGCTGTCATTTTTTTGTGAGAACCTCACAACATAATTGGCTGTATAAACATAAACAGTGTTATATTTTGGTTTCAAGACTGAATTTTGTGGAATTCAAAAAAAATTTTCATATTTTGGGTTCAAAATCAAATCTTGTTGGATTTATACGAAGCATTCAGAGCGCACTTCTATGGATAAATTTATGTGGTCCCATCCCATCCCATTCCATCCCATCCTTTCCAATCTTTCAGATAAAAACCGTCACAATTTAAGCGATGAGCGTATTGAAATGGTAATTTTTTTGAAGTTTAACTCTGAACTGTTTGGCCAGTAATATTTGCTATTTTTCACTTGAATCTGAGTAAAGTTTGTTACAAAATGTATTTATAGTAGCGTCTATAATATATATGTATGCATTGATGATAAAGTTCTTTTCATTGACTATTGAATCAGATCTGAACAGAAAAGCACTAGAAAGTGAATACCACCATGTAGTAGGTACCAGCATTGTTCTCTGATTTTTTAACGAAAAGCCTGTCTAGATATGTTTTTCCTGCATAATGATACTGTTTTTTTATCAAGGACCCGGACTATAGTACTGATCCGAAGCAGTCCGGACTAAAACCTGGACTATAGTCCGGAAAGTCCTTTTTTGCGGACTTTTGCCAACGCTAGTTAAATCACATTACGAGTATAGGGAAGATTAGTATGTATGTCCTAGCTTAGCTTAAGATCATCTCATACTGACGTCAACTTTAACTCTAGTTATTTAAATTGGTACCTTGTTTCCTGTTCCTTTGGTCACAACCGCTTTCCACATAGATAACTTTCTCTTTTTTCTCTTCAACAACTCCCGTTACCAAATTCTCTGCAACGCCATTATTCAAAATGCATTCGCCCACTTCGTAGAAGTACATTACGGACTAAAAAATTACACCATTCAACTTTTGTCGATTTAAGGAAAACAAAACATCGATTCATGTCCTTACTTTGCACAAGCCGTTTTGCTCCAAGCAAGCCTGCAAACAAATATGCAGACTTTTTGTTTTAACTGTATTGAAGGCTAAACCGCGAACTGTAACTTGATCCACTCTTGTAAATTTGGCTTCGCTGCAGCCCATTGCGATATTTTCTTAAGAAAAATTAAAGCCGATAAAAGAATGTGGTTACCTAGAGCGGAACGAATGACCGAACCACTGGTCCTGCCTAAAGTATATACTACTTGCAATCATTTTCATAGGTAGCGTGTACCTATAGTATACTTGGGTACCCCCAACATATGAGCCCCCTACAGCTACAACGCGACACATCTGGGAAGTGCGGTTTTTTTAAAATATGGATAATAAAAAAATTCGCTGTATTTATTTTTTGTTTTCCTTTATACTCAATTTCCAATGTGTTAAGAGCGTGTAAAGTTTTTGCGTAACGTTATAACATATACCAACCTGTGACGGTTTTTTTGCCCAGCTTGTACCAAATCAGTGTAAATGCCTCAATTTAATGGTATAAAATTGTAGAAAGCAAAATTCTCTAGATGTGTCTTTTTTTGTTTTTGTTTTTTTTAATTTCACATTATTTCTTGAGAGGAAGTTGAAAGAGTATGAAAATTTGCGAGTGTAAAGACAGATTTTTGTTCTTTTTTGCCTTCTTGATGTCTGCAACAACTCCGGTTTTGAGTCCCAAAAAATTTTTTCTGACAGAAATGTACTATGGCTTCAGCGCTACTTTTTGCTTACCAGCAAAGTGTTTTACAATCAGTACGGAGTTAGATCTAGGGGTTTAAACTTTACACTGTAGTGGACTACATTGTAGTGGACGGTGTAAATGACAGGTTTTGTCTGAGATTTCTCCGCCAACTTCTGCGGTTACAAGTCGGGATAAATTGAATGAAAAAATAAAGTACGTTCTAAGGGCTACATGTCGCAACAAGCCACGTTTAAAGATGCCAATATTGAGTTACTCATAGAGGTGTAAAGTTCAAAATCAGTGGTGTAACATTGGGCGAAAAACACATTTTCTTCCTTTTTTGATTGGTCAATATCTCAAATATTTTGCGGAATAGAAGTTTTCCAAACGCAAACGTACTTCCCCATACCTACTGCATAGCTAACTTGCCACTTTTTCAATCAATTTTTGGTTTAATACTTTATTTCGATCTGCAGGCCGCAAACATACGAGTACTTCGATTTTTGCGTTGCACAGAGAAAATCTGATTTTTAACAGATTTAACGACTTTAGGCATATACATAGGTAGCTTTTTCCTATTCTCTCCTTTTATATCCTTAATAAACCGTAATCCCAAGTATATTCGTCTTTTTGTTCCATCGGAGCATTTTTCTTTGCTATATCAGTCTATTCATAATTTTACTCAAAATTTATGCGCGAAGTTATGTGAAACAGAGTATAGAGGGGAGGCTGGGGATGGCGGCTACCACACGTGGGCGTGGGGGGTTGTGGGTATGCACCCCCAGAAGTTGGAATACCCCCCTAGAAATCAAGATACCCCCCCCAGAATTCAATTTTTTGAAATTTGTTTTGCTTTTTTAGCGATTTTTTGATGCCATTGGATAGTGCTCAATGAGAAACGTCGAAAAATGGTGTTTTTTCATCATACGACCACTTTTAAGACCATTTTTGACCTTTGAAAATTTTTTCACCCCCCCCCCAGAAATTTTTTCACACCCCCCCCCCGAATTTCGGTGCTGTCCACCTATGGCGGCCAATCCCTTTCATTGAAAAATACTTGGTCGCAACAGAGAGTAATGTGTTTTTTTGTAATGATTTCAGCAATTTTTATCACGATTTTTCAAATTTGTCTAAGGCATCGCACCGGGAGTACTCATTAATGACATTTACTGACTTTCCTAGTGCTCTAAAACCTTTATTTGTACGTAAGAGGAGTAATTTATGTACACAACATGGATTTTTTTAGTTACTCGTTACAATGATTTCTCGAGTATGTTTCCGGTGCTTTGTGCTGATTTTTGCACTAATTTTGGGTGTTTTTCGCAGAAACTTTTGAACATATCTAACTTTTTTCGGATCACAAATGATTGTCTATGGAAAGACAGCAAAAAAAATAGATACTTTAAGTATAATTCACAGGCTTTTTGGATAATTTTCGACACTAATATGAAACTTTGGTGTTCCATCCCTTTAAGAAAATCCTAAATCTACTACTGGTATCTGAGGAAAATAATCGTTATCAAAAAGTTTGAGCTAAGGTTGGCAAAAGCTATTTCGCGTTGAGCTGCAGCAACCCGCAAAAATTTGAATAACACCCATAAAATTTGAGGCATTATTTGTTACAATCTTTCCGCACATTTTCGTCTGAAAACAGTCCATGACTACCTACTGAAGGAATAACAAGTAAGGACTTAAATTGACTCAACTTTACCTAAGTCAGGCTTAAACCCGAACATAGCCAATTTCGGCAGTATTCAATTTTCTTGTTTATGCTTGACATTGACATCTGTTTTAAGCCTGATTTAAACCTGAAATTAGTGGAACCGGCTAAATTCGGTATTCAACTGGCTTCTTATGTTTAACAACTGAATTTACATATGAAAACTGGGCCCTCCTTGATCAAAGGCACAAACTTCGAGACAGTGATTAATTGAAGTGAAGCTTACGATTTTTGAAATGTGATTCTGGTTCTGAAATGTGCTGTTTGATTTAATTATTTCTTGAAAAATTTTGAAAATCTTTTTAACAAACCCCTTTTGTACGGAAAGCCGATAGGATCATTTAAAATTTTACACTGATATCACTTAGATCAGCGTAAAATTTCAAATTAAGGCGTACTATCAATGTAAAAAATCAAATAATGTTTAATCTAACATTTCAAAAACGTGAGCCTTGCAGCTTAAAAAGTTTATCAATTGTAGCATTGCATTTTGAAAAGTTACGCTGTTATTGCGTCGAAGAAACGATCTAAATTCAATGAAAAGGCCAGAAAGATTGAAGTAAAATTTCAATATTTTGGACCTCTGTGAATGAAATCGTACATCAATGTAGCGCCGACAAAAAAAGAGAACGATGTAACTTTTCAAAATAAAAAGCTAACGATGTAACTTTTCAAAAATTAAAAAAGCTAACGATGTAACTTTTCAAAATAAAAAAGCTAACGATGTAACTTTTCAAAATAAAAAAGCTAACGATGTAACTTTTCAAAATGAAAAAGCTAACGATGTAACTTTTTAAAGTGAAGAGATCGATGTAACTTTTCGAAAGTCCCTGAAGCGAAAAATCTTATTGCAGAACTTGGAATTACTGTTGCTCGTTCATTTTCAGCGTTAGTTAGGATGTGCTTGGGGAGTGGAAAGGAGTGCCGAAGATTGGCAAGGGGCTAGCCTGAATAGAGTCACCCTGAGTGGGGTGACCTCAAACATGTAACCGCTCAAATTTTCAGTGGGGTCCCTGAACAAACTTAGAAGGGGTAAATGACAATCTATTCTCCTGGCCAAAAACGGCAAAAAACACCTAAAGACGGCCAATAAATTTGATTTTTCCGGAAATTGGTGGGTCAAAGATCTTCTAGCTTTTGGAATATGGATGGCCAGGTTTCGTTGGGGGATCCCCACATCACCCCGTTACTTGTCTGAGAGCATCTGTAATGCAAAAACTAAATATCTTACAAACGAGTGGACCAGTTGAGCTGAAATTTTGGATTTAGGACGGATATGTGCCATGCATAAATGGTGCCTATAGTAGAAATCCCTTTAAGCCGACGATACCTTTCTAATTCTGTTTGACCGACCATGCTACAGCACCGGCCGTCCAATCTGGCCGACTAGAGATAAGTTTTTTATACCGAAAAATTTATGACTAAAGTGAGTCCTTTGAGCCGAACGGTTTTTTCATTAAGATTAACCTACTATACCAAAGCGCCGACCGTCCCATTTGCCCGACTGATCTGAAGTTTTCATAACTGAAAATTTTTTATTAGTATTAATCCATTTAAAACAACTAGACTTTTGGAATTTTGTTTGACCGACTGTACAACATCACTGACTGTCCTATCTGGCTGACCATACTTAATTTTTTCTGAGAAGACGTTCATGAATATTAGAAACAATTTTCAGGCAACCAGATTTTTGAAATTTTTTCGACCGAACATCCCACGTCAACGACCGTTCCATCTGGCCGATCAGACTCACCTTTTTCTGGCAGTCCGTTCATGAATAGTGGGAATAACTTTAAGCTGTCCAGATTTTTGAAATTTTATCCGACCGACCATCCCACTTCATTGACCGTCCCATCTGGCCGACCATTCTAAAGTTTTTTGAGAGAACGTTCATGAATAGTGGAAACGATTTTCAGGCAACCAGATTGTTGAAATTTTGTTTGACCGACCATCCCACATCACCGACCGTCCCATCTGGCCGACCAGACTAGTGTTTTTGAGACAGAACATTCATGACGTTTATACAGGAATAACTTCGAGACCAGAGACATTGGAAATCAAAATTTTAAAAATCTGGTCTCGAAATTATTCCTGCATTCACTTCATGAATGTTCTGTCTCAAAAACTTTAGTCTGATAGGCCAGATGGGACGGTCGGTAATGTGGGATGGTCGGTCAAACAAAACTTCAACAATCTGGTTGCCTGAAAATCGTTTCCACTATTCATGAACGTTCTCTAAAAAACTTTAGAATGGTCGGCCAGATGGGACGGTCAGTGAAGTGGGATGGTCGGTCGAAAAAAATTTCAAAAATCTGGTTCGCCTGAAAATTGTTTCCAATATTCATGAACGTTTTCTCAAAAAACTTGAGTATGGTCGGCCGGATGGGATAGTCGGTGATGTTGTACAGTCGGTCAAACAAAATTCCAAAAGTCTAGTTGTTTTAAATGGATTAATACTAATAAAAAATTTTCAGTTATGAAAACTTCAGATCAGTCGGGCAAATGGGACGGTCGGCGCTTTGGTATAGTAGGTTAATCTTAATGAAAAAACCGTTCGGCTCAAAGGACTCACTTTAGCCATAAATTTTTCGGTATAAAAAACTTATCTCTAGTCGGCCAGATTGGACGACCGGTACTGTAGCATGGTCGGTCAAACAGAATTAGAAAGGTATCGTCGGCTTAAAGGGATTCCTACTATAGGCACCATTTATGCATGTCACATATCCGTCCTAAATCCGAAATTTCAGCTCAACTGGTCCACTCGTTTGAAAGATATTTAGTTTTTGCATTACAGATGCACTCAGACAAGTAACGGGGGGAAGTGGGGATCCCCCACCGAAACTTGGCCATCCATATTCCCGAAGCTAGAACATCTTTGACCCACCAATTTTCGGACAAATCAAATTTATTGGCCGTCTTTAGGTGGTTTTTTCCGTTTTTGGCCAAAAGAATAGGTTGTCATTTACCCCCTTCTAAATTTGTTCAGGGACCCCATTGAAAATTTGAGCGGTCACTTGTTTGAGGTCACCCCACTCAGGGTGGGGTGACCCTATTCCGGCTAGCCCCTTGTCAATCTTCGGCACTCCTTCCCACTCCCCGAGCACATCCTAACCAACGCTGAAAATGAACGAGCTACAGTAATTCCTAAGTTCTGCAATAAGAATTTTCGATTCGGGACTTTTGAGAAGTTACATCGATCTCTTCACTTTGAAAAGTTACATCGATCTCTTCACTTTGAAAAGTTACATCGTTAGCTTTTTTAATTTGAAAAGTTACATCGTTAGCTTTTTTATTTTGAAAAGTTACATCGTTAGCTTTTTTATTTTGAAAAGTTACATCGTTAGCTTTTTTATTTTGAAAAGTTACATCGTTAGCTTTTTTATTTTGAAAAGTTACATCGTTAGCTTTTTGTTTGAAAAGTTACATCGTTAGCTTTTTTATTTTGAAAAGTTACATCGCTAGCTTTTTGAAAAGTTACATCGTTAGCTTTTTTATTTTGAGAGTTACATCGTTAGCTTTTTTATTTTGAAAAGTTACATCGTTAGCTTTTTTATTTTGAAAAGTTACATCGTTAGCTTTTTGTTTGAAAAGTTACATCGTTAGCTTTTTTATTTTGAAAAGTTACATTGTTAGCTTTTTGTTTGAAAAGTTACATCGTTCTCTTTTTTTGTCGGCGCTACATTGATGTACGATTTCATTCACATAGGTCCAAAAAAATGAAATTTTACTTCAATCTTTCTGGCCTTTTCATTGAATTTAGATCGTTTATTCGACGCAATAACAGCGTAACTTTTCAAAATGCAATGCTACAATTGATAAACTTTTTCAAGCTGCAAGGCTCACGTTTTTGAAATGTTAGATTAAACATTATTCGATTTTTTACATTGATAGTACGCCTTAATTTGAAATTTTACACTGATCTAAGTGATATCAGTGTGAAATTTCAAATGATCCTATCGGCTTTCCGTACTTTTGGGCCTTCTGAACAATTTCCCCGCCACCGTTTTTTGAGAGACGAAATAAAGATACAGTAATCAAATGTTAGGTACGAATGTAAACAACCTTTATTGACTTCTGCACAAAAAATTAAAGACAAGAAGTCATAAGCTAATTGTATGTAATGTTTCGTTACTGCAGCTATTATTGTAACCAATGCAGTTACACGTTACGAACTGTTTTTGGATCGATTACTGTTTACCGTATCGTTCGGTACAGTATTTATGAACATTAGCGTTGGCGATAGCGAAACGTTCGTTAACTCAATTTATGATCGATGCCACAACCACCGACGTTAGAGTGGAACCCCTTAACCAAACAAGTATCCGTCTAACGACGAGTTAGCTTGGGTTGCCTGCAGACTCGATATCATTCCCATCTTTCTTATTATAAAAACTTAGGAGGTACTTGCCCGTTACGAGGTTAAGAATGCGTTAAGATTCGTTTTATGAATATTTGTTCTTGACTGTTTACTTAAGATGTCATATGACATTTGTCTAAAGGATATCGTATTTCATGTCTAAAATACTTTTCTTTTTCCGTGTTACTGTAAGCTATCACAAGGCCTCTTGTGGTAAGATGTATTGTTAGAGTAGTCTGTGTTGTTGCTTCTTGACAGTAGGTCGATTCGTGTAGTAAATAGGCATTGTTTACCCAGTGATAGCATACATCGAGGGTAAACCGGATATGGGCCCCGGCGACGATTATTATTCCGCCTGTATGTTAAAAGTGAATATTTTTGATATCGTTTATTTCTCTCTTTAAAATTCATTTATCTATTTCCATATCAAAAATTGGATAAAATTATTATTTAACCTTTTTCCAAGATGACTGTCCAGCTTAGAGCTCGCTATTGTTGGAATCATTGTTCATACATAGTGCTATTAGGAACCAAATCTTTTCTGAGAGTGAGCATTGGATTTGAAAACAAGTTAAATCATCAACTTGAGAATTGTTGGGGTTTGAGATAGGTCAACTGACCTTGCGAGCATACCGGGGTTAGGTAGGTACTCAGCGTTAGAATTTAAGGCGTAGCTGCTGAGATTCTCAGCGAAAAGCGCGGTCAGCAATATTAGGACCGAGGAGATCGAGGCCGTAGGAATTGAGGGTCATTGGGTTGAAAGCCGAACTTCTTGCTACAAGCAATCTGACCAGAGCTGGGAGCAGTGTAAGTACTTAAGTAAGCCCCGAAGGTTAATACCTAGGTGTCTCTGTGTCGATTACGCAGACATAGAACACCCCTGTATTTATATTATAGATCGGCTAAAAAACAGTGGCGGGAAATTGTTCAAAAAGTCCAACCTTTTTCATTGGTTCCGGTTCGGCTTATATCATTTTTTATTTTTTCATTTATTTGGTCAATTATTTTTATTCATATGCATTATTTGTATTTTTAATTATTTTTACGAAATGTCCCTACATGATGTTCCACTATTTAAACTATACTGGTCTCAATTCCCAAAATGTGAGGAATCTTTCGAAAAAATTTATTCGTGGAAACGGTTTATGTAGTAAATTTTATGCCAAAAACTCAAACTGCGAGGCAATTTATTTACATTTTGATAACGATGTGCTATTGAAAATGATACACCGTCGCATAGGTACCTGACTACTTGCAGAAACACTCCAGATACATATTTCATTTCCAGAAAGTAGAAAAAATTCGGAATATTTTCATCTGGCAATACTGAATGCAACGAATTTTCGCTGGAGAAGATTTGCAGTACGTTTTTTTGGAACATCATGTTGGGATCATTTTGTTGAGATAGTTTTCCGTAAGACCCATCGCAAAATCAGGTAAACTGTAACTCATCGTTCGTCTCTATGTAAGCACACATCCTAATAGTATGAGCAAAGAAGTTTTGCGAGAGTTTCAGCAACTCAGCATCTTTGATAACTCTCTAGAAAGGCGAGAAACTTCTTAAAGATTTGATCTTTCAAAAGAAAATTAGGTATAACTGACAAAGAGTGATAATTCAATCGCATTTCATTATCAGCTCCGCCCTTTTATATGCTAATCGGAGACAATTGTTTGGCCTACGAATTTCAATCTAAGAATTGCGAATACGTATCATAGCTAGTTTCTAGCAGATTAACTGAAAGCATTTTCGGCAAGTTTTCTGTAAAAAATATTTACCTGGTAAGCAAAACTTTTCTATATAATCACTGTTGAGCTTTTTAATCATTGGCTTGTCACCAGTGGGTATGACTTTCGATTTGTATATCGAACATGACAATCGTTTCCTGTTATAACTAGCGGAAGCGCACTCGATGTTGTTGCCCTCCGAATCCTGATGATAAGAAAAATGTAAATTAGTGCAACATTCTTGAGAGATTTTGTGACGAAAAATCACTTCATTGTCGCTGCAAAAGTAGGCGCACTCATACGAGCTCACATTCTTGTAAATGTATGCAGCTTTATCGCTTATGCTTCGTCCATTTGCTACTATATATGCTGGCAAGCGCGTTCCACAGGAAAAGGCTTAAATATTTAATAAGAAATAATATCTTATTATTAAGTAATAGTAGTAATAATTACAATAATAATAATAATAATAATAATAATAATAAAAATAATAATAATAATAATGATAATAATGATAATAATAATAATAATAATAATAATAATAATAATAATAATAATATAATAATGATAATAATGATAATAATAATAACATAATAATAATTATTATTATTATTATTGTTATTATCTTAAGCATGATCGAGAACAGAATAAACTGAAATACAAGAAGAAATCGTACTGCTGAACAGAAAAAATCTTTCGAATTTTAATTCTTCGCAAACATAAAAAAACAAAAAATTTTTTTTGTTAAGTCGAAAAAAAATTATTCACAAACATGAAAAACAAAAATTTTGTTTGTTAAGTCGAAAAAACGTGAGGGTTATCACACTAGTAAAAGGCAACACAAAAACAATGAATGATTGACATTTAAATTATCGCTAAAATTATTCATTTTAGATTATATATAGCTAGATTAAGCCAGCAAGGGATCTAGGATTTTCCTACGGGAGCGGTACCCTAATTTTTACGAAAAAAGTCTAAAATAGGTCCAAATTTGCTCTTTACATGCGAAATAGCGTTTTTTCGACGTTTTGCGTTGTCTACTTCTATCTAAAATCGCATTGGCTCAAGACTTTTCCAAAAAATTTTAAAATTTTTCGACAATCTCGCTCGAAAAATCAATAATTCTTTGATTTTAGCAAAAACCCGGCGCTAAGCGCCGGAAAATTCGTGGACTTGAAGCGGAAGAACGTTTAGAAGATTGAATGACGGTTCTATCTCCTGCAGTTGTAGCATTTGACGTATAACGTCGAAAATTTCAAAAAGTCATGCTTGAAAATTGAAGAAAACTATGCTGAAAAAGTTGTTTCTGCTCTTGAAATCATTTTACAACCTATTCATTGATCAAATATGACTTTCGCGCCGTCAAAAAAAGTGAATGAATGTCATTGGTGTATTACCGGCGCACAGCGCCGGTAAAATGTGAGAAATTATCATCACTGACGGCCAACAATCATTGTAAATTAATACATCCATTCGTTAACTCGCCAATTATTTTAGGCCAAAGAGGGAGGGTGGTTTCGCCCCCGTCCCCCTTAAAAACCGCCTGGATTCAGAAACTAAGATTTTATAGCTGTATCAATCAATTGTGTTTTCGGTACGAAAACAATATTGGAGTAAAAAGCCACCATTTCATTGTTCTATCCTGCTTTAACCCTCATACTTTTCATGAGTAAATTTCCAAATTTTCCTGAGAAAGTGATCTCAAAACAACTCCGAACGGCTATAAACTTAATTTACCCGAAAGTTTTTCCAAAGAACTCAGTATCTTTCGGCAATGCAGCGTAGGTGTTCATGATTTCCAATTTTGATTGAAATGATTTAATGCGACAGCCTTTTATAGAATCTTTAAAACTTTAGGTTTATTGAAACAGAAGTACATGATTCCTTCTAGAAATTTATTGGATTCAAACCACAAGCGTAAGAGCAAGGTAACTTCAGAAATTTCGGCAAAAAGTGATGAAAATGTGGTTAAAAAAGGCCGCTTTATTTGTCGCATCCTTGCGGTTGGAGCAAATAATGACTTTCCATCGCGAAGCGTTAGCGAGAACACTTACACTAAATTATTTTAAAAATCAAGCTGTTCCTGATCAGCGGCGGATCAAGGATTTTCCTAAGGGAAGGGGGTGGTATCCCAACTTTTCCAGAAACAGTAAAAAATAGGTCCAAAAATTTGCCCTTAACGCACGAAATAGCGTTTTTTCGGTGTTTTACATTGTATACTTTTACATAAAATCACTTTTGACGCAATATTTTTTCTTAAAATTTTAAAATTTTCGACAATTTTGTGCGAAAAAAAATCATTAAATTTCTTTGACTTTAACAAAAATCTGGCGCGAAGCGCCGGAAAATTTGTGAAATTAAGGCGGATAGACGTCTAGAAGCATGATTTACTGCTTGATTCCCTGTATTTATAGCATTTGTTGCGAAACATCGAAATTTTCAATTGAAAATTGAAGAAAACTATGCAAAAATAGATGTTTCTGCTCTTAAAATTGTTTTGAAACCTACATGAACAGAAAATGGCTTTTAGGTCGCCAAGAAAGTAAATAAATGTCATTAATAGGTATTATCCAACGCGTAGCGTCGGAAAAATTTGAGAAATTATGGTCACTTACGGCCAAACATCATTGAAAATTGCATATCCATTCTTTATCTCGCCAAATATTTTTGGCCCCCCGCCCCCCTATAAATCCGACCCTGTTTCTGATACACAATTTCTGGATCCTCAAAACGCGAGTGAATTTTACTTACTGGTTGCCTCTTCATCTTCAATATCTCCGTCAGCAGCACCCATCGAAAATCCCTCTAAACATGTCAGCAAAACAAATAATATGACGATAATTATTTGCGGATTCCGGCTATTTTTTTCCATTTCCGACGATAAAAATAATTAACAGCGGTTTGCACGATCACGCTATTGCACTTTTATCACGTTATTTAATTGCCATTAGAAAGAATATCTTAGAAATCCCAAAAGGACGACGTAATAATTTTTTATGACGTGACAAAAATGAAAAATTTTTCATGATGCAGGTGTACTTGATCACAACGTGACCTGGATTTCAACATAACGAAACATTTGTCTTTCACCTATTAACATACTTCGGATGAGTTGATCAAGAAAATTGAGAAAACTTTTATTTTCTCGGGTTAGTATCGCCATCTTATGCGATTCAATAACACGCGTCATTGTAAAACGTAAAAAATAATTTGAGCGTTGCGACTGCGTTTAAGCTTGTAGACTAATACATTTAAAAACACGAATTTATTATTTATCCTTGTCCGGTGCAAGCTTGAAAAATAACCAGTTTACTAAAATTCTATTGATATCAAGTTAGTAAGATGTAATATTAGTTCTGCGATCACTAAATCTCATTAGTGTCAGAGTTCGGAGGCAACCGATTTTTAAAATTAACGATAGGATTCATAGATTGAAATTCTAACTAAAAAAAGAGAGACACGTGGAGAAAATTTGAAATAAGACAAAAACCACATTGACACAATGCCTATGCAACATAATTCTGCGAAATAAAAGATAGGTGCGCAAAGATTTTGAGATATTAGAAAAAATCTGCAAAATTGTGTGAATCTGTACATGCATATGCAAATAAATAATATCAAGCTTTACGCTGCCATGCAAAACTACAATTTATAGCGTCAACACTTTCCCTATTCTTCGTGCACGGTCTATGACGGAAGAAGAGGAATACAGCTATGCGACAGAAATTCTGAAATACTTGAAAGCAATGTTTAATAGCAGCGTAGGTATACTTACGAGCATAGGTGGGCATCACCGAAATTCTGGAGGGGAGGGGGTGAAAAAATTTTCAAAGATAAAAAAATGGTCTTAAAAGTGGTCGTATGGTGAAAAAAACACCATTTTTCGACGTTTCTCATCGAGCACTATCCAATGACATAAAAAATCGCTAAAAAAGGAAAAAAAATTTCAAAAATTGAATTCTGGGGGGAGAATTTTTATTTCTGGGGGGGGGTATTCCAACTTCTGCAAGTTTTTCTTATATTTGTATTAAAGGGCTTACCTGATGTGCTTGTTCCAGATTTCATAATTATTCTTCAATTTTCCTAGAGGTATTCACTTTTAATTAATTGTAACTGGTAATTTTGGCCGAAAATCTAATTTTTGAGTAACAGGAGGTCATTTGGTACCTAATGCTCACGAGTCAAAAATTTACAGAAATTCGTATCTAATCGGGTGAAATTCATGGAACTAGTGCCCTTGCTTTCAGCAGTGTTATTAAATATATTGCAATTATCAGGGCTGGCCTGACATTCTTTGGAGGTGGGAGGTCCACTTAACCTCCCAAACTTGAGATCACCCAAGAAGAAATTCAATCTGTCCATGGTTTAACGGCGGAGACAAGGCAATCAAGGTGCATCCGGTAGCCTCGGTGTTAAATTATAGAACAGCATAGTAAATTTTTACACAAGATTTAGAACCGTCAAAGGTCCGCGCCCAATGGGAGCCCCATTTGTTGACAGCTGAGCAAAAGTAAGATTGAGCTGAAAACATTAAGCACTTTTTTCACTTCTTTGAACAAAATACAGTAAGCAAATAGTATCTGGTGATGAAGCACGGGTTTACTGCTTCAATCTAAAAGCCAAACATCAGTCAATTTAGCGAGTAGGGGAGGCATCAAGACCATTATCGAAGACCAAGGCCTCCAAGTCAGCCAGAAACGTGATGTTGTAACTTTTCTTGGGATTCTCAGTAGTAGTTAGCCCTATGAGCCTGGTGAGCAACGTTATAACATAGCTCATGTTATAAGATAGGCAGCTCTTGAATAAAGCATAGGCAGTATAGCCAAAAGATCACAACGCGGTACCTGTGTTGATAGGACGAGCATTAGAGTGGGAACGAGTTGAGGGAGCAGCCCTAGGGGATTGGTTTGGGGGTTAGGGAGCAGCCACGGGGGCAGGGAGCAGCCTTGGTGGTGTGGGCCCTTTTAGGGAAGGGAGCCATCCTAGGGAAGGGTGGAGAAAGGAGCGGAGCCATTTTAGGGTTGGGGGTCCTCCTCCCGCGCCCCTAGAAGACCGACCAGTGCTAGAAGACCGACCAAATGACAGCACATTTTCGTTTTACTAATTTTGTCTAGTTTGTTTTTCAGGGCCGAAAGCTGATTTACACTTTCCGTTGCACGCTACACCAAGCTTTACACTGCTTTTTGCAGTGAAAAAGTTATAAATAGCCATAGTAGGGAATGATTTAAAGTAAGGTATGACATGCTCATCAGTGTAGTAAATGTAAACTATATATTTTTATTATACATTTTATCGAAAATAGCGAAACAGTTTTGCTTTGATGTTCTGCAGAGGGCGCGCAAGCAGTATACATTTTCGCTAATTACCTTTATAAACGTGTGAGGGAAAGTCTATATTTATAGTCTAGGTCTATGGCCTGCTGCGCTTGTAATCACTTTGGTGGTGAGCAGGGAGGCCGTCGCTCTAGACTTGAAGTTCAACCCCCAACTTTCAAGATTTTTTTCTTTAAAAATGCTCTAATTTTTGCTTCTTTTTCATAGGAGATGGTGAAAAGTATGGTGTTTTAATCGGACGAGCATAATTGTACAGTCTTAACAAGCGTTCACTTTCAGCCAGTTTCGAAACTTTACAATATTGCGCGCCAAAATATCGAAATGCAACGAATTCGTAATAATGTACAGTTCGTAGTAAGTCATTGAAAAAACAATTGGAAATTCGACATGTGCATATATCGTAAACTGAACGAGCAAAAGTTGATTTTCAACTGCGAATTTTTGAAATTTTCAACAATTTCCCGAAAAATAATCCGCCGAACGTCCTCATTCGTTTCGCCCGTAAATTCAAGAGTCAGTTCAGTTATTCGATCCATGGACCGCAAAATAGTCCTGCGTAATTGCCATTCGACCGAATTCTTTTCAAAATTAAGTGACGGGGGTCGAAAAACGGGGCGCAGTCTTCAAGTTTATTTAAAGTTCCGTGAAAAATCAATTCTTTTATTGGGAAATGGTCGCAGCCGGTTAAGCGAATATCGTCGATATTGTGGAGCCGCAGGCTTTTATTTTCGGGGCACCTGTCCAGAAAACGGCGCACAATACGGGCGCGGTCGATAGAGACGATTGATCCGGCTGAAAAATGAATTAATTTGAGAAAAACAATAACTAGGATGTTAGATTTAAAATACAAATTTTTGTGGTGTCAAATGAAACGAATATTACACTTGAATGTGTTCATTATATAAGTCTATAATCAATCATTTGATAAGTAAAACAAGGGTTCTCATGGCAATTGACGCTAAATTTGAGAAAAACATATGATAACTAGGATGCTAATTTTTAAATACAAATTTGTGTGGTGTAAAGTGAAACGAATCATGACACTGTAACATGTTAAGGTCAACATCATGACACATAAGATAAAAATTATAAATCCCTTCCCTATTTTTAGGCCAAAAAAGCTGCGATTTTAAGACTTTTAAACGTATGAGAAAAAAGGAATAGTAAATTTGGGTTTTAGGCCAAAAAGCAACTAAAGAGTACACTCCCTCCCTAGTGATCGTAAATAGACTCACATTCGAGTTTTAGCGTTCCAGGGTTGATCTCCTGCAATAGTTGTAAAATTCGATCGTTGTTTCGCCACTGCTTTGTACAGACGGTCAATTCAACGACCTTTAAATCGTCAAATGGGCGAGTATCCAATTGAGGGCGTTGGCAATTTGCCACTGAGCATCGCGGCTCAGTCGTCATGGGCACACTCAGACCTTTCAAGTGAAGCATGACGTTTGGGGCGATCGGCCATTGTTGGCCGGCAATTAGTATGGACCATTGAGGGCATACGCGTTTGCAGACGGTCCGATCAAAAGGGTTAAGGAAAGAAAAATGCGTGTTAAAATTTCGGCCGGCATGTAATTTCGAAAAAGCTTGAGATATTGCCGAAAGGACTGGATATTTTTAAGCTTTTTTAGTATGAAAACAACAAAATAATCGAAAACGGAATTTTAGAATGAAAAGCATTTGATTATCTACTTCCTGAAAACGATAAAAATATAAAAACTACTCACCTCCTGAAAATGAAAATATTTAATTTCTGAAAATGATAACAATTATGCAGGTGAAGAGAAACACTTACCTCCTGAAAATGATAAAATACTTAAAACGAAAAACGTCTATGTATACAAAAATAGTGAAATACATACCACCTGGAAAGGTAAAAATTCATATGATATAATAATAATAATAATAATAATAATAATAATAATAATAATAATAATAATAATAATAATAATAATAATAATAATAATAATAATAATAATAATAATAATAATAATAATAATAATAATAGGATATTAACATAGATACTATAGCACATTACAATAAAATTTTAGTGACTTACCTTTCCTGAAAGCATGAAAAAAACAACATGTAAATATAAAAATTACAAATTCAGTCAAAAACTTACCTCCTGAAAATGGGGAAACAGTTAAAACTTACCTCCTGAAACATTTTTATTCATACAAACAGCAGTAAAACTTACCACCTGCAAATAAAAACTTACTTCCTGAGAAATGTTTATTTATACAAAAATCAATAAAACTTACCACCTGGAAATATAAAATGCATATACTGCAATAATAATAATAATAATAATAATAATAATAATATAATAATAATAATGATAACAATAAAATTTTTATTATTATTATTATTACAGTATATGCATTTTATATTTTCAGGTGGTAAGTTTTACTGATTTTTGTATAAATAAACATTTTTCAGGAAGTAAATTTTTATTTGCGGGTGGTAAGTTTTACTGCTGTTTGTATGAATAAAAATGTTTTAGGAGGTAAGTTTTAACTGTTCCCAATTTTCAGGAGATACGTTTTTGACTGAATTTGTAATTTTTATATTTACATGTTGTTTTTTTCATGTTTTAGAAAGGTAAGTCTCTAAAATTTTATTGTAATGTGCTATAGTATCTATGTTAATATCCTATTATTATTATTATTATTATTATTATTATTATTATTATTATTATTATTATTATTATTATTATTATCATTATTATTATTATTATTATTATTATTATTATTATTATTATTATTATCATATCATATGAATTTTTACCTTTCCAGGTGGTATGTACATATTTCACTATTTTTGTATACATAGACGTTTTTCGTTTTAAGTATTTTATCATTTTCAGGAGGTCAGGAGGTAAGTGTTTCTCTTCACCTGAATAATTGTTATCATTTTCAGAAATTAAATATTTTCATTTTCAGGAGGTGAGTAGTTTTATATTTTTATCGTTTTCAGGAAGTAGATAATCAAATGCTTTTCATTCTAAAATTTTGTTTTCGATTATTTTGTTGTTTTCATACTAAAAAGGCGTAAAATATCCAGTCCGGTCAGCAATATCTCGAAGCTTTTTCGAAATTACATGCCGGCCGAAATTTTAACACGCATTTTTTTTCCTGAACCCTTTTGATCGGACCGTCTGCAAACGCGTATGCCCTCAATGGTCCATACTAATTGCCGGCCAACAATGGTCAGTCGCCCCAAACGTCATGCTTCACTTGAAAGGTCTGAGTGTGCCCATGACGACTGAGCCGCGATGCTCAGTGGCAAATTGCCAACGCCCCCGAATGGATGCTCGCCTATTTGACGATTTAAAGGTCGTTGAATTGACCGTCTGTCCAAAGCAGTGGCGAAACAACGATCGAATTTTACAACTATTGCAGGAGATCAACCCTGGAACGCTAAAACTCGAATATGAGTCTATTTACGATCACTAGGGAGGAGTGTACTTTTTAGTTGCTTTTTGGCCTAAAACCCAAATTTACTGTTCCTTTTCTCATACGTTTAGAAGTCTTAAAATCGCAGCTTTCTTGGCCTAAAAATAGGGAAGGGATTTATAATTTTTATCCTATGTGTCATGATGTTGACCTTAACATGTTACAGTGTCATGATTCGTTTCACTTTACACCACACAAATTTGTATTTAAAAATTAGCATCCTAGTTATCATATGTTTTTCTCAAATTTAGCGTCAATTGCCATGAGAACCCTTGTTTTACTTATCAAATGATTGATTATAGACTTATATAATGAACACATTCAAGTGTAATGATTCGTTTCACTTGACACCACAAAAATTTGCATTTAAAATCTAACATGCTAGTTATTGTTTTTCTCAAATTATTTCATTTTTTAGCCGGATCAATCGTCTTTATCGACCGCGCCCGTATTGTGCGCCGTTTTCTGGACAGGTGCCCCGAAATTAAAAGACTGTGGCTCCACAATATCGACGATATTCGCCTAAGCGGCTGCGACCATTTCCTAATAAAAGAATTGATTTTTCACGGAACTTTAAATGAACTTGAAGACTGCGCTCCGTTTTTCGACTACCGTCCACTTAATTTTGAAAAGAATCCGGTCGAATGGCAATTACGCTGGACTATTTTGTGGTCCATGGATCGAATAACTGAACTGACTCTTGAATTTACGGGCGAAACGAATGAGGACGCTCGGCGAATTATTTTTCGGGAAATTGTTGAAAATTTCAAAAATTCGCAGTTGAAAATCAACTTTTGCTCGTTCAGTTTACGATATATGCACATGTCGAATTTCCAATTGTTTTTCAATGACTTACTACGAACTGTACATTATTACGAATTCGTTGCATTTCGATATTTTTGGCGCGCAATATTGTAAACTTTCGAAACTGGCTGAAAGTGAACGCTTGTCAAGACTGTACAATTATGCTCGTCCGATTAAAACACCATACTGAGCGACGGCCACCCTGCTCACCACCAAAGTGATTACAAGCGCAGCAGGCCATAGACCTAGACTATAAATATAGATTTTGCCTCACACGTTTATAAAGATAATTAGCGAAAATGTATACTGCTTGCGCGCCCTATCTGCAGAACATCAAAGCAAAACTGTTACGCTATTTTCGATAAAATGTATAATAAAAAAATATAGTTTACATTTACTACACTGATTAGCATGTCATACCTTACTTTAAATCATTCCCTACTATGGCTATTTATAACTTTTTCACTGCAAAAAGAAGTGTAAAGCTTGGTGTAGCGTGCAACGGAAAGTGTACATCAGCTTTCGGCCAAAAAACCTGAAAAACAAACTGGACAAAATTAGTAAAACGAAAATATGCTGTCATTGGTCGGTCTTCTGGCACTATTCGGTCTTCTAGGGGCGCGGGAGGAGGACCCCCAACCCTAAAATGGCTCCGCTCCTTTCTCAACCCTTCCCTAGGACGGCTCCCTTCCCTAAAAGGGTCCACACCATCAAGGCTGCTCCCTGCCCCCGTGGCTGCTCCCTAACCCCAAACCAACCCCTAGGGCTGCTCCCTCAACTCGTTCCCACTCTAATGCTCGTCCTATCAACACAGGTACCGCTTTCAAGAGCTGCCTATCTTATAACATGGGCTATGTTATAACGTTGCTCCCCAGGCTCACAGGGCTAACTACTCTCAGTCCTCTATTGATTGACTTAACGCCAAACAATGTAATAATAAATGCTAATTACTACTGCTAACTCTTGAACCAGTTGCAAAAATAAGTCGAGAAACATGGAATCGGGATGATGTCCAGGGGATTGCTGATTTTGCACGATAATGCATCACCTCACAAAGCACGGCTTTCACAAGAAAGGGTGCAATATATCGCAGGTAGTTAGGGAATTGGAATTGGCCGGCCTCGACTCATCGACTGCCGGATAGTTTTGGATCCTTTTGGTTATTATTTTGCTCAAAATTCTTCAACACCTTTTTCGAACTAAAAAACTATAAAAATTATTACATAATTTTTATAGTGGATGACAGCCCGGACTAGAGCTCCTTGTTGTCGTATTTATTGTACTGAGTGCTACCGGAACCAAATTTCATAAGTACTTTCGCCATAGGTAATCTGGCGCGAAACCTTTTAATTCTTTTCGTGAATAATAATCTTTTGGTCTAAAATAGGTCCAAGGACCTAGGGCGAATACCAGGGTTATCTAATTACTCCTGTGTTAGGAACTGCGGTCGGAATCTCCCTCCCGCAATCTCCATAGGTACCGGACCAGTTACGTCCGTGGAGATTCTAGGCAGAGGTATTTAGGGTCGAGAGGAAGAATAAAGGCAGATTGCCGTAGCTCCCTGACCAGCGTTAATTGTAGCAAGGTACATAGGCGCGCGCTAAGATACCTCCGATAATTCAAAACCCGCTTAACTTACAGGACCATCTTTGTACATGTGCAAACGGAGCTTGTACAAAAAAACACTGTTTCGTTTCTGTAAATTCTTTTTGCATATTACCGGGTCAAGAGAAAAAAGGCTTTCACATTGAAAATTAAAGAATTGAATATAAAAAATTTGAATAAAAACAAATAGTAAATAACTATAATCCGTTTCATAGCGGTTTTCTTTCAAATTTTTCCACAAGAATTAGGCTACAAAAGAGGTTTAAACTTTTGATGTAGTAATGCGACTTAACACTGGCATACATCTTCAAGTGACCCGACATACTGTAGAATATCATATTTACCGTATTAGTTTAAAACACTTTTGTAGTCATTTTAAACTTTTTCAAAAACCTAAAAGTTAAACGAAACAGACTATAAATAGTAATTTACATAAAATGAAAGTTTTTCGCTAAATCCAACCAACATGAATCACGCTACAAAAGTAGCTTATGTGTCTAATACAATTTGTCACTTGAAATTTTTTCAAAAAGTCACGGAACAAATGAAACATTAGATTCTAAAATTGGACAGAAGAATGGTAGTTATTTTTTCCATTAATTACATCTTTCAGATTCGAAGTGCGCGCAAATCTAGTGCATTATAAATCCAAATATATTGCTTAGTCGGAAAAGCTTGACGGTTTAGAATTATCAGCACTCGAGAACACTGAGCACAATTGAAGTCGAATCGTTTAAAGCAGCCTGCAGTTATGTTGTCATCGTCCTGAAGGAGAATAACAAATGAAAGAAATGAGAATAAAGAATTAATACCAATATTCTACTATGTTGCGTGTTATTCCGCTTTGGATATTTTACGGCTATCTATGAAAAACAATGAGCGTTTGTCGTGTGACCCAGACATGCGCGTGCGGTGAGGGGGCTTTGGGGACCTAGGCTAAGATTGCAAAAAATATGAAAATCATAAATTTTCATCAGGCGATAGAGATTGACTAAAAATCGTGAATCACGTAGTTTCCATGCTATTTTAGCATTTATACCAGTTTGACTCAAAAACCTCTGGCTGGCTGATACCTTCAGACCGACCATGCTGTGTACATATTCATGCGCGACATTAAGATGCGTATGGAAATGAATTTTGGCGCTCAAACGAGTAGCAACAAAAGCGGTTTCTAGGTGGCCTACGCGAAGAATCAAGATTTTTGCTTCCGTGCAAACACTTTTATAATCGATTTATGCATTTTGACTCAAAAATTGTGATTTGCACAAGATTTCGTGTAAGCGAAGGCAAAAGTTGTGCGGTAGGAGAGTCCATAGGTAACTAATACTCCAAAAAAACTTGTGCAAAAGTTTTAAGAATTTTTATCTACATTAAGTCGAAATTATATACCTATATCAGATCAATGCTATAATCGCAATCTAATCAACTTATTGTTGGAGATATTTTTAAAAAATTATGCCCAAACTTGTGTGAAACATACTGTAAGAGTCTATCTACAATTGAATGCATTCATACGTCGTGTGCGTGTTTACATATAGGTCATAATCGTTTAAAACAATTACAAAATCATGGTGAGAAAAAATACTATGAAACGCACTAAATAAAAAAGCGGTCAACAAAGCGCGAAATAGGTCTACTATATTCAGATTCATTATCTCTTAATCTTTTTCTTCGCAGAGCTTTTCGCCTTCGTCGGCCTATCACATCCTTTGCAAAACCAATGTTCGTGGTCAGGCGGTGCTCTATTCAGGCCAACGCAGGTCCTTAAAAAATTACTCGTTGTTATCACACCTGGGCGTGGGGGGTTCGAAGGGTATGCAAATCCCCCGAGAAACCAAAATACCCCCTCCAGAATTTAATTTTTGTAAAATTCAATTTTTGCAATTTTTTGATGCCAATGGATGATGCTCGATGAGAAACGTTGAAAAATGGTGTTTTTCGCCATGCAATGAAATTTTTTTTCGCCATGAAGACGAAAAAACAAAATTTCTCTGAAAAAATTGCAAAAAACGTATATATTGTACCAATGAAACCAGTTATCGCATTTGTCGCAGGCAATCATATCAACACCGTCCTCATAGGCAACTTGACACACCGGGCAATACCAGATTTTGTCTTCGCCGTCGACTACGTGCTGCTCTTTGATTTTCTATCAAGACAAAAGATATGTCATTGAAGAAGATGCGTTGATATAGCAAAAGTGTATTCAAATAATAAAATACAAAAATGCTAGAGCCTTATTTAAAAAAGCAAGGTTTATATTATTTCATCCAGGTTTATATTGTTTAACCGTGCTTCAAAAGGAACTTATTGCGGAGGTAGACACCATAAATGTATCGGCTCAAAATTCTGAGTGAGGAGCGGGTCCCCGGCCAATTTTAGGGGAGGGGTAATGACCTCAATTTTTGACGAGAAGTCGGCCTAAAAATCAATTTTTATCAATTTTTTCCTAAAACCCGGGGGAGGGGTAGGGAATTTTCAGGCTTTGAAGGAGGGATGTGGGGGGGACAGCCAACTTTGGGTGAAGGGATCCCTATCCCCCGTTACACACACACACACACACACACACACACACATATATATATATATATATATATATATATATATATATACACACACACACACACACACACACACACACACATCATCATATATATATATATATATATATATATATATATATATATATATATATATATATATATATATATATATATATATATATATATATATATATATATATATATATATATATATATATCCAGGGGGCGGGGGGGACCTGCCCCCCCCCGAGATGGGAAAAATTTTTGTTTATCCCAAGGGTCCCCCAGAAGGAAAATTAAAAATTAGCGAAGTGCGTCTGAAACACCGCCAAAACAGGTTTTTAGCGTACTTTTGGGCACGTAAACTCAAAATTTTTCGGCGCTTCGCGCCGGATTTATTGTTTATCTATAATTTTGCCTTCTAAACCGCTAAAAATCGTATAAATTTGAGTTAGACATAGAGAGCATGTCAATTTTTTTCCAGCGCTGTGCGCCGGATTCATTGTTCAGCTATACTTTTTGCCTTCTAGCTCAATCAAAATGAAGGCTGAAAATTTGATCGAAATAAAAAATCTGACTAAACTGAATTAAATAAACTGGACAGAAACTGTAAATTAATAAAGTTTTTATAATAATTTAGTATTTATAAGAGTTTTTGATGTCATTTTGCCTCATGAAAGCTCTCTGACTGAAGCCCAGAGCGGTAACACTGTGCATCAATGGAAACGGTCCTTCAATCAATTTCTTTTTTTAAATTTCATATTCGAAATTATGCATTTGCTGCCTTTATTACATTTGACTTAAAGTCTTGAAACGACATACATATTCCAACACGATGCTTCACTGAATTCCGTAATTTAGCATTTTCTATATTTAATATTTATTCATTCTATTCCATTTTCAAATATGGTATTTTAAACTGATACAATTCAAAGGATAGTTTATATCAGGACCAGGCTCGTAACCAGGATTATTTTTCGGAGGGGGGAATTTTTGAGGCCAGATATCTCGAAAACCATTAGGAGATAGGTGAAAATAAAGGCAGTTTTGAGCGTACATCGGCGAGCTCTATACGATGGTGAAGAAAAATTTCAAAAATTTTTCACTCTATTTCATATTGATATACAGCAAATTTATCATTTAAGCTGATTTCTCATCACTTAATCGACGAATTATTTCTTATCTCTTGCCTTTGCACTTAATCATTGTGCTTTACAGAGAAAAACAATGCAGATAATGAATAATTCGGCGCCAAGGGCCGATAAAATTGACATATTCTGCATGTCAAGTTCAAATTTGAGCGGTTTTGAGCGGGCTAGAAGACAAAAAACATATATATGTAAACAATAAACACGGCGCGAAGCGCCGGAAAAAGTTCATGTTTCCCATGTCAAACCTCAAATTTGAGCTGTTTTGAGTGAGCTAGACGGCAAAAACTATAGTTGAACAATGAATCCGGCGCACAGCGCTGGAAAAAAATTGACATGCTCTCTATGTCCAACTCAAATTTGAACGATTTTTAGCGGTTTAGAAGACAAAACTATACATAAACAATAAATCCGGCGCGAAGCGCCGGAAAATTTTGAGTTTACTTGCTCAAAAGTACGCTAAAAATCTGTTTGGCGGTGTTTTAGACGCACTTCGCCAATTTTTAATTTTCCCCTTTGGGGGACCCTTGAGAAAAACAAAATTTTTTCCCTTTTCGGGGAGGGGCAGCCCCCCCACCCGCCCTCTGGATACGGGCCTGATCAGGACTAAAAGTGAACCAAAGAATAGCTAGGTGTCTAATTGAAATTCAAGATGATCTCCCTTTAGAAAACGGCTTTAATGAATGAAAATTTGTTCATGTGAACAAAGTTACGCAGGCGCAAATCATAAAAACAGAAGCATCGATCAATTTGAAACATTTCGATGTCAGTCCGCGCTACTGTATGAAAAACTGAAAATCCAATCCCACGATAGGCAACATGCGTGGAGTAATTTTCAAAAAAGCGAGGGCAAAAACGAAGAAAAATAAAAACATGAAAAATCAAAGAAAAATACGGACAAAAACAAGAAAAACGAAAAACCAGGCGAATGCATCTTTGAATTCTTTGAATTGAAATAAAGGTTCTAAGACTTACGGTTTCAGCTTCTGCGTGAGTTCTGTGAAAAGCAGGTGCCTCCATTTGGCCCACAGCAACTGGTTCGCTGCTTTGTTCCGGCCATGCAACGTATTCTTCGATTAAGCCGCTATGATTCAGGTAATCATCCGGTTCCTGTGATATTAATACAAAAAAGGGTGCGCTCATATGCACATTGGATGATAAAAGTAGAAATAGTCATTCTGAAATTATTAATTATGTATTAATGTGCTGCACGCCGTTTGCCAAATTCGATCGTAACTTCAAAAACAGAAATGATGCATGCTACGTATGTATGTATTTAACTATATATATATATATATATATATATATATATATATATATATATATATATATATATATATATATATTATATATATATATATATATATATATATATATATATATATATATATATATATATATATATATATATATATATATATATATATATATATATATATATATATATATATATATATATATATATATATATATATATATATATATATATATATATATATATATATATATATATATATATATATATATATATATTAGAGCTGTGCAAGGGCCAGGCCCCGGCCCGGGTTAGGCTGGCCCCGGCACCGGGGCCGGGGCCAATGTTAGAGTTGATTATAATGTAGAAAATTGATGTTTTGGGCAGATTTACCGTCTAACTCAATTTCAAGCAAACCACAGATCTTGCTAATTCAAATCTTTATTTCACTATGTCAGATTGGTGCAAATTTCTGATTAATAATCAAAATTGACATATTTTAAATTGCAATTCATAAAGACGAGCATTTCCAGATTGCTTGGTAGCAGACAGCTACGTCTATCAGAACAAATAGAATAGTAAGCCTAAAAAAGTGCAAAGTAAAGCACATTATGGGCAGCTCAAAAATTCTAGGGTCCAAAATTCAAAAAGTGCCTCGATAATATATGGTAGAGCGAAAAAAACACCCTTTTCTCGCGTTTCTCAATGAGAGCTATCCATTAGCATAAAAAAACCGCAGAAAAACAGAAAAAATTCTGAAAATCAATTTCTGGGGGGTCTAGCGGATTTTTCTGGGGGGGGGGGGAAATGGGAATTCTGGGGGAATCTAGATCCCCCAATGCCCATGTTCTGTTATATCTTGTAATCCCAACAAATGTTAACGCTTGACGTGCATATCTACAAGCAAGAATATATGCATAGGTACATATAAGGGGTAGGGCAGGGTCGTACTATGAGCATGGTAAAGCACGCTATTATTGGCCCCGGCCAGGCCCCGGCCCTGGCCCCGGCACCGGGGCCTAGGCCCCGGCCCCGGCCCCGGCAAAAAAGGCGGCCCCGGCACAGCTCTAATATATATATATATATATAAGTGATGTCCTGGGCACCGGCACCGGCGCCGGTGCCTAAGCACCGGCACCGGGCCGATGCTAGGCTGGTACCGGCGCCGGTGCTAGATAAAAGAGAAAAAAAATTAGTGTAAAAAGAATAATTGAAGCTCATTTATCACCAATTTAATGAATAAAGGCGCAAAAAGGTAGCATTTTGTTAATAAAATTTTCTGATTAGCATAGTGAAGCATTTTGACTGAACTTCAGAACAAGTCTTCGAGCTTTAAAAATGAATTATTTATTTAACGAAACACATCTTATTGAAAACATCAATTAACAGCAAGAAGCGTGGACACTGATAAATAAAGTAAATTAAAATTAAAAACATCGACATATAGAGTGGAAAGTTCTTCTAATTCTACCATCTGTAGGCAAGAAGGATGAGTACTACAGAGTAGTTTTCAACTTAATTTCATCAAATCCATTTTTATTTTTCCATTTCGTGAGCAGAAGACCGTAAAACGCAGCTAGAATTTTAAAATAGTTTTTATGCAAAACTTTTTCCTGCAAATTATTCAGAAAAAGCTTGTTGAAACTTTGTAAATGAACTTCTATGTAAGTCTTTTGCATTACTAATATATCCAATGTTTGTTTTCAGAGGCTTTTGAAAATGTGAAATGATAAACTCAAATAATTTAACCTCAAAAAAGTTTTTGTGGCTATTTTCATGTTTGTTTCTTACTAGTTGAATATTTAACTAATGCACTAGAACCAAATTTCGATTTGACTAAAGAATCAACTACTGCACAAGCCAATCTTGCTTGCGCTACACTTAAACTTATTATACACTATTTAAGTTTTATTTTTCTTCGAATTTTAATTTTATTACAATTGTTTGTTTGTTTAATGCTCAAGTGAGAAAATTAATATGTATTCATAAATTAAAAATAATGAAGTCGTTACTAGCCAAATGAAATTTTGCCCTTAATATGTATATCCGGTGAAAATAGGTACAAATTTAACCCTTTTTTGAAGAAGCATAGTACACTATATAATATGCTAATGTAGCACCGGCACCGGCGCCGGTACAGGGGTACCGGCGCCGGCACCGGTGAAAAAAGCGGCACCGGGACATCACTAATTATATATATATATATATATATATATATATATATATATATATATATATATATATATATATATATATATATATATATATATATATATATATATATATATATATATATATATATTATATTATATGTATATGTATACTATATTTATGTGCTTGCTGTGCCTCAAAAACGGATCTTATTGCTGCTTTTTTACACAGAATAAACCCGAAAAAAGCAACACCCCAATGCTGCACGCATAAGTTCGGCTAATGTGGACGTAGAATTGTTAGACTATTACATTAAATAGATTGAAGTGTCGTTGTTTATGATCCTATAAGAAATTTTGGTCAGCTGCCAGCGCTGTGTGCGCTAAGGCGGTTTGTGTACATGCAATCTTAAGTACACAATATCAGACGTATTAGAAGTTAGAAACTTGACTAGGACAGCTATAAACAAATCGCCGTAGCACACATATACCTGGCGGGCGACCATAATCTTTTACTAGGTTTAAACAACATTTTAAACTATCTAATACAACAAGTCTCAACACTTTATGTTTCTATTGGTCGAATTATGACGTAACGTATCAAATATAACGATGAATATAGCTTTTTGGGCCACCCTATACTAAATAAGGGAATTAAATCCAGACAATCGATGAAGAAAACACATAAATTTTGTTTCAATATGCTTCCTTTTGTTAGCAAATGAAACCCAATCGGCCGGAAAAGTCAGTTAAAGCATCGTTCTTCGTTTGTGCATCGTTTTACCACCCTCTCCATTAATCACTTCAGACTTAAAAGAAGCTTAAATTAAGTCAGTTCCAACTAGAGTAAGGTACTGTGGCGCAGGACCAGAGTTAAAAAATCTTCAATAAATATGACCATGCCACCACACCATACATGCACATAGGGGGTATGGAGGTATTACAGTACTGAAGGGTCAGTCGGACAGGTACTGTCTGGCGATTTTGAGCTTATGGAACGTTTTTTGCATCATTTTTGAGGCCAAAAGCACTAAAAACGTCTAAATTCTTCCGCGCTTCACGCCAGATTAGTACTTTTAAGTCCTTTTTACTCTCCAAAAAGCGTTCAAAATAAATATTCGCATTTTTAATGTTTAAGGTGATATAATGCTGTCAAAATAGACTAAAAATGAGCTTGCCTAAGCGAGAGTTGTAAACTAAGAGGAACTTAAAGTTTAAACCTACCATTAAATTATAAAGATAATAATAAAAGATTTAAAGCTTTAAGAAAAAGAAAAATGTGATAAATTAAAACAAATTTAAAGGATATGATGAGACATTATTGTTGAGAATAGGACGATCACGTGCTATGTATAATGACTCCTTGATTAAAAGATCAAAAGAGTTGGATGCTCGACTGATAACCTTGAAGCAATCTGATGTAATTGGATGATTGCTATTTGAGATATGTTTGTGAATAGCAGATAAACTATCACCCTGAATTGGCTTTCCTGTAGCAAATGAGATGCCAGTATGCTCTGCCATTCTACTCCCAAAATGTCGGCGAGTTTCACCGATGTAACTAGCCATACAGCTAGAACACGTATACTTATATACTAAATTTGAGAGTAGCTTAGCAGGTACAGCATCCTTGTTCTTGAAAAACCGGCTGATACACATAACAGGTTTGTAAACAAACCTTACTCTAATCTGAGGGTAAAATGCAGATATAACCTTTAGAATTCTGCTGCGTACATTGTAGCCATGCACACCAGTGTAAGGCAAAACAAGAGAATAGCATAGTTTATCACACCCAAATTTTATGTCATCACTCTTATTATAAACTTTTGTCATAAAGTCTGATATGACCTTATCAATCAAGCTAAGCGAATACTCATTTTGCAGTAGAGTCTGCTTCAGCTTGTCAATATCAGAGACAAAAGTCTGATATGAGTTACAAATCATGTGAATACGACTCACAAGTGTCTTTATTAAACCAACTTTATAGGCAAAAGGAATGAAGCTAGACAATTTGGCATAAAGGCCAGAAAATGTGGGTTTCTGATATGTTGATGTAACAATATCATCGGACTTCCTTTCAACAAGCACATCAAGGAAATTTAATTTCTTGTCACATTCAGTTTCAAATGTGAAATTCATATTAGGATGTTGCTGATTCATGTAATCACAGAACTTTCTAGGCTGATTTCTGTCAGAAAACACTACAAATGTGTCATCAACATAACGTACATAAAACTTGGGTCTAATCTTTATACTACAGTCTCTGAGCCACTTTGTTTCATGATGGCTCAAGAAAATGTTGGCAAGAACTGGGCCAAGCGGATTACCCATAGCAACACCATCTATCTGTTGATAGATTTTACCATTACACGTAAAGTAACACTCTTTAACTGCGAGTTCTAGAAGCAGTTTGAATTGATGACAATTCATGTTATTTACTAACACGACATTCTGATCATCAAATAGTTTCCTAATACATATGTCAATGGTCTAATTGAGTGGAATATTAGTGAACAAGCTTTGAACATCAAGACTAGCCATAAAATGATGGCTTTTGAATGTAAAAGCCTTGAGTCTTGTCAGGAAACTACCAGTGTCACATAAAGTGTATTCATTAGTACTTATGTCTTGTAGGATCGGCACAAAATACTTAGCCAACTTATAAGTTGGAGTGTTGATGGCTGACAAGATTGGTCTTAAAGGAACATCTCTCTTATGAGTCTTAGGCAAGCCATATAGCCTGCCATAACTGCATCCTACAGGATTTATACTTTTATAGACATCAGCAGATAGTCCATTCTGTTTATGAACCTTCAGTATATGGGCTGATATGCGTTTCTCAACTGAGCGTATAAACTGACAAGGATTACAGTCAATGACTTTGAACTTTGAGATATCATTCAAGACATCATTCAACTTCATAATGTAGTCATCTTTGTTCAGAATTACTACTTGATTACCCTTATCTGCCTTTAGAACAATGATATTCTTATCTTTTGACAGATCGCTGAGGATTTCATAGTCACGCTTTGATAGATTATCGCAATGCTTCTTATCATAAGTAAAATATGAGCTAAGAGCAATGTCTCACAATTGATTCTTAATCATTTGCATTTTTACATTGTCACAGTTAAAGGCAGTTTGTTTCTTGAGGAAACCCATCAGTTTCTCAAAAGGTAGCAGATAATCACCATACTCGATCTTCCTAGGTGTAATAGAGTACTTCATACCATAAGACAACACAAGCTTCTCATGAGCTGTCAAAACTCGGTTACTTAAATTAACTACAACCTTTTCAGGATCGATACTATTGACACTTTTATGCATAAGCAAGTTTTTTACCTTCTTGCTATGCAACTGTCTAACATGGTTGAGAGATTTAGACACATTGCGTCTAATGTATGTTAATGCTACCTGAGAATCCAGCCAGGATACTCGTGAATTAAACAAAGAAATCTGCGCCTTCAAATCTCTTAGGACTCTTTCAACCTCTTTGATTTTAACTTTCAATTCCTCATTTAGCAGAAGCCTCTGGCATGTTATGTAACATTTAGAACGCTTAAGCATCCGATTAGAAACCTTGAAAGCCAGAAATTTAGGAAGCAAATCATTATCAATGCATTCTCTAAGAAATGCAAGATCCAACTGAAGCTTATCATAGCGAAGTTGAAGCTTCTCAACTCTTCTCAAAAGTAACACAACTCCATGATCATACTTATTCTTCAAATTTGTGAATATATTTAGCTTTAAACGAATCTTGAAAAGAAAAGCAATAATAAAGAAAAACTTCTTAAGTCTAAAACTCACCAGGCCCTCCAACCCGCCCTTACCTCCACCCATCCTAGATGTCGTAGCAGTAGTGGAAGTAATCTGACTAGCTGAAGTTGTTTGATTGACAAGCGATTTTCTCCCATTATGCCTTAATTGACTAAAAATATTCGGAAAATTGACTTCAGTAGCAGAGGGGAAGCAATCTGACCAACCAATGCTGCTGGAGTAGGGTGTGGTTCGACTCCCATTGTCCTTCCATTGTTTATCGACTCTAACGAATGTAGCTGACGTTTCGACCAAGACTTTGGCCATCTTCAGAGCAAATTGTAGAACCGACTGATCATGAAGGAATAGTTTTGAAAAATGAGCTTGCTAAGCGAGAGTTGTAAACTAAGAGGAACTTTGAACTTTGAGATAACTTTGAGATACCACACCCTACTCCAAGGTTTCTAATCGGATGCTTAAGCGTTCTAAATGTTACATAACATGCCAGAGGCTTCTGCTAAATGAGGAATTGAAAGTTAAAATCAAAGAGGTTGAAAGAGTCCTAAGAGATTTGAAGGCGCAGATTTCTTTGTTTAATTCACGAGTATCCTGGCTGGATTCTCAGGTAGCATTAACATACATTAGACGCAATGTGTCTAAATCTCTCAACCATGCTAGACAGTTGCATAGCAAGAAGGTAAAAAACTTGCTTATGCATAAAAGTGTCAATAGTATCGATCCTGAAAAGGTTGTAGTTAATTTAAGTAACCGAGTTTTGACAGCTCATGAGAAGCTTGTGTTGTCTTATGGTATGAAGTACTCTATTACACCTAGGAAGATCGAGTATGGCGATTATCTGCTACCTTTTGAGAAACTGATGGGTTTCTTCAAGAAACAAACTGCCTTTAACTGTGACAATGTAAAAATGCAAATGATTAAGAATCAATTGCGAGACATTGCTCTTAGCTCATATTTTACTTATGATAAGAAGCATTGCGATAATCTATCAAAGCGTGACTATGAAATCCTCAGCGATCTGTCAAAAGATAAGAATATCATTGTTCTAAAGGCAGATAAGGGTAATCAAGTAGTAATTCTGAACAAAGATGACTACATTATGAAGTTGAATGATGTTTTGAATGATATCTCAAAGTTCAAAGTCATTGACTGTAATCCTTGTCAGTTTATACGCTCAGTTGAGAAACGCATGTCAGCCCATATACTGAAGGTTCATAAACAGAATGGACTATCTGCTGATGTCTATAAAAGTATAAATCCTGTAGGATGCAGTTATGGCAGGCTATATGGCTTGCCTAAGACTCATAAGAGAGATGTTCCTTTAAGACCAATCTTGTCAGCCATCAACACTCCAACTTATAAGTTGGCTAAGTATTTTGTGCCGATCCTACAAGACATAAGTACTAATGAATACACTTTATGTGACACTGGTAGTTTCCTGACAAGACTCAAGGCTTTTACATTCAAAAGCCATCATTTTATGGCTAGTCTTGATGTTCAAAGCTTGTTCACTAATATTCCACTCAATTAGACCATTGACATATGTATTAGGAAACTATTTGATGATCAGAATGTCGTGTTAGTAAATAACATGAATTGTCATCAATTCAAACTGCTTCTAGAACTCGCAGTTAAAGAGTGTTACTTTACGTGTAATGGTAAAATCTATCAACAGATAGATGGTGTTGCTATGGGTAATCCGCTTGGCCCAGTTCTTGTTAACATTTTCTTGAGCCATCATGAAACAAAGTGGCTCAGAGACTGTAGTATAAAGATTAGACCCAAGTTTTATGTACGTTATGTTGATGACACATTTGTAGTGTTTTCTGACAGAAATCAGCCTAGAAAGTTCTGTGATTACATGAATCAGCAACATCCTAATATGAATTTCACATTTGAAACTGAATGTGACAAGAAATTAAATTTCCTTGATGTGCTTGTTGAAAGGAAGTCCGATGATATTGTTACATCAACATATCAGAAACCCACATTTTCTGGCCTTTATGCCAAATTGTCTAGCTTCATTCCTTTTGCCTATAAAGTTGGTTTAATAAAGACACTTGTGAGTCGTATTCACATGATTTGTAACTCATATCAGACTTTTGTCTCTGATATTGACAAGCTGAAGCAGACTCTACTGCAAAATGAGTATTCGCTTAGCTTGATTGATAAGGTCATATCAGACTTTATGACAAAAGTTTATAATAAGAGTGATGACATAAAATTTGGGTGTGATAAACTATGCTATTCTCTTGTTTTGCCTTACACTGGTGTGCATGGCTACAATGTACGCAGCAGAATTCTAAAGGTTATATCTGCATTTTACCCTCAGATTAGAGTAAGGTTTGTTTACAAACCTGTTATGTGTATCAGCCGGTTTTTCAAGAACAAGGATGCTGTACCTGCTAAGCTACTCTCAAATTTAGTATATAAGTATACGTGTTCTAGCTGTATGGCTAGTTACATCGAGTGAAACTCGCCGACATTTTGGGAGTAGAATGGCAGAGCATACTGGCATCTCATTTGCTACAGGAAAGCCAATTCAGGGTGATAGTTTATCTGCTATTCACAAACATATCTCAAATAGCAATCATCCAATTACATCAGATTGCTTCAAGGTTATCAGTCGAGCATCCAACTCTTTTGATCTTTTAATCAAGGAGTCATTATACATAGCACGTGATCGTCCTATTCTCAACAATAATGTGTCATCATATCCTTTAAATTTGTTTTAATTTATCACATTTTTCTTTTTCTTAAAGCTTTAAATCTTTTATTATTATCTTTATAATTTAATGGTAGGTTTAAACTTTAAGTTCCTCTTAGTTTACAATTCTCGCTTAGCAAGCTCATTTTTCAAAACTATTCCTTCATGATCAGTCGGTTAGACTAAAAATGCTTTCAAAATGCGATATTACGATGAAAAAACGTTTTATAGGCTATTTTGAGCATTTCGATCGTTGAACCAACAAAAAAAACGTGAACATTAAATTTACTCTTTTGGATTTTGGGATTTCACCCCTGCCGACCCTGACATTGTGCGCCTATGCACCACACCAGGGCAATAGCCCGTTTCTACCCGTTCACAGGACATAAAGAATCAAAAGTTGGATGGAAAGAAAGGATCATTTGGACGGAGATATGTTTTGTACAGTAAAGCCCGAAAATCCAACTTTTGATTTAAGACAAGAACTTTTTAAACTAAACGTCCACTTCTTAAACCAGGCGAACTCATTTTTGGACTTCCACAACCCTTTTTGTCGGCCAAACCTAATCAAGCTGCATAACCATTTCATTTCTCAGGCATGCACATGCCACACAGAACGAACAACACACAGGAAGGCGCATAACGAGCGCTGCTATTAGATTCACAACATAATAAGTACGCAATATTAATAGCGAACAAAAAATACTAAAAAGGAATAAAAAAATAGGATGAAATACAAAACAAAAAAAGAAGAAATTTAAAGAAAACATTCACTACCAACGGTCGACCTTCCTCCACGTCGTCTTGCTGGTCGTCAATTAAGTTAGGAGTCGAGGGCTCTGCCGCCGGCTGACCGTAAAGGCCGACGCCGTGGCCCACCGCCGGACTTATACTGCCGACGCTGCGCGGCGACGGCGTCGGCGGTGGCGGCGAGAATGACGTCGACGGCGCCGAATGCGTCGCTATTTTCGACGGCATTGACTGGTCGACTAGAAAAAAACGTTAGCGATACAGTCATAGATGCATGAGATCAGGGTCAGCAGAATAGGTTGGCAGTACCGAAACTCTGGGGGGGTGCAAGATTTCTCAAAGGTAAAATAATGCTCATAAAATGGTAGTATGGCGAAAGAACATCACTTTTCAACGTTTCTCATCGAGCACTATCCATCGGCATCAAAAAATCAAACCATTGTTAAGAAATTGAATTCTGGGAAATTTATTATTAAAAAACGAATTGTTATCTAAAAAATTATTATAAAAAATTGAATTCTGTGAATTTCGGCTGGGGGAGTTCGGCCTTCTAAGTGTTGCATACTCCTCCCTCCAAACACCCCTCAACGCCCACACGTGGTCAGCGAGGGAGGGGGTAAAATCCGAGAAATCCACACCAGCAAATCAAGTTAGCGCTAACGCTTAAAATAATAAAAATAGCATATGTGTACAAAACGCGTTAATATGACTAGACCAAATTTTTTAAAACATTTTTAGCCCATTTTGACTGCATTATATCGCTTTTAACACAAAAAATATAGAAATCGATCAATTTGGTTAGAAGTTCTGATTTTTAGAACTTTTGACGAAATTTTGGGCGCTTTTTAAGCAAAAAGCACATCAAATTATTAATCCAACGCGAAGCGCCAGAGAAAATTTGACAGTAATACTGCTTTTGTCCTCAAAAATGGTGTAAAAATGTTCCATAGGCTCAAAATCGCCGGACAGTACCTTTCTGTCTGATCCCTTACATATGGTAATACCCCCGCATCCACCTAAGTGCGTATACGGATACGGTAAGCGTTTTATACAGATAGGCCAAAACGGCTATACCCAATGTTAAGCGTCATCGTAACTTCGGCTAGTATTAATAATTATTATATAGTTATGCATGTATCTATGTACAGTTCTCGCCTTGAAATTCGAACTTATAACGGTCCTAAAGTTTTGCGAAGCCTATGTTACAACATAGAACGTCGTCACATCACACGTTTTAAGATAGCGACGCAAAACATACGACGGCGTCCTGCGTTATAACAGGTCGAACAATCCTTAACCAGACCAGCGCTTTTTCCCAAAACCCATTCGTACGCGTACAGATGAAATTGCTACTTCCTTTTCACGCTACCAACAAGGTCACTTTAATGGTAAGCTCTTCATATTAACCGCCGAATATATCGATTTTCGCATTTTTTCCAATCACCAAGAAGAATCTCATATTAAATATAGAATTCGACACGGCGCTTCGAGATTTTTAGTATTTTGTCGTAAAAGGAGTTTGGCCGGGGAGCTAAGACTGCATTTTAAAAACGAATTTCACTAATTTTCCTGCTCTTTTCAAGATACTCCGGTTGCACTGCAAATGAGCAACAGAGTTCATTTACGCGACTCGACCCTTAACCAAAGTCAAGCATGTGGCGAGAATTGTGTAACCATCGAAGTAGCATTTAATTCGACTCAAAAACCTTGTATTACGGCCGGATAGAACAGAACATTTCTACCATAGGTGGGAGGCACCGAAATTTTGGGTGGGTGCAAGATTTTTCAAAGGTCGAGAAAAGGCCTTAAAAATGGTGGTATGGCGGAAAAACATTAGTTTTCAAAGTTTTTCATCGAGCACTATCCATCGGCATACCCCAAAGCCCCACACCAGGTATGATTACTACTCGTTTTATGCACACATAATGAAAAGTACAGATTTTATAAAAACGTAAAATAATAAAATGAGATTCAAAAAAGAACAAGAACATACAAACTTACACGATTGCTCAAAACTTTGATCCTTGCGATCTAGAGAAAAATCGAACCGGGTAGACCTGAATGAATTTGACGAAGAGGCCGACGACGGGGGCGTTTTGATGGGCGAAGGCGACGTGTGGCGTTGGGAAATCTGCTCGATCGAAGTCACGGGCGAAACGCCTTCGTCGGGCGGTTTGGGACCGAGTTTGAGAATGAGTTTCGGAATCTTGAGCACAGGTACTGAAGGGGCGGCTGGAGTCGGAGAAGACGGCTGTTTACCTGATATCGATTCTGGTTTGGTGACATCCGGCGCCGCTTGCAGTTGCTTGGAGGAGTCGGGCGGCAAGGGACTCAGTTTAAAGCGCTTTTTCAATGAACCTACCAGGGCAGTGCGGATAATTTGAAAGTGTATCACCAAACATGCGCAGAATGGGTATTTGGGGAGGGACGGGGAGTAAGTGCCAAATTTTTTATAAATTTCACTCCGACTGGTATTCGTCGAATCAAAATTCAAAAGTTTAAAAATCTTAATCTTGAGGGAGTCGATATTTTACGGGGGTCAGCGGCAGGCAAGACAAGCGTAGAAATTCTATGGTAGAAGGGAGAGCGGTGAAATTTTACAATGCCATTTTTGGGCTCAAAAACAGTAAAAATGCATTGAAAACATCATTTCACTCGTAAGGCGTTTCCGACGATGAGCTATTTTGTTGAGCGTAAAACATGACAAAATTTAGAAAAAACAGACTTATTCGAATAAATTGAACAAAATATAGTCAAAAAATGAATATATGACGTGAAGCTGTATGGTCAGCAGCATACCTGGGCGTGGGAGTTTGGGTGGGTATGCACGCCCAGGAACCAAAATACCTCCCCAAAATTCAAATTTTGAAAATTTTGCTTTGTTTTTTTCTCGCAATTTTGTAATGCCGATGGATAGTGCTCGATGAGAAACGTTGAAAAATGGTGTTTTTTCGCCATTCCACCATTTTTAAGGCTGTTTTTTGACCTTTGAAAAAATCTTGCACTCCAGAGCTTTGGTGCCGCCACCTATGGCCAGCAGCCACTGGGGGGGGGCGGCTTGCAAGGTTACGATATGCGCATCACCAAAAATTGTAAAGCATAGTATTCGTGCAGGACACATATGTTTTCTTGTGAGCTGATGTTTTATCATGTGTCTGCTATTATCACAACATTATGTGCGCAATATTCTGTTAAACCAAGTCAAGTGTACACTATCAAAAGTTGCTTGATCTATAGTCTATTTCATGAAACCGTATGCACGGACCACAGTTCTTGAGTCGATGTAAATCTATTACAGGATGGATTAAACTGAAGCAGCAATCACGATAATGCGCATAGGAATTGATAGGAATTTGAAGTTTTACTACGTAAAATTATATTACAGCAAGCTGCCTAGAAACCACTTCTATAGCTATTCGCTAGGTCGCTGAAAATTGGCTTTCGTGCACAAGGTTTCGTGAGATAGACTATAGGTTGTCGTCTTTTGAGATTAATACGATTTTACAATGCTCGCCAGCAATTTTGCATGAGTAGCAAACTATTCAGTTTGCTAAGATCGCGATTTAGCAACGCGTAACATACATACGTTACACTAGCAATCACTATGCGGGCTGCAATAAAGCTTATATGGACCGTCATAAAGTGCATGCGGACCGTAGTCAAGCTTAAGCAAACTTATCGACAGTAGTTTAAAGAAAGAAAAGTAATAATAAAAATAATAATAATAAAAACATAAAAATATATATAAATAAAAACAATTTAAGTACAGCTTGACTGCGGCCCGCATGCGTTCTATGACGGTCCGCATAAACTTTATTACGATCCGCATAGGGTTTGCTACTGTTACAAGTGTTACACTTTGCTAAACAGTGTTTTTTTGTACAAGGTCCGTTTGTACATGTACAAAGATGGTCCCTAAAAGTCTTTGTACATTTCGTACACACAGATTTTAGGGTACTATAATATGGTACAGTAGCGATTTTAGTGTGGCAAAAACAGAGTTGTTCGACCTTTGGTTACGTATTTTAGCAATTTCTAGGTTTCTGAGGGCAAAAATCAGTAATAATCGTCTCAAAACGGCGCGAAGCACCAAAAAATTTGGCATTTTTCCTTTCAAGATGCAATTTCTGAAATTATGAAGATATATAATAGAACACACAATTGCTCATTTCGGCGCGGAGCGCCGAGAATTTTGCGAATTTCGAACCTTTTTTGCAGTTTTTGTCTTCCAGAAAATCTTTGTACATGTACAGAGACGGTCCCCAAAAGTCTTTGTACATCGCGAAAAATCTTTGCCGAATACAAAAAAACCGTGTTGCTAAATCGCGGCCTTAGCAAACTGAGTAGTTTGCTACTCATACAGAATTACTAGCGAGCACTGTAGTACCACGTTTCACCTTATTGCCGAATTCACGTACCCGTGAAGATGAATTTCTAATATGGCGAATGTAAACTCGTTTCAATAAGTGGATGGAAGAAGCATGCTAAACACCTGTGCCTCGAACAATTATGTGAGCTGATATTCAGCTTGTTTGATCTCATAGTTAGTTATAATCTTTATACATATATATGCTAATGCATAATCTTGTATATCTAGCCTGTAATCAGAACATCCACTACTAATGCATTATTATCATCAGGCCCGTATCCAGGATTTGGCCAAGGGAACGCGAACCCGACATAGATTACTAAATATCTCGGTAAATTCACAAAGATACTTCGTAAAAACCGCATTTTCCGACGTTTTCCAACAAGCTCTGTCCATTAAGCTAATAAAGTTCAAACTTTTAGAAAAATGTTCCTTTTCCTAAATAGGCTGAGAGAAGTGTCGTCTTTTGATCGCCTTGAGGCAAAAATTTAGAAAATACTTAACATATACAGGATGGCTAAAACACGGCGATATCCAAAGTTATATATCATAACTTGGGCAATGGAGCACATAAAATTCTAACGAAAGCTGCTATAGATTAGGGTGCCCAGATGTACTGATTTTATCAGGATTGTACTGATTTTTAGAAGCTCGTCCTGATTCTAAAAATGTCCTGATTTTGTCCTGAAATTCGGTTTCCCATCCTGATTTGTCCTGAACTTATTAATATTGCTATGAAAGATTCATTGTTTGATGAAACAAAGGAGTTAAACTCATTATTGAAAGCTTCTTCTGATGAATTTAATAATATCGTCTAACAGTAAATACATGTGAATTTGACGTTTTATAAACGTTATTTTGAAAAGTGCTACTTTTTTCAAACGTCCTGATTTTGGACCAAATGTATCTGGGCACCCTACTATAGATGGATAAACACGTCCTCGTTTAAAGCATAGAAAACGGCCAGGCGCCAACAGTTCGTGCGCTATGGCGATTTGTTTACATCTCACTTTGATATTATTAAATTCCAGAATTTCTGCATCGAATCACGTTATTGAGTACACATACATACTAATAGGTATGCTTCTTTGAGGATACGTGTGGTCAAAAAATTCATTTGCATATTTTTTAAACACCTAGAGTAGTTACGTGAAAAACTTCAAGATACGTAATGACAAAGAAGGGAGCGAATTTGTTGTGCCAGAACCAATGACACTACCTGCGTTTAAATAACAACAGAGTAAGTATTAGCAAGTCGCGGTAGTGCCCGAACAATTGGCAGCTAATCAAAATTTTCTAAAAGTTCGAAGGGAGACATTTCTATCTATCTAATGCAGACTGTCTTAAAGTTTTACGTTCATATCAACCGGAGTGATGAGCGGTAGAATCGGAGTTTAGTCTTTTTTGTCCACCCTTTATAATAAAAACAATATAGAAAATATATCTTGCCTGCCATAATTTTTTCGGCCAAGGAGGGAAGGGGATGAGGTGGCCGCTCGTTTCAATAGAGCTCTGATCATACACGCACGAGGTCAGGGTCGGCAGGGGGAGGGTGAAATTTGAGAAATCCAAAACAGTCAACTTAACTTAACGTTCACGATTTTTTGCTGTTTAAACGATCAAAATAGGCCATAAAGGGTTTTTCGCGGTAACATCGCATTTTTTGAAGCGTTTTAGTCCATTCTGACTACACTATATTACTTTAAACACTTAAAATAAGCAAAAATCGGTCAATTTTGGGCGCTTTTTGAGTGAAACGTACATAATAACACTAGCGCCGAATTTTTTTTGACATTTTCACTGCTTTTGTCTTGGAAAAATGATGCAAAAAAACGTTCCATCAGTTCAAAATCGCCGGATAATACCTGTCCCGCTGACCCTTCAGCGGGGGTAATACCCCTTTTCCCCTAAACGCAGGCACGTATCTCTGAGGGGGATGGGGTCCGGACCCACCAAAATTTAGAAAAATCGGACTTTTTAAACGTTATTTTGTGTTATTTTTGGCCTTTTTGGGCTTAGTCCCCCAAAAAATTGGTGTTGGTCCCCTCCAAAATAGGACGGCCAGATACGTGCCTGCCAAAACGTGCACGTATGGCTCCGATACACTCAATCGTACCGTTCTTTTCGGCCGACGGCGGCCTTCCCCTTTTAGCCGCCTTAACGGGCGCCGTCGACACGTGATTCGCCTGCGGCGAATCGACCACGTGTTTTTGATGATGAGGCACTTGGAGTTTAATTTTCAAAGGACCCAATTTGCATGTCGTTGGACCGGAAACAGAATCGTCGACGCTTTCGTGCGGCGACGCCGTTTTTGCCGATCGGACGCCAAAGTTAACGGTTCCGGCGAGGATTTTTTTCCGTACCGGCGTACGATCCGCCGCGTCGCCTGTTTGAACGGGAGGAACCGATTTGGGACAAGTCTCAATTTTGGCCATTTTGGCAATTTTGGGCAAAGGCAAAACCAGCGGAGCGACTCGCTTAACGTTCGCCGCGACGTCTGGCCTAAAAAGAGCCGACGAATCTGACGAAAATTTTGCGGGGGGCATTTTTTTCCGGATCGAAGTCGATAAAGTTCTCGACGACGCGCTGTTTAAGGTCAGTTTTGGCGGACGACCGCGCGGCGTCGAATGGCGATTTATTTGCAGTTTCTTCGGAGTAGGAACTAGTTTGTACTTTTTTCTTAATTCCGATTCTGGAGCGGACTAAAGTTTAAAATAGGCAAAAATAAATTAGAAAACATGTGAATATATGAATATGGAATAATGCTTAAATGCGCATAGGTGGGAGTGGAGGAGGAATTACAACACATGCACGTGGAGGGGAAGGTTCGACCGCCCTCAATGGCGACTGAACCCTGCAAAATCGCTGCGACTCCCCCAGAATTATTGATTTTTTTGTAAAAATTGTAAAAAAGTGCTGTTGTAAGCATTTTAGCTCATTTTTGACTCGGAAAGTCTCAAATTTTTAGCGCTTCGCGCCTTATGCACATTTTTTGACTATAATTTGTTCAATTTACTGGATTTTTTCGTTTTTTTCGATTTTGTTATGTTTACATGTTTAGATAGAACGAGCATTGACCTGAAACATCAAAAACCAGTGTTTTTGACGTGTACCCATAGTTTTTCAGCCCAATAAGGCACTTTTTAAAAATGTACGGGGTCTGACTCCCAGAATTCCCATGCTGGCGCATTAGACCAAGATTACGAAAATTGGCTAGGTACTGGCCAGCGATAAAGGCTCTGAATCAATGTATGTATTTTCAGATAATTTCGACATACTTCAACAACGCAACATACCGCAGTAAAAATTTCAGATTTCACCCATCGCTGACCACATATATGCTTAATTTTACTCCCTCCTGGCCACCAGAAACACGTGCAAAAAATTTTTGCTACAAACTAAATAAACTGCGCTGGAATCACAACACTATCACTCCAGAAATCTTTACGCCATAAAATCTCTACTGCCATCAAAAGGATTAGTTTTGGCGCGTAAATATGGGTTTTAGACCGCCAGGAATATTGAAAAATTCTCCTAATATGATTGTCCAGCGCGAAGAGCCAAAAAATGAAAAATAATGACATAACAACGGTCAAGAATTTAATGATTCTTTATATCGCATTTATATTGAATCATAATCCCTTCTTGGTAAAAGACAAAGTTGGATTTACTGTACATCATATTCGATTTGATGCAAACAAAAATGAGTGTATGAATTAGAGCCGCACCGGGGCCTGGTCCCGGCCCCTGCGCCGGGGCCAGGGCCCCGGTACCGGGGCCTTATACATACATGCACAGCATCACAGCATGGGAATTCTGGGGGGGGTGAAAACCTAAAGTGCCTTTTTTGGGCCCACAAATGGCCGGTACGCGTTAAAAAACATCGTTTTTTTTGGCGTTTCTGACGATACTCTATCCTTCTAGAGCATAAAATCATGAAAAAAATTTCGGAAAAAGTCGAATAAATTGACCAATATATCGCTTAAAACATGAGTATATGGCGCGAAGTGCCGAAAATCTGGCGATTTTGAGCAAATAGATAGCCAAAAACCCTTAAAAAGACACTTTTTTCTACCAATTTTCAGGTAAGTTTAGGAAACCTTTGAGAAATCGCCAATTCTGGGGGGGGGGTGAAAAATTTTTTGCGGGGGTGAAAAATAATTCTGCGGGGGGGATGAAACCCCCAAACCCCCCAAGATCATGTATGACCATATATATTTAACCTTATAGCAGAGATTCAAGTGACCAATTATGCCGAATTATGGCCAGTCTGAATTAAAATTACTCCTGCATACAGTAATCATGCTAGGGGAACTGTTTTGACATTTTAACGAATTCAACTTTCAAATATGAGGTGGTTAGTATTCATAAAACATCAGCTTCATTAAACTTTCGTTTCAAACATGTCAACGAATTCGCATTCAATCAATAGTCAATAATAATAAACTACATAAATGAACCCATGCACGAGTTGAGTACCATATTCTGAAAATGCGAGTGCCGATAATGTGCTGCCTGTACCAAATGTAAGGAGGAGTGCTGCGCTTTCCCGAATTTTTATGAGAAACTCAATCGATATTCGAGTGCATTGCATAATATTTTGCATCATCGTCATTCGTTTCGTTGCACCACTTGTGGGACTCGTGGACTATATCAGGCTGCTCAACAAAATTTAAAGTATAAAATAGAAACACGCCTTTGAAATGGTGCAATTGCAAGTCACAGTTGTTTTCTGAATCTACAAATCGCATTTCCGCGCATCTTATACCGAGTTTAATTTACTGTTGATGCGTGAAATCATATTATTATGCACGTGTGTACTGTGTGTAAAGATTCTAAAAGACGTGGCAGCACTTTCTTTGGGCCCCGGCCCCTGCGCCGGGGCCCAGGCCCAAAGAATATGGGCAGCCCCAGTACAATTTAATTCAATTCAGGTAATTTAATTTCATAATTTTTAAAGCTGAATATCTAACTTGATCATTTGCTGATGCACCGGCTGATGATTGAAAAGTGGCCGACGTTTCTTCGATGCTGACCGAAGGTAAAACGGGCGGCGAATCGTGCCGCTTTCCGGACGGTAATTTATTCTGCGCGAGTTTGAGTGCAGGAAAAGTAAGTTTTAGCGTCTTAACGAGGGCCTGAGCTTTTTCTTCTGCTGCTGCATTAGCAGCTTCGTCCTGACGCCGCCGATTGATCTCGTTAAATTTAAATTTACTCTCTTCAACCTGAACATAGCGAGCATTTTGGTTAGTTTTTTAATACTGACTCAATTTCTTTTAATAATTTTTATATTGAATTTCGCCCACGCTTATAAAACGACTAGAAATTCGTTAGAAAAACAAAATATTTTTTAATACACGAAAACAATAATTAGTGACTATTCCAAAATTTGGGAAGTGGCGCGGTATATATGTAACACTATCAATTGCAGTATAAGTAAGATAAGTGCCTCATTTATGCTTGAAATCGTTTTTCGCTTAAATTTAAAATCGTCCTCAACGCAAGAAACATTTTTTCAGAAACGAAATTCCAAACGCTTTTCTCTAAAAAAATCATGAAAATCACACATGCACACTGGGGGGGGGTACGAGGGTATCCCTCCTACCACAACTTTTGAAAGGCATACTCCCCTCAGGCCATTTGCGGACCAAGACCTATTGTTGGAATTATTAAAAAGCGCCAAACGATGCCCAGTAGTATAATCTGAAGTATATTCCGAATAGTACTGTGTCCACTCATTCATTTAGACACTTTTTGTCCATTATTTCGTGCATATTTGATAGTCCAAGTCATTCCATCATTCTTAAGCATTTTTACGGGTTTTGACGGGGAGGGGGTAAGGAACGACAGAAATATTTAAAAAAATTAATGCAACCATATGATATTAGCGTCACAAATAGCCGTAAAAATCAATCATTTACCCCCCTCTTCCCCAAGGAAAATCGGGTTACCCCTCCCAGAACTTTAAAGTTTAAACCGTAAGAAAACTTCGATTTCATTGAGGATTTTCGCCCATGAGCACAGCCATGCTAGTAAAAATAAAAATGTGTACGTCACAATTTTCTGATATTTCACACCGCTTTGAATCTTTTCTTTCGATCTTATTTGAGCATGCCTAAAAGTCAAATATAACAGAGCTCTGCGCAGAGCTATAGATATAAGTACGTAAGCACATAAGTACGATTACATAATTCCCGTGTTTTCAATCGTTAAAAACGCTAGATCGGAGTCAACGGCTTTATGACATAAAAACACTAATGACTTTCTAAGCTTATCATGGACAGAATGAGCATTACAAATTTACTGATCCTATGCAAGATTTCGAGATTCCCCGTCGCCATGACCTTGTGCTTATACGACCAGGGGTAGGCGCCACCAAAGTTCTGGGGGGGTGCGCAAGATTTATCCAAAGGTCAAAAATGGCCTTAAAGAACACCATTTTTCAACGTTTCTCATCAAGCACTATCCATTGGCATCAAAAATTACGAAAAAAACAAAAAATTTGAAAAATTGAATTCTGGGGGTATTTTGGTTTCTGGGGTGCATAACCCCCAAACCCTCCAGGCACAGGTATGTATACGACTGTGACAGAAAGTACAATTCAACTTTTTTTAATCAGTATCGAGTTCAGCTTTAGAATACTGAAACCAGCGAAGCATACTTAAGTTATGCAAATACGCAGTTTTAGCTTTACTGTACGAGTATAGCTTCAAGACTTCTGGAAGTCCATCACATTAAAAGTTAAAGTAATAGTTCTTCAACTTGGGTTGTCTCCTTTAACGCAGAACTTTGGCCGCAAACTTGCTTCACAACTGATTCAATAAAGTCCTTATGATGCTCTGAGTCCCCCATCGCGTCAACGGAAAGATGCTTGTTTTTAAGTCTTTCGAAGAAATCCGTTGATACGGCATTAGAATCATCATTCTTCAAGAAAAAGTGAATGAAATTAAAAAAATAGAAAAACGCCGAAGTTTGAATACTGAGAGCATATGCGACAGACCGTTTATTTCCCCATTTACGACTTTGAACAGCCATACGTGTTCTGGGGGTTAGGAATGTTTGCCCCCCAGAATGGCGACTGATCCCTCGCAAAATGGCTGCGACCCCCAGAATTGTCGATTTTTTGTAAAAGTTGTGAAAAGTGTACCTTTTAGAGCGTTTTTAGCTTATTTTTTGGCTAAAAAAATCTCGAATTTTCGGCGCTTCGCGCCGTATACAATGTTTTGAATATACTATGTTCAATTTACTCGATTTTCGAAATTTTTTTTTGAAATTTTTCAACGTTTCCATGTTCTAGAAAGAACGAGCATTGACTGAAACGTCAAAAAGCAGTGTTTTTGTCGTGTACTTATCGTTTTTTAGCCCCGAAAAACATTTTGTAAAAATTTTTTGGGCCTGACCCCACTATTTTAATGCTTTACATGTATGGTTATGACTTTACTTGGTAAAGATGATTGCCAATAAGTCTGTAATTTTTGGACAATATTAAGCACAATTTTTAAAATACTTTATAACCACACAAGTATTTTCAATACAGCAAATGAAATCTGAAACTCAATGTCAACCATATCCTACTCCCAAAGGCATTTTAGTCACGTTACTGGAATTGGGGAAAAATTTAGCCTTTTTTAATATTCTTAGGTATCTTTCGCTAATCAGGAGGATATGTAGATAGCAGATATGTACAACACATCGGATTTACAAATATGCGAATACAGGCTCTTCACATAGAGAAGGATAATTTTCAAGGAAAAATTGGGCAAAAATCAAGGTACTCTCTTAACGAGCAGTCATTTAGCACTTTCTTTATTGTTAATCGTAAATTCAGCTTAGCCGCCGGATTTTTATTTTATACATGATTTGGGGAAGGGGCTCTCCGTCCCACAAGAAAATTTTTTCACCCCTCAGAATTAACGATTTTTCGAAAGTTTTCAAACATTTCCTAGAAATTCGCAGAAAAGGTACTTTTTAAGCGTTTTCAGCTATAGATTTACTCAAAAGTGCCGAATTTTTGGCGTTTCGCGCCATATACTCATGTTCTGACTATGTTTGGTTCTATCTGTTCGATTTTTGTCCGAAATTTCCTAGCTCTGGAAATATAGAGCATCGTCAGAAACGCCGAAAAACGATGTTTTTTAACGCGTACCCACCATTTTTTAAGTTAAAAAAGGCACTTTAAAATTTCACCCCCCCCCCAAATTTTCATGCTGTTGCGTGTCTAAAGGAGGTGTTCCACCCTTGACGGATCAGCCAGATAGGTACTGTCCGGCGATTTTGAGCTAACGAAGCGTTTTTCTCATGATCATTTCTATGGACAAAAGCAATTAATAACATCAATAATGTTCCGGAGCTTCGCGTCGGATAAATGTTATGAGAGTTTTACTCTAAAAGCGCCCAAAATGATCAATTTATAATTTTTTTAGCCTTAAAAACGATATAACGCAGTCCAAATGAACCAAACATGCTCTAAAAATGCTTTATTACTACAAAAACGTGCTACATATAGGCTATTTTAGACTTCTAAGATTGCAACCATCCCCCAGCCGACCCTGACTTTGTGCATCTATGGATGCACTGCAATAGTTTAAGAGATGTTATCCTATTTATAACTCAAAAACTCGACAATCAATTTTACATTTTTTCGTATGTACCTAGTTTTCGTCTAATTCATCTTCAAGAGCACTCAAAGCATATCACTCAAACGAAAAAGAACGATACTTGTTTACATATTATTAAACATAAACTACACCACGGTTTTTTAGCACTTTACTTATGAAAGTTGTCCCGTGCTAATGAAAATTTTAGCCGTTAGCACGACGTGCTAGCGGATATGAAGACGTTTTTTGACAAAATTTGTCGTAATTTTAACGCTTTCTAACGTAATTTTTGGCAAAAAAATCGCCAAAAACTTTTCGGCGCTTCACGCCGAGTGTCATAACTACTATTTATGTAGCCTCAAACGCGTGATTTAAACCCCCACCATAAATCTATGTACGTACAATCTAAAAGATTTAGCATTCATCTCGCCTATTTGTTTCACGATTTCTAGCACGTAATAATTACTGTGTGACAACTTTGCACTGTTTTATGTTGCTTGAAGACAAAATCAGCATCTTCATCTACATTTATCGTTCAATTCATAAGCGCAGTGACGCCCTCTTTTATATCAAATTAGTATACCTACGGCAACCACATTATCATTTACAAAGCATATGTAGATGGGCAAGGCAGGGATAGCCAGAGGGGAGGGGTGAAATTTTAAAATGGTCACATAGTACACATGGGTCATAACATGCCTTTTGGCCATTATGTCAAAATGTGATTCTTGAGGTCAAAGGGTAGGTGTATTCAATTCGAAAATGTATTTTTTCGAAAAATTGCCTGTTTTTAGAAAATCTAATTAGCGGATATGTAATTCGCTATTATGTGAAAAACAATTGATCAAAAATGTAAGACTACGGAAAAATTAATACTTTTGCAGTAAACTATCTATGTTGACTGGACTTTTGGTTAGCTGAGCTGCATTTTCCCCAGTGATGTCAAACTTTTCCCAGCAGCAACTTATATTTAAGCAAGATCGCCTGACAGTATCCGGATTTTCAGAATTTTAGGGAGGGGCAATACCCTCTCTTAGCCCTCAATATGCCCTTGTGTGGTACAAAGGTGTCAGTTTCTAAGTTTATCAAGCATTCGTAAGCCAATAATTGTGATTTAGCATGAATTTATTGAACTATTCGAATCTAGAAAAAATTGATCAAGAAAAAACATTGATCTGCAGAATACCATGGCATTCTTAAGCAGCTAAATTAAAAAACAAAAGGGCATACATTACTGACACTATATGTAGGTATTACACAGTTAAAAAACTGGTGTGTTAATGTAATCTATCCCGTGCTAATAAGAAAAATTTTCATCAGCAATGGTGCTAATAGGGGTCGTGCTGAAAAACCGCTGAACTACACGCACCTTGATTAGCTAAAAAGCAAGAGGTCAGTTGTATTCAGACATGCACGGGGGTCGAACCCCAGAACGGAAAATGGAAAATTTTGTGGGAAAATGAGGCAAAATAAAGACCGAAAATTGATGAAAATTTAAAATTTTCTTCAAAACTGATGTAAATATACCAGAAACTGCATAATAACGTAGTTTTAAAGCTATTTCAGCGCTCACAAGTTTTTGAGGTCATTTTGGCCCATCAGTACTTGACTCTCCAGAACGGCTGACCCCCCAGATCGGCCATCGCTGGGCATCTATGGTCGTACGTATCTCTCGATCGAAAACTTGGAAATGCATATACTAAAATGTAAATAAGAGAAGGATGGGGATTTCATCGGAGTCAATCGTCATAGCATCTTCCTAAAGTTGAGATTTCTTATCTTCTGACTTTTGGGCAAAAACTATTTGTACTCACTGCTAATGACGGAAGAGCATGCGTCTGCTCAATAACGCTGCTAATGCATTCATCTATGCTAAAATTGTTGTCATTTGAGCTCGGCTTGCTCGATGAGACCGGTGTCGATTTTAGTGACGTCGAAGGCGCATCTGCTTCTGATGATTTTACAAAGGGTGGCGGCGTCTCGATTCTGATTTTCAATGGACCTATACAAATTAGCAGCGCACGTGACTCAGGCATATGTTTACATTTACATGGCAAGCATACCTGGGCGTGGGGGTTGGGGGTATGTAGCCCTCCCCAGAAATCAAAATACCCGCCCCAGAATTTCAATTTTTGAAATTTTTTTGTTTTTTTCCGCAATTTATTGATGCCAATGGATAGTGCTCGATGAGAAACGTTGAAAAATGGTGTTTTTCGCTATGGCACCATTTTTGAGGTCATTGTTTGACCTTTGAAACAATTTGCACCCCCCAGAACTTTGGTGGCGCCCATCTATGATGGCCAGGTGGCTAAAAAACGGACCGCATATTGACTAGTCCTTATAACTTCTCAGATGTCTGACCAAATTTAATGCGCTTCGTTTTGCCTAAGAGCCTATTACTTCTTCAAGAATGCCACTAAGTTTTAGTTATACTGGTTGAAATACTATCGGTTTACACTGAATTAAGCAGGCTTTTTCTTTGCCGATTTAAGGCAAACAATTCGTCTCCTTCACAAACATACACAAGCAACGGCTCAAAACTTTGGAAGGCAGTTCTCGGTTTTTAGGGGGAATAAATGCACTTCAATTTTTGACCAAAAATGTCAAAACACCTCAGACTGGCCAGAAAAATGCAAGTTTTATCGAAAAATCGGAAAATAGAATTAAAAAATGCAAAAACTTTTCCGACTTTGAGAGGGACGAGTTGAATGGATCGACTTTGTGTGGAAGATCTCCCATTCCCTGTCACATGTATGTTTACAAGATATAACTCTTCAACAAGAAAAAATAAATACAGGTGACTTGTTCTAAATTAAATTAAAATTATTCGTATGACTAAACTGCTTAATGTTTTCCCTCGATTCTTATAGTCTGAGCGGAACAATGCACTTTAATCATGGATTGCATCAGTCATAATCAACGTTTTTAATTTTAACCAATTGCGAAAACGTGCAACCTTTGATTAAAGCCCAATTATTTTGCAGCATTCAAAATGCCTTGAAGCAATTTATAAGACTGATAGCCAAATAAAAGGAGCATTAGAATAAAAAAGGTGCAATTAGATAACGTAAAATATTGTACAATTACATGGCACCGTGTACAAATAACGTTTCTGGCAGATGCTTTCATGACTCAAAAAACGACTTTTACTAAATCGCACTAAATTTTAAAAATTTGTTTTAAACTTTTACTATATTTTACTAAAAATTTTACTAATTTACTAATTTTACTAAATTTTTACTAAAAATTCTCCTGAGCAATAAGATATCTATAACTATCGAGTCGATTCTTCGAACTCTGTCCCGATCGAAGCTTATGTAAAAAACCAGGCGTTCTTGAGGTGACAATGAAAAATTGAGCGATTCCTACAATTAAAAGAGAAAAAAGGAGTCGTATCAAATGTAGAGTCAAAGACCAAGAATATCTCTCGACGAAACAGCCGGGGACTAGTCCAAAAGTCCTAGCTTGCGTCACGATCTAAAAAAGCTCAAAATTCTAATCTTAAAAAATCTCAACCTAAAAAATAGGATAATGCAATTAAAAAATCGATAAAAAGGGTTCAACGGGGGAAGCAACGGTTCAATAGCCCAATCAATAATTCAATGACTTACCAATCGGTGAGGAATGAGATGAAATTGCCGTTGAAGTCAAGTTATTGGTCCCATTATCAAATTTTTCGTCGCGCTTCGTATTCAACGCCGTTTTACCGCCGCGATTATAGCGTCTCAAAAATTGTCGATCGCTTCGTCTTTTATCGGCGGACAAACCTGAAGTTGAAGCCAATGATTTGAAGCCAATTCGATTCGATATCATTGAATCTTTTCGCTCCGGAGCTACGTTGTTGCCTAATACAAAGACTGCAATATATGTACGCATGGGTATACGCAGGGGGGGGCGGTCCCACCTTAGCCCAAAAATAGTTTTAAAAAGGTAAGGAAATGCATGAAAATTGACATCTTTTCATCGAAAAATCTCAAAATTCTCGGCGCTTCGCGCCGGAGAATCATTATTTTCGCTAATTAAGGCCCGGGCGCGGCCAAAAAAGCGTCATTTTTCATAGCTTGAGAGAAATTAAATTTTCATTAGGAAGCTTTGAATCTTATGAGCTTAATGGATAGTGCACGTTCGGAAACGTCAGAAAATGCAATTTATTTTGCGCCCCGGCGAACATATCTTGAAATATAGGATTATCAATTTTGGACCGCCCCCAAAAAAATCCTGCGTACGCCCCTGTATGTACATATGTACTATCCAGACATGAGCAGCGTGGGAATACTGCGACCGGGGGGGGGGCTGAAATTTTAGTGCCTTTTTAGGCTCAAAAATGATGGATACCATACATGATCTTGGGGGAGCGGTTAGGGGTTTCATCCCCTTAGAAGAACTTTGACCCCCCAGAATTTGCGATTTCCCAGAAGTTTCCAAAAATTTCCTACAAATTCGTAGAAAAGCTGCTTTTTAAACGTTTTTAACCATCTATTTAGTCAAAAGTGTCAAATTTTCAGCGCTTCGCGCCATATACTCATGTTTTGACTATATTTTGTTCAATTAATTGGACTTTTTGATTTTTCTCGAAATTTTTCATTTTTGAATGCTCTAGAAGGATATGACATACATAATCAGAAACGCCGGAAAACGATGTCTCTGAAGCGTATCCATCGTTTTTTGGTCTCAAAAAGGCACTTTGAAATTTCACCCCCCAATTCCAATGCTGTGCATGTCTGGTAGATACGCGTCAAAACATTGTTTAACGGCGTTTCTGACGATGCTCTATCTTTCTAGAGCTTAAAAACGTCGAAAAATTTCGAGAAGAATCGAAAAAATTTGAACAAATTAAACAAAACACAGTCCGATAATGAGTATATGGCGCGAAGCGTTGAAAATTTGACACTTTTGAGCAAATATATATGTATGACTAAAAACGCCTAAGACAACGTCTTTTCAACGATTTTTTCGGAATGTTTTGGACATAAGTTTTGGACATTTTTGAAAAATCGTGAATTACAGGGATAGGTGAAAAAATTTCTTGGGATGGGGCGAGGGAACTTTACTGGGGAGGGGTTTGAACCTCTAAAGATAATACATATATGGTACCGCCCTGTATCAAGGATGTTATTTCAAGGGGAATCGCCAAAATTTTAAAAAATTCGTACATGATGCTTTCTTAAGCGATTTTACGTCATAAAATATCAATTTTCGACACTTTTTGCGTTTGTAGATCACTGTACAATGCTGGGGGTAAAAATTACGTAAATCATTCGACGAAAAGTTTTGCATTTCTATTCTTTAAAGTCAATTTAGTAGCGGTTCTGAGGACAAACAATGTAGAGAACTAACATATTGGAAAAATCTGGCACGTAGCGGTAAAAAATATTGGATATTTTAAGCGCTTAAAATTTTGCAGCATTCTGAAGATAAACAATACAAATTTTTTTGACAGTTTTATAATTTTACGCTTATTTTGCAGCTTTCTAAATATAAGCGATGCAGTAATTATATCAGGCGTGGAGCACCGAGAATTTTCGATATTTGCATACCTTTAGGCTCAGATTGCAGGAGATACGTAACAGTCAGAAACTGAACAAATGTTACGAATCACAACCATTGATTAAATTACTAAATATTAAAATTAAAATTAAATCATTAAAAACATTATGAATTAAACCAAAAAATTATTATTGTAAGATTCGAATTAAAATAAAAACTAAAAATAGATAAAATTATAAACGATCCCTCTATCCCCCACCCAAAACCGGATAATTTTTAACCCCCTCCCCGATTTTTGAAAAAAAATCGAATTTTTAACCGTTTTTACGCGTTTTTTAGCCAAAAATTGGAGGTCATTCACCCCCCCCCCGTAAAAATGGCCGGGACCCCCTAAATTTTGAGCCGCGTCATGTATATATGGTCCAGACCACTGTTTTTTTGTACGAGCCTCTTTGTACATGTACAAAGATCTCCGGAAAAATCTTTGTACGAGCGAAATTGTTTTTGTACATATAACGTATAGATATGCTATTGAATGTACACATTTTTACATACTACTAGATTGTTATCTGTGACCCGCACGCTTCGCAAAAGGTGTAACTTTGTCCTAAATTCAGCTGGTTATATTGGTTCGGCCCGAAACGCCAAAATTTTCATGAGTCTTAGGTTGAAATTACACATAAAATTCGACTCAGTAAGTTAAAATAAGTTGTGTTACACAATTATAAATAATAAAGCGATTGCAATGGGCTGAGTGAATCCCATAATAGACACCAATTTGCTTATGAATTTAATGCAACGCAAAGATAAAAGAGTCAAATTTATCTTCAAACGGCAGAAAAAGGTGCAAAGTTGTTTAATAGTTCTTTTCTCTGCATAAAATCTTTATAAAACAGTAGAAATAGATGTAAAAGATGCTTAAATCTGTACAAAGATGCTTAAAGATAGATTTTAGAGTGTTTAATGCCAGCGCTTAGAGCTAAATACAATGTAATTATGATATTCGGCGCGAAGCGCCTAAACTTTTTGGAATTTTGCTAAAAAATACCCAAAAAAGTGTTAAAATTACTATTACTTTGCCCCAAAAAGTCTTTGTACATTGTACAAAGATGGCTCCGAAAATCTTTGTACGAGCCTCAAAATCTTTGTCTCGTACAAAAAAAAACAGTGGTCCAGACCACGCGTGTTCTTTGGGGAAGGGGGTTTGACCCCACAGAATGGCAACTGACCCCCCCAAATGGCTGCGACTCCCGCAGAATTGCCTATTTTTTTGTAAAAATCGGTAAGTCGCAAAAAGAGTGCGTTGTAAGCGTTTTTAGCTCAGTTTTGGCTCAAACATCTAAAATTTTCGGCGCTTCGCACCATATGCACGTTTATATTTTATTTAATTTACTCGATTTCTTAAAATTTGTTTTGAAATATTTAATTACGTTTTTCTGTTTTAGAAAGAATTAGCATTGTCTGAAAGGTGAAAAAACAAGAGTTTTTGATGTGTTGTGTACCCATCGTTTTTAGCCCGAGAAAGGCACTTTTTAAAAATTTCTTGGGCCAGTCGCCTAAAATTCCCATGCTGTACATGTATGGTCCTGACCCCCACCAGAACGGAAAAATTGAAAATTTTGTGGGGAAAATGAGGCAAAATGAAGGCCAAAAACGGATAAAAATTAAAATTTTCTTCAATATTGCTTCAAATTGACCTGAAACTGTGTAATAACGCAGTTTTAACGGTATTTTAGCGCTTATACCAGTTTTTGAGGTCATTTTGACCCAAAAAAGTTCAATTTTTGACCCCCAGGATCGGCTAACCCATCCCCACCCCAGATGGGCCATGCTGTGCACATATGGTCACGACTCCCGAGGGTTAACCACGCTACGAATGTAGCTTCCCATTTTCCGACCTAATCGAACCCGAGTCGACGCGATCAGAGGTAGAAGCGGTACCAACTGAGCGAGGCTCTAAGCTATGTATGTGCCACCATAATATAAAAGCTGGCATGCTATCAAATCATGCATGTATACATACATATGATACACAGGGGCGTTCGCAGGATTTTTTAAGGGGAGGGCGGTCTAAAATTGGTGAACCCTATATATCGGGATATGTTCGCCGGGGCAACAAATAAAGTGCAGTTTCGGACGTTTCCGAACATGCTCTATCTGTTAAGCTCATAAGATTCAAACTTTCCGGAAAAAATTTATTTTCTCTTAATATGCTATGAAGAATGACGTTTTTTGGACGCGCTTGGGCTTAAATTAACGAAAATAATGATTCAACAGCGCGAAACGCCGAAAATTTTGAGATTTTCCGATAAAAAGATGCCAATTTTCATGTATTTACCTCTCCAAAATTATTTTATGGGCTATAAGATATGGAAAACTTAAATGATAAGTTACATAAAAATAAAAAAGGATTATTTCCTCGCTATTCTCCAAAAACTAACAATTCCAACGTTACTATACTATCACAGATTGAAGCTCCTGAAATCAAATAAGGCATTATATTTCTACAAATGCTCCTAATTTAGGTGACGACTCAAAAGTCGATTTTCTAGGCCAACATTTAAAGAATGTTTCGCACGGAATTTCCGCTTTTCAAATTCTAAAACATAAATTCTACTAACTTCCGATTTTGTAATTGTTATTTTCCCTTCTCGTTCTAATCAAAGATCGCAATTTCAGATTATTCGATCAAAAAAGTAGAAGATCGGCTCGGCTACCACGTAAACAATGCTGAACAGGCAGGAATATCGTTCGGAATTGTCAAACTGTTATAATTACATCGCGGAAGATATAACTAGAGAACATTCATATGCTCCTTTTCATGTGCACTTAAAATTGAATACTCACATTCCATTCAGGGACGTATTTAAAGGCTGCGGGGAAGCGGCCCCCCTTGACCGGGAAAAAATTTTGAAAGGTAAGATACGAGTACATAAATGTACAGAAAGATGGGAAAATCGCACGTTTTGTAGCAAAATCTTCGAATTTTCAGCGCTTCGCGCCGGATGTGAAGTATTTTCCGTAATTTTGATGTCGGATCGTCGCATTATGTCGGGTCCAGCCCCGCTTCCCTTGTGCGAATCCCGGATAAGGGCGGCCTGCACATGGATAAGATATTTCAGGGAACCCTAGAAAAGTAGTTTTTAAGCAGCCAACGTTAATAAAATTGAGCACGACGAAGCTTCTAGCTCCCTTTAATCATTATGCATGCACTATCACGGTTTTTTTATTCGGCAAAGACTTTTCTCGATGTACAAAGATTTTCAGGACCGTCTTTGTACACGTATAAAGATTTTTGGGAAGACAAAAACTGTAAAAAGGTGTGAAATTCCCAAAAAATTTTGAGTAATTGTTTGTCCAATATCTCTTTTAAATGGCAGAATTTGCATTTAGGATGGAAAAATGTTGAATTTTTCGGCGCTTCGCGTCGTTTTGAGACAATTATTAGTTTTTTTTGGCGTCAGAAACCTACAAATCAGCTACAATACACTACCAACGGTCGAAAAAGCCTGTTTTACGACACTAAAATCGCTACTGTACCATATAATAGTACACAAAAATTTGCATGTATAAAATGTGCACAGACTTTTGGGGACCATCTTTGTACATGTACAAAAAAAACACTGTGCACTATATATCTTCGTTGCTTCAATTAAAAAACGTATATAATAGATTATAAAAAACAGATTATTACTGTAATATATTATGAAGGATTAGTAATTTTACCTGATGAGCTAGCTCTGGGCCTATCCAGGGCGGAATTTAGGCGAGGCTGGGGAATCAAGGTAACTGGAGCGGCTGACAAAGTCGAATTTGAGCAAATTTCGGAGGTCGAAAACGTCGCCGAGTCAACGCTCGCCAAATCAATCGGCACTCGAGCGTCGGTTTTGGCCTCAACAAAGGGAGGCGGCGACGGACTCGCGGCCAATCGAACGGTTTTGACGAGGCCTGCGGCAAATGCGTCGAAATCGGCAAACGAGTCGCCGTTCAACCAATCGTCGACGCGCAAGTCGTCCACTCTTAGAAGGACAAGGAATTTAATTAATTGATTTTTTTATTTATTATTTTCTATTATTATTATTATTCTAATAATAATAATTATAATAATAATGATAATAATAATAATAATAATAATAATAATAATAATAATCATCTAGGTACACGGTCAACATTTCTGGGTAGGGGGTTAATCTCGAGTTTCCATGGATGGGGGAGTGGATTGATTAATTTTTATATGTTAATCTTTTAGTTATTTTTGTCGTTCCTTACCCCCCCCCCGTTACAACCCGTAAAAAATGCTTCAATTCATTTTATTTTATTCTCATTGAATATTCGTTATTAAGTTTTCATGAAAACAAATGGTAATAAGAACGATGGAATGACCTGTACTATCGAATATAGACAGAATCATGGACAAAAAGTGTCTGAATGAAAGAATGGACAGAGTACTACTCGGAAAATACTTCAGATTATGTATACGTACTGCTGGGCATCATTTAGCGCTCTTTCATAATTCCAACAATAGATTTTGGGTTGAAAATGGCCTAAGGGGTATGCCTTTCAAAACTTAAGGTTATACCCCCATATCCTTCGTGTGCATGTGTGATAATAATAATAATAATAAAAGAATAATAATAATAATAATAAAAATCTAATAATAATAATAATAATAATAATAATAATAATAATAATAATAATAATAATAATAAAAGTACGAATTATTTTGTATTTATTATTATTAAACTATTAATTATTAATAAATAGTTATTTATTATTGAATATTATAAAATAAAAATTATTATTAATCAATATTACTTTCATTGTTAAATATTTTGAATGACAATTATTTATTCTTATTCTTTCTTATTAAATCATTATTTTTTCAAATTGGGACAAAAGACTTAGATCTCTTCTTAATAAGTTCAATGAGAATATGGGCTATCAGCCGTAAAGTATTATCCTTTGGGACAAATGGCCCTAATACAAAACCACAGCAGGCTATATCTCCTCATACAAGCGTATGAGGAGGGGTGAGAGGGGAATATTACCCCCGTTGAAGGATGAAAACGTTACATACTGTCAAGCGATTTTAGCCAAAAATAAAGCTATTTTCGAGCGATTTAGACGCAAAAAAGCCAAAAACGCAATTTTTGCAGTAAAAATCCTGGATTTTATCCTCCCTGACCTCAAAGTCTCGATTTAACCCCTCACTGGCCAACCTGTCTATGCATCTATGTATCTACTCAGGGGAAAAATCATAAAAAGATTGCACGCTAAGAAAAATCGAACTAGCTTATTAACACAATACGATATACGAAAAGTACTAAACGAATATCGACATAAAAAAACGTTCAAAAAAGAAATTGCAAAAACAGAACCATCATAAGTTAAAAGAATCAGTAATAAAAAAACTTGCAAATAACCGAAAATGGCAACTTCACGGCAATGCGAAAAGTCAGCAAAATGATAGCAGTGACATGTGTTCTCAACAGAGATTTAAACCGTTTTTTCTGATTAAGCACGGCATCACGGTATAAACAGATACGCTTGCTGACTAATACCACGAAAGGAAGTTTCTTTAAAATAATTAAAAAGACTCGAAATCGGATGAATTTGTTAGTTGATTGCTGATGTGGTGAGCATTTGGTTAGTCATTAAATAATGTATAAAGGAAAATGAACAGGAGAAAAACGCCTTTTGAATTTGAGTAAATGTAAAGTACAAATTGTCGCCTCAATAGTGACAAATTTAGTAATCAAGCGATACATTTTCGATGATATAAAGGCTAGTCACAACTAGAAATTTTTTAAGGTCTTAAATATTAACATAAATGCTCGCTTAAAGGGACATAGAAAGCTGAAACAATTCGTTTTACAGAATCAGAAATGCTAATGAAATGAGGGCTACAGACGTCTTCGCGCTTATGGCTTACTGTTTTAACATAATGAAAAAGGAGCTTAATCTTGATTCCAAATGATAGAAAGCAGTGCAAAGTTGTCATGCAGTAATCAATTTCTGTATAAATCTTTAAGGAACAATTTTTTAAGAACATCTTTTGGCATAGTGCAAAGATTGATTGTTGAGTTTTTCAACTTCGTTTATGGAAAAAATTGATACGTGAAAAGCCGAAGATTTTATTGAAAAAATTCTTAGAAAACCTTAAAAATTACTGTCTATACTTTCGCCCCAAAAAGTCCGATTTTATTCAAATTGAGCAAGGATAAGATATTACAGTTCACTAATTGATATCTTTTTCTGCATTCTTTTTGACAGCTTGACAACGCTTACTAGATAATAAAAAGTATATCGAAGTCTATCAATAACGGCTTTAATCCTGCATTGCTCGCACACATGCACACTGGGGGTATGAGGGGGTATCCCTTCACTATGACTTTAGAAAGGCATACCCCTCAGATCATTTTGTGACCAAATCTATTGCTCGAATCATGAAAAAGCGTCAAACGACGTCTAACACAATAGTTTTTTTGTACAGGGTCCGTTACTTTTAATTGTGTATTTAAGCGTAATTTCTGGGTCTCTAAGGGCAAAAATCATTAAGAATCGTCTTGAAACGGCGCAAAGCATCCGAAAAATTCGACATTTTCCCTTTTGAAATGCAATTTCTGTCATTATAAAGATATATAGGACACACATTTACTCAGTTCAGCGCGAAGCGCCGAAATTTTTGAATTTCAGACTTTTTTTACAATTTTTGTCTTCCCAAAAATCTTTGCACATGTACAAAGACGGTCCCGAAAAGTCTTTGCACAGCAGGGAAAATCTTTGCCGAGTACAACAGAAAACACTGGTCTAACAGCATAATTTTAAGTACGAATGACTTATTTTTCGAGCATCAGAATATTAAAATCGTTCATTCAGATACTTTTCTCCGATTATTTCTCCTATATTTTATGTTACGGATCATTCGATCAGCCTCATTATTATTTATTTTCATGCAAATTCAACCACAAATATGCATGAAAAATGAAATACGACGAATGGAGTATCAAAAACTGACATTAACTACTTAAAAATTTCTTATTTACCCCATTCCAGAGCTTTAAACTGTGTGCATGTACGCATGCTTGCGTAAAGCGAAGAGCGATCGTTAATCGCGCTATCGCATAAAAGCATTCAATCATATATATAAGAAAGCAGTTAGGTATAAATGGAATTTGTCTTTTTGACTTGCAATTTTGGATTTGGTGAAATTATTAAATACATGCATTACCATGATTACAGGCCCGTATCCAGGATCCGGCCAAGGGGAGGGGTGGCGACCCAACATAAATTGGTCTATATCTCGAGAAATTCGTCGGGGTAGCACTAATAAACCGCATTTTTCGACGTTTCTCGACATACTCTATCCATTGAGATAATAAAATTCAAACTTTTTCGAAAAATGTTTTCTTCCACTCGAAAGACTGTGAAAAAGTCATTTTTTGGTCGCGCTTGGGCCAAAATTGTGGAACATACTTCACATCCGGCGCGAAGCGCCGAAAATTTGAAGATTTTGCGGCAAAGGCATGCGATTTTTCCATCTTTCCGTGCATTATCTTACCTTTCAAAATTTTTTCCGGCCAAGGGGAAGGCACTCCCCGCCCTCCTCACTAAATACGGCTCTGACCATGGATAAGAGCCAATATTTTATCAGATTGAAATGCCTCTAGGCTGACCTAGCGCCCCCTTTTCTATTGGCACTTTTGGACGGCGACCTGGACGCGAGATTACTCGATGACGCTGACGTTGACGGTTCTTGTTTAGGTTCTTCGGGTTTGAGCAAAGGTAAGAACTGTGGAATGTAATCAGGTCTAGTCTTAAGCTCTGGATGATCCACTGCTGGTATATTAAGTCGAGTCGGCGTCTTAACTGGATATTGTGGTAGTTCCTAAAGCCAACGAAAAACATTTTCCAGATTTCGTTAAATCGCGTAGTTCTTATTGACCGTAATGCCGAAAAGTTTTAAACAGGATATGGTATAATATTTGAAGATTTGTATCATAAATGGAGGGTGGTGAATTTCAGCAAATCTTCATATAGTAAATTAAGGTCATTGTTGTCTTAAACAAGGGTTTTCTGTGCATGTACTTATAGAGATGGTCCTCAGATGTTAATTAACAATATGTAGTACGTGTAAATTTTATAGTAATTTAATATAGCACAGTAGCATGTCATGTGCGGTAAACTGGCTTTACTGAAGCGTATTAGCGAGTTTAGCGAATTTATGGATTTCTAGAAATGAGAAATACAAAAGTTTATAAATGCAGCGCGAAACGCCGAAAAATTTTGATCTTTCCAACGTTTTCAGATAGAATTTTCGTGCCACAGTTAACTCAAAAATGGTCATGAACATGCGTGTTCTGGAGGGGTTTGACCCTACCTAGAATGGCAACGGACCCCCCGCAAAATGGCCGCGATCCTTCAGAATTGTCGATTTTTTTTTACAAATTTGTAAAAAATGCGCTTTTTTAAGCGTTTTTGGCTATTGACTCTAATTTTCGACGCCACACATTTTTTGACTATATTTTGTTCAATTTACTCGTTTTTTTCAAATTTTTTTCAATTTTCAATGTTTTTCACAGTGTTTTGACGAGTACTCATCGTTTTTTAGCCAAAAAGATACTTTTTAAAAATTTTTCGGGCCTAACCCCCAGAATTTACCATGCTGTACGCGTATGGTGTTGCACCACCTCTTTTCTGAATCGCCTGACAGTACCTGGTTTTCCAAATCCTCAGTTAGGGTTGTTAACACCCTCTTACCCCTCTCTATGCTCATGTGTTTTATATCGAAATTAATAATAGACTCAGTAATCAAGTAAAATTGTGGATCGATAAAAATTTGTATAAATTAAGTAATGTTTATTCGAGACTAAAGGCTTAAAAAATAATGCGATTTTGTTTTAATAAAAAGCATGACTTTGAATGCACAGAAGCACAGTCGCGCTTCAACGAATAGGCGAATATGATCGGCAGTCAAGATCAATGAAAATTTGACTCTTAGATAGTAAAACAATGGAAGGCTAAAATGAGCACACAAAGTATGACGCACTTAAATATCCGAGATTGTCAAAAGTCACAAAATACAGCAAACTTATACTATCTCATCATTGAACAGAAATACATGAAACGTCCGTTATATAAATATATTTTAAATACTGTAAATTTAAATGTAGAGAATCCGCAATATAATCGGGTCATAATTTCATCTTATATGAGAAAAACATTTTTAATGAAAACTATAAAGAAGTATTTAAAGATGGGCAAGAATTAATGTTTGAGAAGCATTCAAATTCCAAAACTTGAAATTCAGACAGTAAAATTACATTCTCACATGTATAACGCTAAGCTAGCGATACTTGTATACTTTATATATATTTTTTATATACATACTTTATACCCTTTTCTAGTTGATTGACTGACTACTTGGTTTTACAGCCATTTTTGTCTATTTCCATCATTTTTCTTCAATTTAAACGGCATTTTGTGAAATTTCCTACTGATACTGACAGGTATTCCTTATAATACCCACTCGGTCCCCATTGATATATACCGGATTGAATGAAGTTGTACGGTTCGTCCATGTGTGCTCCCTTTTGTTTGCCTGTAAACAATACTTTTTGTCGAAAATTTTTTATTTTCGATCAGTTTTGAACAAGAAATAAATTTTCCATTCGATGGAAATATAAAATGGCCAGAAACCTTCAAGATTCTATATTCATAGAAAGAAAGCGCAATATAGGAATAAACACATGTCAAAATAACCATATAATATGCATAATTGGTTTGGTAGTGCAGAAAAAGAAAAAGTACGCTAGACGGAAAAACTGAAGCCGATACTTTTGCTGGAAATTCGATTGATCCGACTTGCTCCAAATAATCGATTAGTTCTCTCAATGAAATGCCCATACTCCGAAATGCGAGTCCTACATCGTCGAAAATTGGCTCTGTTCTGCCAGCTGTAAAAGGCTTCAATGAGTAATGAATGGCGGGATTGAGATTTCAAATTGATTCAGTTGATAGTCAGCTATGTAGATTTACTGTGATTTATATGTAATTAATGATCTAACAGATTGAAAAAACTTAAATTGGACTTTTAAATGCGAATAAATGTTAACAACCAAGGTTGCAAGTAATGCTCCAATTTTGCAAGGTTAATACACAATTTCTATTGAGCAAATATTGAAAAAAAGATTTCCACACAGAAAGATGACAATTCAGGCCATTCTTAAGGCATTCTTTTACATAGGGGCTAACTTGAATCTATTTTCATACCATAAACTTAAATCGTAGTCAAGCTCACGAGATGCAGGATATACCCCGTTTTAGCCCATCCTCTAAATTTGCTGAAGCAGAATTGGAAGGTCATAGGATACTTTTGGAGTGAAATACTTTTCACACAATGTAAACTTTCAGCGGAATTGACAAGAAAAAATTAATAAACGCACTATTACATGTCATGATCGAAACCAAAGCAACTCATTAACTAGTACATTATTTTCTCTTCAGATTGAGCGAACTACCAACTACTTATGTTTAAAGTTAGATTAGTCTGACAATTCACCATCGCCAACAACCCAGCACATTCATTAAAGTGCGATGATTAATTTTAACCGATTTATCAGCAGAAATGAAAATCTTTTTCATCGATTTGAATAGAAAAATTGTTTTAATTATACGAATAAACGGACGCTAACAACACTATTAAGTTAAGCTCCAGCAGACTTGGCTTTATAGAAAAATCTGGGAAGCTTATAACAAGATAAATCACCGCTGCTCTCAAAGACAGCTGCTCAAACAGCACAATTCATGGAAAATTGAAAATAAATTAAGTGAGGCATCTTACAAAACATTTGGGTGCACGTACAGTTTTGATTTTATAGTAGATTTAAAAATAGGTTTTTCCGCATACGCGAAAATCCTGAATTATCTAGATTAGAATCAGTAAAAAATCTCACCTAATAAATCTATGTAATTCCAAGGGAACTGTAAAGCTAAGGATACTTTGATGTTAGATACGATATGGCAATTCAATATTGCAATACAAAACGACTTATTTTGCGTTTTGCTTCTATATACATAAATCTTCACACGCTATGCAGAAAATCATAAACTTTAGTCAGGCATTTAAGTATAAGTCATAATTCACCATACATGGGCAGCAACCAAATTCTATGGGATACGATGGGGCGAAACAGTCAGAAATTGCATAAAAATCAATTTTGAATGTTACTAGCGATTTTTCGGCGGTCTTTCAGATTTTCGGGGGGGGGTCCTGCCAGATTCCAAGCACATGTGTGTTACCCACTGATTGATCAGATATTCGAAATAAGGGACTGTGTCACACGATTTTGGGAAGACCAAGTAGTAGCATTTGGAATGAAATGTTACCAGTTACAAAATTGTACTTTAGCATTAGACATCATACATGGGCGCAAAAAAACTTTTTCTTGTTCAACAAACTCGAGTGTAGTCGGTATACATGTTACAGGAGGGTTGAGAGATCTTTTCAACTAAAGTCGGTCGTCCCCCAGCCTAAAAATTTTTGACCACTCCCGGATTTTTCATGAAAATTTGCGTTTTTCACCATTCGTATTTTTTTGCCATTTCAACCCAAAATTGAAAGTCACTTACCCCCATACATGATTTTAAAGGATGTTGGGAGTCTCACCCACAGACATTTTTTCGCCTCCCTCCTCCGAATTCGCGATGCATTTCTAGCTATACATTTGCTCAAAAGTGTCAAATGACTCCGTTTTTACTGTATTTTGTTCAATGTAACTGAATATTTCTGATACCTATTTTTCGAAATTTGTTTTCACGCTCTGGAAAGATATGGCATTTTCAGAAAGACCAAAAATTGTTTTTTACGCGTATTCACCTTTTTTGAGCGCAAAAAAGGAACTTTAAAATTTCACCCTTCCCAGAATTCTCATGCTGTGCATGTCTGCTGGAGACCGCTCCACTCGAAATTTTGAGCTGTTACATGTAGTGCCTGCTGCCTATAGTGGTTGGCCAAAAAACATATTTTTCCATAGTGATCCGTGTTTAGTTACCAGACATGTTACTTGCACGGACCATAATATTTTACCTGACGTATTCATATAGACCTGACACAATTACTGTACTGAAATTAATCAGTTGCCGGAATTCGGTACCAGTGTGTAGTTAAAAACATAAATTTTTGCGTGGTTGGTCAGACTTGCTCTGCCTGGTTGTTTGGAGTTACAGTTGAACCCCAGTTGACCCTGTATGCCCATGTAAATATGTTATATAAATTGAGTCATCTGCTTACTCAAAACAAGCAGGTACCTATATCATAAAATACACTTTAACGTTCAATTTACTCCTTTCCTTTCGAAAGAAATCTGTTTTTCTAAATGCTAAAGAATGACTTAGACAGCTGACACTGTGAAGCATAAAAAATGCTATAATAATGAATTGCTAAATATATCACGGCTCTTTGATTGCACCTCTTTTGTTCATCTATTTATTTAAATTATAATCAAAAGGTAGAATTTATATCTGCAGCACACTAAAATTAATGACATGAGATAAAATCCATGAATTAGAATGAATTCTTCCACCCCATATTCTTACAATACCTACTAATCTTGCTTAGACAAATTGGTGTTGAAAGGTTGAATAGTGAGACAATAATTGGCATAAGCCATGTCTAAGCATAAAACTTGCTTACCGTGCTCCATATAAGCACGCATCTTGTCGTTCAGGCACTGAATAAATTGAGTTAATAAATCTTGCAAAACATCCAACGATGAAACGGTTGCCAAACCAAAGCCGATATTTTTTGAAATTTGGGCCAATACTATACGTAGAATGGCTTTTGAAAACTTATCAGCCATTCAGCGGCTTGAAATAAGCAACAACCATGCCGCAAAATTATCAGAACAAAACCATTATAGTACAACATGGTAGTAAGCCAGGCCCGGTCTTAGGCATTTGGGGGCCCTGTGAAAAGATCTGTTTGGGGGCTTCGACAACTACTTGGCCGCAGAAATTGCGGATCTGAAAATGGATAAACTGCATTATGACTAAAAGAACTAAAAAAGCAGTTTTTTTATTCAAAGTATATTATTGTTGCCTGAACTTATTATTTTTATGCAGGTTATTATTTTTTAACTAGTTCTAAAAATTCAAAAAAGCACTGCCGCGAAGTACCCGAAATTTTTTATCCTCCGTAAACAGAATCTAGCGAAGTCATTAGATTCACGCTGCGCATGCATAAAGCTTACAATATGATTTCCGTTGGTGCAAAAAGAATTAATCCTGGCAGAATTCTAGGAAGCCATTTTTTTAAATGAATGGATTAGTTAGACTGACAAAAGGTCACTCAGTATCATTAATGATGAAGGATGGACTCGCAAAAAATGCATGTCTAGCCGGCTGAATATAGCGACCGCAAAATTAACTATTGCCTGGCCTGATAGGGTCCTTGGGGCTCTTTACGGTCAGCACGTGCCTAAGACTGGGCCTGAAGTAAGCCAGTCAAATGCACTGTTATTCGCGGCTAACGAAAGACGACTTATAACCTTAGGTAGGCAGCACCAAAATTCTGGGAGGGGTGCAAGATTTTTAAAAGGTCAAGAAATAGTCCTAAAAATGGTGGTATGGCAAAAAAACAACACATTTTTCAGCCTTTCTCATCAAGGTATTCGGCCTTCTGGGGGGTTGCATTGCATACCCCCCACGCCTACGTATGCTAATAACTACTATCGACTATCGGTAATTCTCTCAAGCAAAAAAATAGGGTCCAACACTTTTATTCAAGCACCTTTGTCTAAGGAAAGGCTGCTGATACCTACCGAGCTTTCTGAATCAACGAACATCGACGAGGCATTCTTGCATATAAGTTCCAAACCAACTTTTCTGACTAATAATAGCAATTTTCTTACTCGACTATCGTTCTAAGATGGTGAACCTGATCTATACTCCACGCGGCAAGCGGTGCGGCGAGAAATTGCCGCAGCGATCGCCGCAGAAATTCCGCGCCAAACCAATCTATACTTCTTGCTGCGGCGCGGCAGGCTGCGAATTGCGCGGCCAGTCAATCTATACTTCACGCGGTCGCCGCGCCGCAATAAATGCGCTTAAATACCGAAACATACTTCACGTGATTCGCACCGCAAAGGGGGTTTGTGGCCAAATGTGACGTCATTGTGCGGCAAAATTCGTCTACCGCTTCGCGCCGCCTGGGCATACTTCACGCGGCGCGGTCGCCGCGCAGCAAGAAAAAAATGGCGCCAACTGGGCAACCCTTCGCCGCTTCGCTCGATGTTGGCATACTCCGATACTCCGCGCGAATTGTCGCAATGATCGGCGCACCTCATTAGCATTCGCGAGGAAAGTCCAAACGTTTGGACTTCTGCGGCGCGAGCGAAAAAATGCTAAAAATAGACATTATTTGCTTCTCACCGCGCGGTGAAGTATGCCATGAAAAGCGGCAGAAAATTGGACTTTATCGAATTTGGTTGCGGCGCGGCGGCCGCTTGGAGTATGCCTTGAAATGTGGCGCAGCAAACTTCGCCCCTCGCCGCGCGGCGCCAGGAAGTATGTCATGGGTCAGCGCAGATTCGGCGCGGCGACCGCTGCAGCGAATTTGCGCCGTTCGCCGCGTGAAGTATGTTTTGGGTTTGGGTCAGAATTTTTTCGCCGCTTTTCAATCTATACTTCAGCCGCAGCGGCAAGGATTGGAATTTGCTATTTTTAGCTTTTTTGCCGGATTTCTTCGCCGCGCCGCACAAGTTAAAAAGCCGATCGTTCTAGCGAATGCAAATAAGATATCGGGGTCGACTGTTATTCAAGTGGATGCAAATGAGGTGTCGACAAACGAGCCAATCGGCAATTTGCAGAAGTATGAACACATTGCGCGAAGCAGCTGCGCAGCGGCGGTGGAAAGGTGCTGAGCGCTAACTTGGAGCCGCTTTTTTGTCCACGCGGCGAGCTCCGCGTGAAGTATAGATGCGTGACGCGGCGAGCGGATTTTGCCGCAGAATATTCGCGCGGGTAAACTGATTTTTAGGCATACTGTGGCCGCAAAACCTCTTTGCGGCGCAGTTCGCGTGAAGTATAGATGAGGTTTAGGTCACAAATACAGCGCATCCAATTGGCGACTCGTTCGAGCGCAAGAGTCAAATAGCAAGCATCAACCTACATAATGCCATTGTGGTGCCTTTTGAGCGAGCATTTTGTCGACAGTGCAATTTGCGCTAAATTAGTATTCGCAGCTCCTTTTGCAGCAGAACTTTACATTGTTTGACATACAGCAAGGCCAGTCAAGGACAACCGAGCGAGCAAATAACATGGCGCAGGGATTTTCGATTTTTACGTTGTCATAGACTGAAAATTATTTACCTTCATATATAAGTCTGCCTTACTTCGCTTTTTGATATAATTGAAGGTGATACTTCGGTGAGAACATTTCGAGTTTGACGCGTTAGCTCAAGTTTTGTCACATTTCTCTAATGAATGTTTACGTTTACCATGTCCGGTCAAGCATAGAAAATAGTAAAAGAATTAAGTTCTCTCAAGGACACATGGGCGTGGAGGGTTTGACCCCATCCCCTCAAATTACCGTAGACCCCCAGAATTCTATTTTTAGTAACACTTTCAGCAATTTTGCCCATTCTGACCCCCCCCGAATTTTCTTGCTGCCCACGCATGCTCTCAAATCGTTTCACACTGCTGACCACCATTAGCTCTACGCCTTCCTACTGGTTGCTAAAAGAGCTGAAAATACTAGACCGCAAGAAATTTGACGGTTAGAATGATTACAGAAAAAACAACTCGAGCCCAACATATCAACAAACTTTATTCTATTATTATTCGTAGTGACGTGTCTATCAAAATAACAGCAATGCAACTTAATCGCATGAACGAGGTTAAGGATTGACTGCTGCAAGGTAAGTCTGTAAGCACTGACACACTCAGCAAATAAAATACCCATCGCGAAAAACAGAGAAAAAATTTCAAAAAAAATCTGAAAAAATTCGAATAAAAAATGAGCATATGACGCGAAGCGCCGAAAATTTAAGCCTTTTGAGCAAATATAGATGGCTAAAAACACTTATAACACCACCTTTTCTGCGAATTTTTCAGAAACTTTAGGGAAATCGCGAATTCGGGTGGGGAGGGTGTGAAAGAATTCTGGAGGGGAGTGAAAAATTTCTGTGGGTAGGGGGGTGAAAACTTTTCTGGGGAAAGGGTGGACTTAAACCCCCTCCAATATCATGTGTGGCTACGACATATAAATCTTCGATTTCGAATGTCAGACATATCAGCCAGTATTTCAAAATAGCAGGGAAATGAGTGGCGACGTTTTATTGTTTTTCACTCCAATATCAGTTGTAATTTGGTGAGAGGGGTCGAAAATGTGTCGACAGTTGATATTCAGCGCTTATTGCTTAGTAAATTGTGAACTTGATGATAAAACCTTACAAAAAAGTGTCGCCCGACATTTAATCTAATGAGCAGAGATGATGAGACTTAAATACCTTGTAACAATGTTCCATGAGCGTTCATGCTCATTGGATGATATTTTGCCTAACTTTTACATCGACTGATCAAATCAGTAGGCTGCAAAACACGACTAGGGGTAATTGAGTTGTTGAAAAATTGCAATTTAGTACATTTGACGAAATAAGAGCAGATATTGAAGGTGAAAGCATGAAAACGTCGCCAAAATTCCGGAGAAATGTTGGCGACGCCAACATCTGTTCGAAATTTTAGGAAATATTGCTCATAGCGCTAATTTCTATTTCTCACGAACTACCGCAGGCCAGTAATTAATATTTTGTGGCGAACATTTTTTGGCTTTAACTAAGTTTTGACAAAGTTTCGTTCAATTTAAGCGAAATTCGAGGTGCCGCGCTGGAATAAAAACGTGGACAGACAAGCGAGATACCAAGACGTTGCGAAACGTCAAATCACAGAATTCAACTTCCCTTGAGCGAAGCAATTTCTTCGAGTACACTCAAAACCGTCGATGGCAACGCGCCCAAATCCGATGGTTCGTGCACTAGGCTGGCGGCATAATACGCTTTCCACTGATCCGTAGACACATTATCCCTAAACACTATCATCTTTGATTTTACAATTTTATTGTTGGAGCATACCTAGTTGTATCACACTGCGTGATCTGTATGTCCTTTTGTCCAGTCGCTGTTTTATCATGTATGTGTGTTTTACCGAATTTCGTGTATTTTTCTGGACAATAAATATTGTCTTGTTTTTTCTAACTCAGAATTGATTTATTTAAGGTTCAGAAATTTAGTGATTTCTAAATAAACCTTTTTATTTAAAAAAGTTCTATTTTAGCACAATGCCTGCGATTTCAATTTAAATGTAATAAAGCTTTACTAAAACCTAAAGTGAACGGAACAGTTATCGGCTACCACATTTCACAACGTCAGTTACTATAGCCGTCTGACGGAAGTAGGCTTGAACAGACATGCACCGCATGGGAATTCTAGGAAGCATACATGTAATGGCTAGAAATTTCGGTTGGGGTCCCTGGCCATTAGGGGGCGAGGGGGGGTAAAAGACATAAGTGCACAAGGTCAGGGTCGGCAGGGGGTTAACTCCCAAAAATCCAAAACAGTAAATTTAACGTTCACGATTGTTTTGCTGTTTTAACGATCACAATGGTCTAAATAGCCAATAAAACGTTTCTTCTTGGTAGTATCGCATTTTAAAAGCATTTTTAGTTTGACTGCATTATAACACTTTTAACACTAAAAAATGCAAAGAGTTATCAATTTTGGACGCTTTTTGAGTAAAAAGTACTGAATTTTTTTGACAATTTTACTGTTTTTGCCCTCTAAATTGATGCAAAAAACGTTTCATCAGCTCAAAATCGCCGGACGGTACCTGTCCGGCTGACCCTTCAGGAGGGTAATACCCCCTCACCCCCTATGTGCATGTATGGTAAAAGACCTCAAATTTTTGGCCAAAAACGACCGAAAGTTATCTAAAAACGGCCAGAGAATTATTTTTTTCAAAAAATCGGGCGGGGGTCCGAAATTTTTAGGCTTCAGGAGGATCGGGGAAATCAATTGTGGGTAAGAGATCCCCCAATCAACCATTGTTAAATGTATAGGGGGCGGGAGGGGGGAGAAATTTAAAAATGTCCTTTTTTGGGTTCAAAAACGGTGGATCCGCGGTCAAAAAGATCGATTTTGGAGTTTATTTTTCATTGAGATAAACGTTTGAAACGTTTCAATACTTTTATCACTCTATCTGTTAATATATTAAGTGAATCACAAATAGGTCCCCTCACATGCTTTTTGTATTCGGTAGATTTTTCCCGATGTAAAAATACTTTTCGGGATCGTTTTTGTACATTGCAATGATTTTCGAAAGACGATAAGTGTAAAAAGGTCTGAGATTCGCAAAAATTTTCGGGCGATTCGTGCCGAAATGAGCAATCGTCAGTTCTATTTGTCTTTGTGTCAAAATTTGCTTTTAAAAAGGCAACACTATAAATTTTTCGGTTGCCGTTTTGAAAAATTTTTAGTATTTTTTGTCGTCAGAAACCCATAAATTGACTACGATATAAAATGTCGTAAAACCGGTTTACCACATAGAAAGCGCTACTATATCATATTATAGTACCCTAAAATTTGCATGTAGAAAACGCACAAAGACTTTTGAAACCATCTTTGCATATGCACAAACAAAGGCACCTTGTACAAAAAAACATTGGGTCTCCAGGACAGATCAAAGGCCATCCAACAACTACTTGTTTAGGAGACATGTGGGAAAGAATTTAGTCGCATAAAATTTTTCCGTACGGTTCGGGCAATGTTTCGATGTTCTATTGGAGGCTACCTTCAAGTATTTTTATAAATGTATTAGACTTTAACCCCTTTTAAACTCATATTTTAAAGTTCCAATTATAAGTCTATATTTACCTTAACCCACCATTCGTATTCACTTTGGCCGACGAGACACATGATTCAGAAAGAAGAATAAAGATTGGACCATAAACAGACAGAAACCGTTCGTCCCATTGATACCAGCTGCCTAATTTTTTTTGGTTGGTTGTCTTTTACCGAGTGTTTGTTTCGTTGGTTGATTGGTTGCTCAGTGATTAATCGGTTTATTATTGGATATTAGACTCGTACAGGCACACGATCAAAACCTCTAGAAGAGGATAAACCAAGTTTTCTGAGTGGGAGGGGGTGGGGACAAATGTATGATTTTCCCAACAATTTTAATGTCAAATTTTGACCAATTTTGATTTTCAATTCGGTGTCTTATGGTTAAAATAGCATGAAAACAATAATGATAAGGGCGATTGAATGCATGAATGAATTGGACAGTCTACTGCACGAAAAATAAGAACATACTTGTACCTGGAATACTGTTAGACGTCAATTGACGCTTTTTCATGGTTCGAGCGAAAGGGTTCTGGTCCAAAATGGACTGAGAGTGAGGGAGGGTATGCTTCTAAAAAGTCCCGATAGGGGGATACCCCATATCCCAAGTGCACTTGTGTGCCTAGGCTCATCCTTTTTTCTAATTGATTAATTAGTTGGTTTTAGAATCATTTTTGTATATTTTCATCATTTTTCTTCGATTCGCATGACATTTTGCAAAATGTTCCACTGATATCAGGTTGAATGAAGTTTTGTACGGGTTGTCCATGCATGGACTAGACAGATTATAAAAACAAGCTAAGAATGACAAGAACGTATGCCACTGACGTTGTGATATTTTCATCGTCCCCCTTTTTTAGATTTTTCAAAAATTTTCACCCCCGACCCCCTCGAATTTGAGTGCTGCCCGTATTTATTGATAAACACACACCATTCCCTGCACTTTACACCTTGGCCAGTTCAGTCTATTTTTCTGCACACAAAAGTGAATAGAATGTAGTCTTATATCGCTTGCGAGGAACAAGATTTGAAAGATATTTAAAATTGTAAGTTGAAAGAATGAAATTCATGACACAAGGATAGCCGTTCATCATACATGCACAAGGTCAAAAGTTCTGGGAGGGGGTAAACCGAATTTTCTGAGGGGGTGTAAATGATTACTTTTTTTACTCAATTATTGTCAAATTTTGAAACTAATTCGTCGTATTTTATTCTTCATGAATATTTATAGTTAAATTTGCATGAAAACAAATAACAATTTGAGCGATGGAATCAAATATACCTATATGAAATAAGGGAAGAACTACGAAATAAGGGAAGAAAAGTGTCTGAATAAACGAACTGAAGATTCTTCAGCACGAAAAATCAATATTTGCACTCAGCCTTTTTTGTATTCGGCAAAGATTTTTCCCGATGTACAAAGACTTTTCGGGACCGTCTTTGTACATGTACAAAGATTTTCGGGAAAACAAGCTCTCAAATTCGCAAAAATTTTTGACGCAGCGCCGAAATGAGTAATTGTGTGTACTTTATATCTTTTTAATGGCAGAAATTGCATTTCAAAAGGAAAAATGTCAAATTTTTCGGTGCCTCGCGCCGTTTTAAGACCATTCTCATTGATTTCTGCCTCTAAAGACCCCGAAATTAGCTAAAATACAACACCAAAAGTCGAACAACTCAATTTTTACAACACTAAAATCGCTACTGTACCATATTTTAGTATCCAAAAATTTGTGTGTACAAAATGTACAAAGACGTTTGGGGAATCCTACGACGGTCTGAGGGGGTATGGCTTTCAAAAGTCCAGGTAGGGGGATACCCACCATAACTCTAGAATGCAAGTGTCATTCGTTACTTAGAACTCGAGCGGCATACGACAAGTGCCGACTTCGTGATAGCCCGCAAACGACGCAAAGTCAATAAGCACGCCGATCGACTCATTTCGGTGAGAGTTCCAGTTTTTTCATCAGTTCTCCTCCTGGCACTGGGTGGCTTTTCGTCTGCGCTTCCGTCATCGTTCAAAGTTTCTATTTTATCTTTTGCCTCGTCAGACGACAAGATGTCGTTGTTTACCAAAAACTCTTCAGCCGGACCACTTTTTGAGACGCTGTCAACCCCACGGTCGCTCGAACTAGCAGCATCAGACTTTTCGGCGGCACTTTTTCGGCATAAGTTCATAAAAGCGGTTCTACAGTTCAAAATTAGGTCCAAGGCTTGGGCGTAAAGCTTAAGTTTCGACATTGCGTTCGTGGTAACTGAACGAAAATGATCGTCTAATAATAGTATAAACCATACGTCTTCTTGGGGTGGGTTCCCCCAACCCAGAATGGCAACTGACCCCCCCCGCAAAATGGCTGCGACCCCCAGAATTGTAGATTTTTTTGTAAACGTTGCTGAAAATTGTAAAAATATGCCTCTTAAGCATTTCAGCTCAATTTTTGGCTCAAAAATTTTAAATTTTCGGCGCATCGTGCCATAAACACATTTTTTGACTATATTTTGTTCAATTTACTCGATTTTTTTAAATTCTTTTTCGCATTTATGTTTTAGAAAGAAGGGGCATTGTCTGAAACGTCAAAAAAAGTTTTTTGACGAATACCCATCGTTTTTAGCCCAAAAAAGCACCTTTTAAAATTTTTTAGGCTTGACCCCCCAGAATTTCCATGCTGTAGATTAGGGACGGACCAGTTCCAAAATTTTCAAAATTCCGGGTCCGGGTCTGGGTTTTAGCATATCAAAATTTCGGGTCCGTGTCTTAGAAGATGAAAATTTCGGGTCCGGGTCTTGAGGCTTAGACCCGATCGGGTCAAGGTCTGGTTCCAATCTGCTTCCATAATTTATATATAAAAGCCATAATAAAAAATATTTACGCTAAGAAAGGATAGAATTTTAGTTGGCAGTACGATCGCTAAATCACTAAGCACCTTGTAGTTATTATATAATGCAGCTTAAGATAAAACAAGATTTTTACAAGAGCCATTATGCTAAGCTACCATTCTCGAAGTTGTAATTACTTATATTTTTATCAGAAAGAGGTTTATTCATCCAGAAACATTAAAAGTCATATGAAGAAGCTCGTTTTTACGTGATAAAAAGACAATTCTTGAATGTTTTGCGTTTTTAGCTAACTTCCGCAGCTTATGGTAATGTGATAAACCAACAAAAAGTAAATAATTTGGTGAACTTTGAGCAAATTTAATCAATTTAAACTCAACTTCTCAGCCTTTAGAGGATAAAAAATGCAAAAAACTTACATACATATTATAAAAACTGGCGCGAAGCGCTGAAATTTTTGACATTTCTATCTCTTTAAGCTCACATTTGTAATCTCAAAATATATATGTTTTTAGAAGTATGTCTGACGCGATGTGCCTAAAATTTTAAAATTGCATCTCTTCAATCACTTCAAACTGGATTGCAGCTTGCTCAATATAAGCAATTCAGTATTTATATATGGCGCGAAGCGCCGAAAAATTTCGCTATTTTTATTCTAAGCTCAATTTCGCACGTTCCGGAAGGAAAGAATGTAATAATTATAGATCTGATGCGAAGTGCCCATAATTCTTGACGTTTTTATCCTTTTGAGCCCAATTTTGTATCTTTCTGAAGATAAGAAATGTGAAAGAAATTAACTCACGAAAACTTAAAAAAATATATGTAGGTATTTGGTTATTTCGATGGAATTAATGACGCGAAGCGCCAAAAATTTGAGCATTTTCACGCAAGGTACATAACATGTTAGTATTTGATTATTTTATTAATTTACCTACATAGCACGTCAGCATCATTATTGTTTTTAAATTTCCGTACAAACTTACTCGAGTCATTTAAAACCATACAGGTGCTGACTCTGTGAATTTCTAAAAATATTAATGAGTCATACTAGTTAGCAAGACAACACATTTCGGGAAAGCAAAAAAATGCATGCTCTGAAATCATAATTTTGCTAATTAAGGATTTTTTAAACTTATGAATTTTCCAAACAAACGCGAAAAGTATTTGACACGGGTCAAGAAAATTTAGAAAAATTGGGTCCGTCTACGGGTCCTGCTACTTCAAAAGTTCGGTTCAGGTCTTCATCTTACAAAATTTTGGGTCCGGGTTCGAGTCCATGGACCCGGTCCATCCCTACTGTACAAGTATAGTATAGCTTCTTCTAGCAATTGTAAAATCTAGCAGATAACCGACGGTAAATACAATATTCGTTGAAATGGGAAGTGATTAGCAAGTTACTTCGTAAAAAAGGAAGTCAAGCATGAAAAAGTATTAGAATTCCCCAAATCGGTCAAAAGAAGCAAAGTTTGAATATCCTAAAATTCAAACGCCGCAATGCATTAGAGAAACGTGTTTAGGTGTTATAAAAGTAAGCGCAAATTCATCACAGTCAGGAATGCACTTTCAAATGCAAAAAATGTTTTGAAAAAAACAGATGCTACATATCAACGAACAACGCTGAAATGTTTGACCCGCTTTAAGCGCTCAACGTAGGCAGGTCCGAAAGAAGAACTGATCCCAACTGTCCCGGAAGCTAACAAGCAAAACGCTATTGAACCACTTTGAGCACCCTGTTCTAATACAACAAATGCAAAAACTTTTTCAATATACCTACCTAAACAAAAATTTATTTTTTGACTGAAAGTGAAAAGGTAATATAATTTTTGATTGCATCTTAGAAAGGCTATAAAAGGGCTAAAAAAATTTTTGAGGCCAGATATCTCGAGAACCATTAGGAGATAGGCGAAAATAAAGACAGTTTTGAACGTATCTCGGCGAGCTGTATACGACGGTGAAGAAAAATTTCAACAAAAAAATTAAAAAAATTTTACTTCATTTCATATTGCTATACAGCAAATTTATCATTTAAGCTGATTTCTCATCACTAAATCGACGAATTATTTCTTATCTCTTGCCTTTATACTTAATCATTGTGCTTTACAGAGAAAAACGATACAGATAACGAATAATTCGGCGTCAAGCGCCGAAAAAATTGACATATTCTGCATGTCAAGTTCAAATTTGGGCGATTTTGAGCCGGTCAGAAGACAAAAAACCTATATAAACAATAAATACGGCGCGAAGCGCCGGAAAAATTTCATGTTTTCCATGTCGTAACTCATATTTGAGCTGTTTTGAGTGAGCTAGAAGGCAAAAACTATAGCTAATAATGAATCCGGCGCAAAGCGTTAGAAAAAAATGACATACTCTCTATGTCTAACTCAAATTTGAGCGATTTTCAGCGGTTTAGAAGACAAAACCTTACATAAACAATAAATCCGGCGCGAAGCGCCGGAAAGTTTTGAGTTTACTAGTTCAAAAGTACGCTAAAATCCAGTTTTGGCGGTGTTTCAGACCTACTTCACCAATTTTTCATTTTTCCCTTTGGGGGACCCTTGGGAAAGGCAAAAATTTTTCCCCATTTTGGGGGGGGGCAGGTCCCTCCGCCCCCTGGATATATATATATATATATATATATATATATATATATATATATATATATATATATATATATTAGAGATGTGCCAGGCCCCGGCCCTGGGTCGGGGCCAGGGCGGCCACGGTGCCGGGGCCTGCAAAAAATAATTAAAATGCACGCAATAACTGCGAAAAGAGACGTTTTATTAGTCAGAAAGCATAAAAATCGTTATTCGTTTCCAAGCATTAGCAATTTCCTATAATAATCAAAGTCTATGCATTCTAAATTAGCACTAGGTATTGCATACTCGTTTAAGAAATCCAGTGACAAATAAGTACATCAGACAGATCGAATTCGAATCGAGGTAATAAATTAGGAACACATTGTGACAAACAAAAAGTATTCGAATTTTTTGTTGAAAACTTCTGGCTAATAATTTTTTTGAAAAATATCTCAAATATGTATGATCTGATTTTGAAATCAATTTCAGTAATATATCCTCTCTGATTAAAAGCTGACTGGTGGAGGAGAAATAAAGAGAATCAAAATCGGCGAGTAAACAGATAAGTGTTGTGAAAAAAGAGGAAATGGACCTAAAAGATAGTTTTGTATAGTTTAATGAAACGACTTATTAGTTGCGATGAGCAGGTGTAAGCTGTAAGTTGAGAAAGTGTAATTGGGCTACGATTAGTTTTTGGAAACGGTCAGACCACACATTCCCATAGGGGAGGGAGGGTATCACCCCCACCTCAGGGTCCGAGACTCGAATCACTGTCGGACGATTTTGAGCTATCAAACATTTTCTGCATGATTTTTGAGTACAAAAGCAACGAAAATATCTTAAGTTTTTCGGCGCTTCCCGCCGACTAATACATTTCTGTTTTATGTACCCATAAAATACCTAGAACGAACTTAAAGTGATCTGAAAAGTCAAAAGTTTCGATGAATTATTATATTTTTTACTTACAGGATTGACGAAACTAGTCAGAATGTGTCAAAAAGTAGTTAAAAATGCAGTTTTCTATATTAAAACATGCTATGTAGGATGTTTTAGCCATCTTTCATATTTGACCTGCAAAAAGGCTAGACTCGGAATTCAGTGATTTTAAATTTTGGGATTTCACTACTGAACTTTCGACTGAGACGTTTTGGCGCCGCTATTTTGGCGCCACACTCTTTGTAATATTATTAATTATTTACATTTCAATTATGATTAAAGTATAATACAGATTCTGAAAGCCCATTCAATTCTCTACGTGATGGTATAAATTACTTTTAGAATATCTTTGAATTCAGTGAGATAATTAAATGCATCTAAAAATACAGTGGATTTTCTACAGTTTTTCAGTCGTGCACAAATGGATACTCATCGAATCGAAAAGAACAATATATTTTGTAGCTTGTAGAACCTGCTTTCTGAATATATAATTTATTTTAAAATTGCTTCAAAATCAGGCACGTAGCTGGCCCTCATATTTTGGGAGACCAACACCGATTCTGGGGGTCTAAGCCTAAAAAAGACCAAAAATGGCACACAATAAAAAATATATTGTTCTTTTGTAAAAAGTCATATTTTTCCGGTTTTTTTTATGAATTTTGGGGGGTCCGGACCTCCCATTCCCTCCATAGCTAGGTGCCTGTTCAAAATTGATTTAATTAGAATAATTTATAAGTTGCTGTCGCCAAAATAGCGGCGTCAAAACGTCGTAGACCCGGTATTTAGAGAATCAGACAATTGTTCATTAAGTAGTGCGCCATATTCGGACGACTCGGTATCTCAATTACATGTTTTAATGTACAACTTTAGGCCCCGGCCCGGCCCCGGCACACTCCCTTGACATCTGTAAACTCGCATTCACCTTCAACACTTTCCTCCAATAAAACGACCCTTTCAATCTGAACCATAATGAATTCGGTAGGACTTTCGATAACGCATTCTTGGAAACCGTCGCTGGCTTTCTTGTAGTGCAATTCAATCAAGCTTTTCAATTGTTTTAATTTACGGTCTGGCAACGATTCCTGACAAAGAGGCTTTAGTTTTACACGACAAAGGTTATAAAAAAGGTTAAAGTAGGCTCAAGCACCCGAAACGAGGTATCGCCTGCACATCAGAACCGTGTGTTACATTACTAGATACCGCAAAAGGTCGCGACCAGACGTGGGCGTGGGTTTGAGGTTATGCACCACCAGAGGGCCAAATACACACAAAATTCAATATTTGAAAATGTTCTTTCTGTTTTTCGCAATTTTTTGATGCCAATGGATAGTGCTAGATGAGAAAGGTTGAAAAGTGGCGTTTTTTCGCCATACCACCATTTTTAGGACCATTTTTTTACCTTGGAAAAAACTTGCACCACAGAATTTCGTTGCTGCCCACCTATGGTCGCGACTCCCCGAGAGTAAAGCTCGCAACGAATGTAGCTTCCCATTTATCGACCTAACCGAAGGATAAAATGCTGGGTTAGCCAGAGCCGGCTACCCGAGAAAAACCCGACTCCAGCAGGAGCCGAACTCAGCTCGACGCGATCAAAGGTAGAAGCGTTACCAACTGAGCATCATCGAGGCTCTTTAAAGAACAACAACTACAGGACGACACTTTACATATGAGGGCCGTATCACAGAAGGTTAGGTAAGACTTGCCTTTTGGTAAATTAGCTACCCTTAGGTAAACTCTAGGTTAGGTTAGAGATTGCCATATCACAGAAGGTTGGGTAAGGTAAAGGTTAGGTAAAGCTTTGGTAAATAGAGACAAATTTACCCAATGATCTTACCCATGCTAAGAGCAGAGGTAAAGGTCTGTTAACATTCAATTAGTCTACGTTTTCAATGGATTTGATCGAATTTTTGGATGATGCAAGTTAAAACGAGGAAGATTTATCCTTCCATTCACACCAGCTCATTAAACGGACTGAACCGTTTGAAGTTTACAATGACCAACAATTTTATATGCCATACAGGTTTAGCAAGGTCAATGCCCATCGATTAATTACTCTGATTTCACCCTATCTGAATCAAAGAAGCACACGTCGTCATTATTATTTATCACCCGAGGTTCATGTAAGCATATGCACGTCACATAAAATCAAGCTAGAAAAAAGCAATATAATTTTACAATTGATAATATTGGCTGGTCGAGGCAATTTGGCCATCTGAATCACCCAAGTTCGAAAACATTGACACATGAATTTGCCCTTTTTGAATGAATACAAATCAATTCAATTTGTATTTTACAATAATTCCGAGAATGTCAGTCACTAAACTGAACGGATTTGCAATAAAAATGATAAATTTTCTCGTCTACCTAACGTTTACCCTTAGGTACTTACCTTGCCATCACCCAACCGTCTGTGATACCATAGTTTGGCAAACCATAGGTAACTTACCAAGGCTGGTAAACCTAAGGTAGCTACCTAGAAGACATTACCCAACCTTTACCATTGCCATACATTTACCTTACCCAACGTTCTGTGATTCGGCCCTGAGTGTCGTTTTTCTAAAATCTGTTTTTGCTCGCTTTATTAGACCAATTTTTAAATGTTTAAATTTTTCTTAATTTAAATTGACATGAACAGGAAATTAACCCAAGTTTTTGAGGTTGGGAATAGGAAGGAAAAATAATCGTGAAGAAACACAAAATACTTCAAGTAGGCAAGTAATTTTTAAATCCTCCTGAAGTGCGGCCATTTACTTTTTCTCTATATACTCGTAATAATGACGGCTGCCGCAAAAAACTAGGCATAGGAAGAATAGATACAATGCTTATACAGTACGCTATCAAAACAAGTCAAAAAGGGCCGCTCAGACTGTCATCTCTTGTCAACAGCAACTTAATGGTGAAAACACTCACTTTGCTCCTGAAGCTCAAGTGGTAAAGCGAGGCTAATTTGTGGTGAATAGAAGCGATTCTATACAAATAAACGGCGTGTTTCGATTGATCCAAAGAATCGAGGCGCTCAACCAATCTTAGCGCTTTTTGCATCATGTCTACAATCACCTTCTCCACCTCAAATAATCAAACGAGTAACAGTGAATGGAACACATACAGTCTGTTTCAAAATTCTTGAGGTATAATGATTCGAAAGCAGTGTTTTTTGTACTCGGCAAAGCTTTTTCCCGATGTACAAAGACTTTTCGGGACCGTCTTTGCACATGTACAAAGATTTTTGGAAGACAAAAATTGCAAAAAAGGTCTGAAATATGCAAGAATGTTCGGCGCTTCGCGCCGAAATGAGTAATTGTGTGTTCTGTATATCTTTATAATGGCCGAAATTGCATTTCAAATGAAAAATATCAAATTTTTCGGCGCTTCGCGCCGCTGCAAGACGATTCTTACTAAATTTTGCCCTTGGAGACCCAGAAATTAGCTAAAATACACTACCAAAAGTCGAACAACTCTGTTTTTATCACACTGAAGTCGCTACTGTACCATATTATAGTACCCGAAAATTTGTGTGTACAAAATGTACAAAGATTTTTGGGAAGACAAAAACTGTAAAAAGGTGTAAAATTCACAAAAAATTTCGGCGCTTCGCGCCGAAATGAGTCATTGTTTGTCCTATATATCTTTAAAATGGCAGAATTAGTATTTAGAATGGAAAAATGTCAAATTTTTCGGCACTTCGCGCCGTTTTGAGCCAATTTTTTGTAATTTTTGGCGTCAGAAACCCAGAAATAAGCTAAAATACACTACCAAAGATCGAAAACCCTCTTTTACCACACTAAAATCGCTACTGTACTATAGTATTGTACACAAAAATTTGCATGTACAAAATGTACAAAGACTTTTGGGGACCATCTTTGTACATGTACATACGGACCCTGTACAAAAAAACACTGTTCGAAAGTATTAAGAATTTAGCCAATCGGCAAAGAGCAGTCATTAATTACCCGCCTCTCGCATCGACTGATTCGCTAATAGTACAATGAGCTTTGTAACACTTCAAAGTTCTATGCCGCTTCCCTAAGTGGTCTAGCGGAATTACCACTCGCTTCACAGCGAGTGGTAATTAGTTGTTGATTGTTGTTGTTGTTGTTGTTGAGAGAATATATATAAAAATATAAAATAAAAATATGCTTTATTGCTTCTAAGAGCCAAACTGACCCAGAGTGCCAAAGCACACGGTTTAAGAGCCAAATAACGTGCAATAGACAATAGCCAATTGGATAAAAGGCCGTACGCCGATTGGCTGAATTTTTACTGCTTTTGATCACCTTACTGTAGAAAAAGTCTCATGAATTTTGAAACAGACTATTGTACCAGCTACGTCCGATAAAGTTTAAAATTTTAACATAAATTTAATTACAACTACTCGTACATACGTACCTAAAGTCAAGTTTTTTAAACTTGAATTAGTATTTTCAGGATTTAATTGCAGAAAACACTTTTTTCTTAAGTCCTGGAATAACTTACACCACCTGTGTTCATACAGGTACATACAGTCGAACCCCGTTAATAGCACCCCAATAAGACCTAGGGGTCCGTGTTTACTAGCCGAATTGTTTATTAACCTAGTTTACACTTATTTACTTCCATATATCACATAACATTGTTATAATCAGAGGTACTGTAATATGTACGACAGAACATTACTGTAACTCTCTGAATATTAGACATTTTAAGTTCAATGTGTACAAAGGAGGTGTAATATCTAGCACAATGAGTTTACTAACAACTTTACCCGACGAAAAATCAAATTTAATGTGGTTTAGTCACGTATTCTAGTGAAGTGTTTATTAAGCGAGGTTATTAGAGCGTTGTCACATAGCCACAATCCTATGGAGCCGTGTTTATTATGCGTTAACCGGGTGCTCATTAAGCGAGTTTCTAACTATGATGAAGCATAGCAGTTTGGCAGGGACCGAACAAGAGGGTGTTTATTAAGCAGGAGTGTCTAGTATCCGAGCGCTTATTAACGAGGTTCGACTGTAATTATTTTTTACACAATTTTAGTCGATGAAAGAAACAACTTTCCGCCTGAATTTAATTACATAAATGTACGAGCATAAAAAATTAATTATTTTTGAAATGACACAGAGAATTCCTAACAAAAGAGCAATTCTAAAATTAATGAAATTGATCATTTCTGGGAAGGCAAACAGTGGCATTACTTTTCAATAGTATCATAGCAAAAAATAGATATTCCTTGACATACATGTAACGACTTGAAATTCGAGGAGGTCCCGACCATTTTTAGAGGTTGAGGGTAATGACCTCCAATATTTGGCCAAAAACGCCCAAAAAACACCTAAAAACGAACGAAAAAAATTCGAATCAGGGGGTCAAAAATCTTCTGGCTTTGGGGAAGAAGTGGGTTGGGGTGCCGAAACAGATTATGTTGTTGCTTGAATGCTCGACAGGCTCAATTTAGAAACTAAATCTGTCTTACTTATTCTAGCATCTTCCAGTACATTATATTGGTGGAGCCACATTAGTGCCTAAGAAAAACTGAAGACGAGGACAACAGTAAAAGGTAATTGAAAAAAGGCAGGACAATTTTAAAGAATAAATAACCGAACAAAATCAAGTAAGAAGAAGACAAGATTTTTTGTCAATAGAGAAAGTGAAAAGTGAAGGCAGCACAGCTAGAGAAATATAAAGTAATATACACATATATCTGCTACTTTACAATTAGAAAAATGGTTCCACTATGATCGCCCTTCTATGTAGCTTTGAAATTTACAATAAATCACTTACTTCCTCATACTTTCGTAAATACAAAGGAGGCCTATCCTGCATGTGTACAGCATACGTGAAATAAACTGAAGATAATTCCCAGGCTACGCTTTCCCATACTCTATTTTCACTCGAACCAGGACTAACGCATTCGAGCGCTCGTTGATACATCTCGATGGCCTATCAAACAACTCGCCAAGATAATCAAACTACATACATATTACATGGGTATTGGCAAAAAGAAACGTATTTACTTACTACATAATTTAGTGTGTTAAGAACTATTTTTCTTTTGAAAATACATAAGTACGAGTGTGTATGTATGTACGTCTTAACAAATATATCATTTCGAAATTAGTGCAAACTAAAAGGCAAGCAATGTACTCTATCCTTATTTCAGTCAATTGAACAGGAAATGCACCTGATAACCGCTAAATGAATGTAGATTTGACACGTAGGCTCCGTTGGATTCTACCATTTGCATGTATTTATTTATTTTTTGATTTCTGACTGTTCAGTCCATAAAGTTCAAGAGGCTATTCGTGTAATCATGAATCCCATTTTCAAAGGTTGATGATTAACTTACATACATATGTAGTGCAGATTGAGAATCATACAAGCACAAAGCAAGACTGCCGAGAATGGGCACCCACCGCTGAGAGGTCAGACATATACGGTTCTCGCCACAAAATTTGATTAATTAACAGTACTTAAAGTTCTCTTAAGGATTACATAAATGCCTATAGCATGCCATCGTATGTTTTGCATTGCTGTGCTAAAACATATGGTGACGTCCTACGTTGAAACATAAGCAACTCATTATTAAGACCTTTAAGGAATGCTAATTGTTAAAATTTCGTGACGAGAACTGCCGGTACTATTCGACGTTTTTTGAGCGTATGGTACATTTCTGCGAGATTTTATTAAGCAAAAGGAGTTATAACGTCAAAATTTTTCCGGCGCGCCGGGTTAAGAATTTTTTGTCCTGTTTGCTCAGAAAGCATATAAAATTATGTCAAAATGGACTAAAAATCAAAATTTCTCGACCAGATTTTTATCGTTAAATGTGATATAAAGCAGTCAAGATCATATGGGTAGCACCCTAATTCTGGAGTGTCTGGGTCGCGTAAAACCGGCAAGATCCGGAAAACATACCAATAATCCGATCCTTGGGGCCTATCGATCTTGGGGACCTCTAAGGTTCTGGGGGGTCTAGACCTCCGCGCCCACGTGTGGTAAACATTAACTACAAAACTGTAGTTCTAATATCACTAGCGCTTTATATAGACTATATCGAACAGTTTAGTCGCTTTGCGTACTAGCAAAAAAGCGTGAAACATTAAAATTACTAGTCTCGATTTCTGAAATTTTACTTTACTCCGCCGACCCTGACCTAGAGCATCTATACTGCAAATGAAAGATACATTTGTACACAGAGAAGTTAATTAATTAGTTATACACGTTGAAAGTAAAATAATGTTAAATGAGTTAAATACGCCACTTAACACTAAGTTATAATGAAAAATAGCTAAGGCACCCTGTTCAAGTAATGCTCTTCGTCGGCATTAACCGGCTGATTAGGCGTGGCGTAAAAACTAGAACAAAGTCTCATTAAGCGGGCAGCGTTAGAAGTAAGCAGAGCTTCGTTATCTTTGTCGTTTAATCGGTTGAATATGCGAATTCCTTCTTGAAAACAGGCGTAGCTCGAATGCCAGCAATTTTCCATACGTTTCAAATCGTCTTTTTGATCACCTTGAACATTTCAGTTTTACCTCGAACTACGGTTTTTTTGTATTCGGCCAAGGTTTTTCCCGATGTACAAAGACTTTTCGAAACCGTCTTTGTATATCTACGAAGATTTTTGGGAAGACAAAAATTGCAAAAAAGGTCTGAAATTCGCAAAAATTTTCGGCGTTTCGTGCCGAAATGAGTAATTGTATGTTCTATATATTTTTATAATGGCAGAAATTGCATTTCGAAAAATGTCGAATTTTTCGGCGCTTCGCGCCGGTTTACGACGATTCTTAGTGATTTTTGCCCTTAGAGAGCCAGAAATTAGCTAAAATACACTATCAAAAGTCGAACAACTCTCTTTTACCACACTAAAATCGCTACTGTACCATATTATAGTGCCCAAATATTTGTGTGTACAAAATTTACAAAGACTTTTGGGGACCATTTTTGTACATGTGCATACGGACCTTGTACAAAAGAAACACTGCCTCGAACATATATTATGTCAAGGAAATGTGACTTCTGCATTCCGATCAGAGTACTACGAAATCCAATAAGATACATCCTACCACAGTAGACGATTTCGCGGAAATCCTAGCCAATGCGAAGAAATAAAGTTTGTTAAAATTAAAGTTAATGAAATCTTGCTTATGAACTTGATTCAACGCAAAGATAAAAGAGTCAATTTTATCTTCAAACGGCAGAAAACAGTGCAAAGTTGTCAAATAGTTATTATTTTCTGCATAAAATCTTTATAAAACAGTAGAGATAGATGTAAAAGATGTTTAAGTCTGTACAAAGATGCTTAAAGATAGATTTTGGGGTTTTAATGCCCGCGCTTATTGCTAAATAGATTGTAATTACGATAAGCGCCGGAAAGTTTTTGAAATTTTGCTAAAAAATACTCAAAAAACGTTATAATCACTATTGAGTTGCCCCTAAAAGTCTTTATGCATTGTACTGCTCCAAAAATCTTTGTCTCGTACAAAAAAACAATGATGCAGGGGGAGATGGAAACATCGAATGTCTTTATCGTAAAATTTTCGAATTTTCGGCGCTTTGCGCCGCGCCGGATGTGAAGTATTTTTCATCATTTTGGCCCATGCGAGACCAAAAAATGACACTTTTTACAGCCTTTTAAGTAACAAAATTTTTTTCAAAAAAGTACGGATTTCATGATTTTTATGGATGGAGCACGTGGAACAACGTCGAAAAATGCGGTTTTCGCTAGCGATCCCGACGAATTTTCCGAGATACAGACTAATTTATTTGGTTTGGTAATGTGCTCTGCAGGAAGACCTAAATTTTTCGAACATTACTTGTGTTCTTTAGCCAACTTGAAGAAGATGTGAAAAGAATTAATTAAAACGGCGCCAGAAACCTTCGATATTGTCACCAATTTTAACTTAAACAAAAAGCATGATAATAACATACATATAACGGCTCGAAATTTCGGATGGAGACATACATGTAACGGCTCGAAATTGGGGGGGTCCTGGCCATTTTTAGGGGAAGGGTTACTGATTTCCAATTTTTGGCCAAAACGGCCAAAAAAACGCCTAAAAACGGCCAACAAATTCGAATTTTTTTCCAAAAATGTGGGAGGGGGGTTAAAAATTTTCTGGCTTCGGGGGGATGGGGGACGTCCGAATTTGGGTAGGGCAATCCCCCATTACCCCTGTAACATGTATGGATGCGGATCCCCGGCTATTTTTAGGGAAGAGGGTGAATGACCTCCAATTTTTTGTCAAAGACGGTCAAAAAATACCAAAAATGGCCAACAATTTAAATTTTTCTAAAAGACGGGGGGTCAACAAGTTTTTGGCTTTGGGGGATAGGGGCGACCAATTTAGGAGGGGATCCCGCATCCCAGGTAAATGTATGTATACATACTTACCACGTTCAACTCACATGTATGTATTGCATTCTGAGGACAAATAGCTCAGTATGTTTTACTAAAATGCTGCGTATTTTGACTCACTCAAGCATCTGGTCAACATTACACCTTTGTAATGAGAAACTAAATACATAGTGGACGATTTTGGCATTTTTTCCGAAATCATGAGAGAAACGAAGCTTTCTTCGCGCACACCATTACCAAAATATGCACAAATTTTGGAAATCAACTGATGCAAACGTAGACAACAGAGATCGCACTTTTCGAGGGAAACAACTTTTTTCATCTTTAGCACTTCTCTTAGTCTTACATTGCCTATGATGTACCGTCTATAGTGCGACCGAAAATTGCATGATTCATTCAAACATTAAATAATTATCACCTAAAAGCTACCTGTCAATCAATAAATTCAACTTTTTTATAGCCATCATCACAGTGCTTCATCGAAGATGTGAATTAAAATTATAAGCATACATGTAACAGAAGGGATAGGGGATCCCGCAACCTAAAGTCGGACGTCCCCCATCCCCCTCCCAAAAACAAAAAATTTTGACCCTCCCCGAATTTGGACCCCCTTCAAATTTCGAGTTGTTACATGTATGATTATAACTGTGTATATTATTAATTTTATACAATAATAGAATATATTATGTATTATTATAATGACTATATTATTACATACAGTGCTCGCCACGAAATTTGAACAATAAAGAACCGATTGAGTTTATTAAGGAACGCTTTTACACGATTTAATCGCCAGAGACCTACAGAGTATCCTGACATGCTTTATTTTACGAAAATGCTACCCAAACAGAGCGAAGCGCTGGTTAGTCTTAAGAAAACGCGACCGAAACGCCTAGGTCGGACATTTACGACTCAGCGCGCATAGCATAGTATCCCAAGGTCGAAAGTTCAGGGGGGTTAAATTCCAAAATTTAGGACCACTAAATTTAGAGTCTAGCCTTTTTTTGCAGGCCAAATATGAAAAATGGCTAAAACATCCTATATAGCATTTTTTAATGTGAAAAACTGCATTTTTAACTACTTTTTGTCCCAGTCTGACTAGTTTCTTCACTCTTGTAAGTAAAAAATATAAGAATTCATCGAAAAATTTGACTTTCCAGATCATTTTAAGTGCATTCTAGGTGTTTTATGGGTAAACAAAACAGAAATGTACTAGTCGGGGCGAAGCGCTGAAAAAATTTTAATACCTTCGCTGCTTTTGTTCACAAAAATCATGTAGAAAATGTTTGATAGCTCAAAATCGTCCGACAGTGATTTAAGTCTCGGACCCTGAGGTGGGGGTAATACCCCCCTCACCCACCCCTATGGGAACGTGTGGCGCATAGAGCATATGAATATTGATTACACCCGTGCAATTCATATGCACATGATATTGTGTACATAATGCGCACAGGCGCGCTATCATCACGCGTATATCTAGGAAAGCACCCTGAGTCGTAAACGGTCCGACCTAAGCGTTTAGGTCGCGTTTTCTTAAAGTGAAGCACGTCTGGATACTCTTAAGGTTTTCGGCGATTAGGTCGTGAAAAAGCGTTCCTAAATAAACTTAATCGGTCCTTTATTGTTCAACTTTCGTGGCGGGAACTGTACTTCATACTTAAAAAAATACATTTTTCAAAATACAATCCTTGCAGAAAAAAGTAAAGCAGTTTGATCGCGTTTCTTTTATGTAGCACGTTGCATTAGATCTTCATAAAAGGCTCTCAATTCTCAATAGTAAAAACTGACTATACATACATATGAGTAATGCTATAAAAAATTTGAGACAAGCTGATAGGACCTAAAAAATTCCGATTTTCTCCCACGGTTTAATTTCTATTTATTCAAGCCAAACAGACGTCATTGTAAAGAAAATAAGACAATTAATTATATAAGGATCGCGAGGAACAAACCTTTGCTTTTAGCCATGTGAGCCGAAGACAAGTTCATGTAATAAACTCCCAATGAATTTTTTACATTTCCAAGCCTTTTGGATAACAGGACAAGGTCGACGATCGATTTTATATTTTTGTCATCCACACGCTTTTCCTTGTCGGGCTTATCATCTAAAAAACAGTCAAATTTGATTAAAAAACTGAACAAAGATGCACTCGCAAAAAGGTCACAGAAAATCTATACGCTAAGTAAGAAGTCATCAATACGAGAAAGAAGCAAGAAATACGAAAGAAAATAAAAAGAAAATAAATAAATATATATATAAATAAATAAATAAAAAAGCAAATTCTAAATAAAAAAAGAAAAGAGACAAAACAAAAAAAAACAGAAGAAGAAAGACAGAGATAGAAGTGCAGCATGCTATTAGTAAGAAAGAAACAGTTTACTTGTTCAAATTAAAATAGTACAATGTCATGTACATACAATGTCAAGTATATACATATAGAAAGCAAAGTACATTAATCATCCGTTTATTTTATTCCTCCGCATACGTGATGAGTTTAAATGAACTACTATGTAATCATTTTGAAGACTTTCCACTGAACAACAAAAGCTGATCTGGGAAAAAGGGGGTCAGCTGGTCTGGGGGGTGTGGGTGAAAAATTTAGCTTTTTCAGGCCATAATCACCTCAAAAACTGGTATAAGCGCTAAAATAGCGTTAAAACTACGCAGTTTCTGGTCAATTTAAAGCACTTTGCAAAACGTTTTTGATTTTCATCCATTTCTGGCCCTAGTTTGCCTCATTTTCCCATAAAAATTTCTCACTTTTCTATTATGGGGTTCTAGTCTAGACCCTTTACGTGCATGTCTAGTGCGGAAGGGCTTACTGTGCTTGAAGAATCCCTTAGATTGCTAAAATAGGAAACATTGTTTATAAATAATCCATCAAAACTCGGTGCAAAAAAGTGTTAAGACTTAATTTTCTGCAAAAAATATGTATATTCTACAACACATTATTATGTTCTACAATAAGGCTGAAATATGATTGCCAAATACTACATAATTAAATGTGATAAAAGACGCCACAACGCTTATAGATTAAATAAAAAATAAATATAAAGAAGCTGATTTGGTTTTCAAACAATAGGAAGCATTTATCAAGTTATCAGAAAGTAATAATTTTGTGCTAGAAATCTTTAAACAAATAAGCGAGATAAATGCACAATTTTTTAGATTGGAAAGCAATTCAGTGAAAAATTTTGGGGATTTTTGTTGAAAAATACGTAAAAATTACTACATTTTTACTCAAATAGGTATTGGTATCCGTTAGCACGTCGTGCTAACGACCAGAATTTCCATTAGCACGAGCAACCTTCATTAGCGTTGTGCTAAAAAAATAGGTATACATTATGTATGATAAGGGAATGACTAACTTTGATCAAAGTGACCGTGACTTTTATCCGTTAAAGCGTCTGTTGTCCTTTTTTCCTTATCTCTCATAGATGAGATAGCCCTTTCGTAACAATTCTGACTGAGTTGAAGTGTTTCTTCTATACTCGTTGACATGAAAGTGCACCAACCATACTCTACAACATACATTTATACTTTATTACATAATTATGCATAATACATACGTTCTGAAAACGAAAGACAACCGAAGTTTCAATGTTAGTTATCATACTAGCAAAATAGTTCCATTACAAACATGTGTACCTCAGTCAAAGTAAACGAATAAGCTTTTCTAAATTTGAGGTTTCCGAAACTTAAAATACCTGAAGCGTTCTAATACTGCAAAAAGATTCGATTGCATACAATGTTAGATTAAGCAAAGACCTTTTTCACTTCCAACCATAATTATTAAATACATAGATGATGGACTTAATCCCTTCCGTAAATTGAATTTTTCGACCTATGAATGAAGAAAAACCACACAGTTACGCAAAAAACTAAATTTGCACTAAATTTGAAGTCATAGCGTCGTCTTTTGGCTCTAAGCAGTACTTAACGGGATTTGAGTTTCAAAACTGATTTACGACACACATGAGTGAATTGAAAAGTCATAAAGCATAATCAATCTGCGTTAATATTATCAGTAATATTACTATTACTAATAGCATATATGTAACGGCTCGAAATCTCGGGAGGGGTCCCTGGCCATTTTAAGGGGGGGGGGGTAGATGATATACCATTTTTGGCTAGAAAACATCAAAAAAGGGCCGAAAAATTCAATTTCTTTCCCAAACATTGGGGGGGGTTCAAAAATTTTCTGGCTTTGGGGGGGGTGGGGGGACGACCGACTTCGGGTGAAAGATGCCCCACCCCTGTAACATGTCTGACTAATAGGTATTTTAATCATTATTATGCAATTAATGTGCGCTCAATGATTGCCGTATACATCGTCACGAACATATATGTGGGAAGACAAAAACTGCAAAAAAGGTTTGAAATTCGCAAAAGGCGCTTCGCGCCGAAATGAGTAATTGTGTATTATATATATATATATATATATACATATATCATAATGTCAGAAATTGTATTTCGGAAGGGAAAATGTCTAATTTTTCGGCGCTCCGCGCCGTTTTGAAACGATTATTAGTGATTTTTGCCCTTAAAAACCAAGAAATTAGCGAAAATACGCTACCAAAGGTCGAATAATTCTGTTTTTGCCACACTAAAAATCGCTGCTGTACCATATTACAGTACCCAAGAATTTGTGTGTACAAAATGCGCAACGACTTTTAGGAACCATCTTTGTATATTCATGTACAAACGGATCTTGTACAAAAAAACTGGTGGGGTCCCCGGCCGGCCACTTTTAGGGGTCGGATGGAGGGGTAAATGAACTTCAATTTTTGGCCAAAAACGGCCAAACATCACATCTAAACGACCAAAAACGCAACTTTTTTTCAAAAATCGGGAGGAAGAGGTTGAAAATTTTTTGACTATAAGGGAGTGGAAGGACGCTCAACTTTAAGCGGGGGATCCATACATGATATGAGGGAGGGGGTTTAGGAGTTTTCGGTTCTCCCCACAAAAAAAATTTTCAACCCCCCCCAGAATTCGCGATTTTTCAAAAGTTTCCCAAAACATTCGTAGAAAAAGTGCTGTTTTAAGCGTTTTTGTCCTTCTATTTGATCGAAAGAGTCAAATTTTCGGCGCTTCGCGCGATTTTTCATTTTTGACTACATTTCATTCATTTTATTCGAATTTTGCGATTTTCCCCACGAAAATTTTTGTTTTTACGCTTTGAAAAGATGCCGAATCGACAGAAACGCCGAAAAACGATGTTTTTGACGCATATATTTACCATTTTTGAGTCCAAACAGGAACTTTAAAATTCCGATTCCCCCTCACCAGAATTTCCATGCTGTGCATGTCTGGGGAGATCCCCCAAACCCCTGTTACATGTATGGTCAGGGTCACGGTCATACGCTCAGTTAAAAGCACTCGTGGACTTGCATCAATTAAGTAATCATGTTAAGTTGCTTACAGCGCACAAGTACTTAAATTGAATACAATTCCTCAGGTCAAAACGTACATGAATACTTGGAGAATGCACAAACGCGATTGAATGTACACAGAAAGTAAACTAAAAGGGAGTATATTTTCCAGGAAGATTGAGAAAAAACTATCTTAAATGCAAAAAAATTGACAGCAGCAAGCAAGAAGCCATAAAACTAGATAGTTCTAATCTTAAAGTCATTGGTGTTAGCGAAATGATTTACAAATTTGTTTTTGACATTTTCTTACATTTATAATTTTTCTTTTCTTTTTTTATTTGAAATTTCTAGTGAGCATGACGCGGACTGAAATGCAACGAAAATGGACCAAGTGTTTCAAGCCGAAAAAATCAAGTTCAAGAAAGAAAATTACGGTGATGTTAGGCATACATGTAACGGCTCAAAACTTCGGGCGAGTCCCCAGCCATTTTGAGACGGAGGTGACCCCAAATTTTCCGGTTAAAAAACGTAAAAATATCCAAAAAACGCAACTTTTTTCCAAAAATAGCGTACTCAAAAAATTTCTGCTTTTGGAGGAAGGGGAGCTCAACTTCGGGTGGGGATCCCCAAACCTCCCGTTACATGTATGACGTTAGGACAGCGGTGTTTGAAAAGTACACTTTTCTCCACCTTGCTTCGAGTCGGCCAAAATTTGTTCAGCTTGCGCGACGATCTTTTCATCGCGATACATTTTCACATTAAAATCTCTGACGTGTTTGCCCACCTGCATCGCCTTCAATTTGCTCATCATTACGTGAATATCGCCGCATAACAAAAGCAACTGAGGTAACATCGAATCGCCCATATGTTTGCATTCCTCGACATTAAATTCGTTCAGACCCGAATTGCAAGTTGAACTGATAACTTTCTGAGCGCCTTCTGTATGGCAGACAGAAAGAATGTTTATGTAGTAAATTGAGCGAAAAAACTTCATGTTAGTATAGAGGATAAAGACAACTATGGAAAAAAAGAAAAAAGGTAAAAAAATTAAAAAAATAAAAAAAATTTTCAATTTTCAATCAAATGATAAAATAATTTATTTTATTATAAATTCCGATTTAGTATATGAGATAAAGTTAAAATAAATTTTTAAAAAAGTAAAACATGAAATAAATTAAAAAAATAAAAAATAAAGCAGCCGGGGAACACGGGGCAGGCCGTCAGCCTCCTCCAAATGAAAAAGAATCTTCATTTTCCACAAGGGTCCCAAAGAAAAAAACCCAAAATTTCTCGAAGTCTACCGGAAAAGACAGCCAAAACACGCTTTAGCACACTTTTGAGCTACCAAACTCAAAATTTTCGCCGGTTTTTTTCTAATACACTTCTTATCTTAGAGGCCAAAACTTGACCCGAAATCGGTAATATGTCAAAATTTGTCGGAACTTCTCGATTCATTAAAAGTCGCAAAATTGAATGCAAAGATGAGAATTTCAAAATGTTCTTTTCTCCACCTGATAAAGATCTTGTCGAGGAACACTCAGAAATGCTGCCATTATTTTCTTGTCTCGTCTGACGGTTCCCAAGATATGGGAGTTCAAAAATGTTGCCCCCTATTACCGAAATAAAGCCCTGATTACGCCAATATTTGCTTGCATTCGTATACGAGCAGCTTCGAATACAACTAGGCCTACTTTTCAATCGACAAACACTGATAAAAGCCCTTTGATTTTTATCACAAGTCAAAAAACGTTATATTAAAATTCTGTAGTTCTTTTGTATGAAAAATTTAAAAAATGAATAGCTTTCAATAAAAGATTTATGAAGAAACGTACAGTAATTTTTTGACCGAAAAAATCGGACTAAAAGTCACAATGCTTGATTTTTTATGACATAAAATAACGGGCGGGCTTGACGTGAGCAGCTCTCCCCGTTCATATTATGCAAGTGATAAATAAGTAAAACATGCTTCGTAAAAATTTGATGTTTATATTTACAAAGTAAAATTTTTTTAATGTTTAAAGTACTAAATACGTGCATCTAAGAAAGATAGGAGCTATGCAAAAATTACCTATAAATGTAAATTTTTGAGCAAAAAAAGCGAGGGAGGGGTAAAAATTTCAACTTCTATAGGATAGGGGAATTTCATATATGGATTTCTTAACATGATTTAATTTCGTACTTGCAGATGCAAGACAGACTTACCGTAGCACACGAATCCATACTTGAGATAACGCAAGGCTTTTCCATAGTTGTCCAACCGGAAGGCGCAATCGGCCAATAAAAAATAAACGTTGAAGGCCTTGGTCAAGAGTAAAAGGGTCAGGTTCAAGCGCCAACCCGTGGCATTCGGGAAGCGGACAGCCAAAGGCAACAAAGAAGATCTGGCCAAATCGACAGCTAAAAGAAGAAATGATTAAAGATCAGTGTTTTTTTAGTACAAGGTCCGTTTGTACATATACAAAGATGGTCACCAAAATATTTTGTACATTTTGTACACGCGAATTTTTGGGTACTATAATGTGGTACAGAAGCGATTTTAGTGTGGTAAAAACAGAGTTGTTCAACTTTTGGTAGTGTATTTTAGCTAATTTCGGGGTCTCTAAGGGCACAAATTACTAAGAATTGTCTTAAAACGGCGCGAAGCGCCGATAAATTTGACATGTTTCCTTCTGAAATGCAATTTCTGCCAATATAAAGATATATAGAACACACAATTACTCATTTCGGCGCGAAGCGCCGAAAATTTTTGCGAATTTTAGACCTTTTTTGCAATTTTGTCTTCCGAAAAATCTTTATACATGTTCAATGACGGTCCCGAAAAGGCAAAAAATTATCAAACGTCGTTTGAACTTAATCGCACCTAGTAAACACTGTACTGTTTAATTTTTTCTATAATTAGGAGCTTTCGAACTCTTGTTCTATTTTTCCATTGCCTTTTCATTTTTCGTTTCCTTAGTCATAATGGCGACTTCTTTCCTATTATTACGTAGCGCTAGTACATAATTATCAAGCATGTAACTTACAAGAGCGGCTATGGGCCAAAGATTCGTAATGCAGAGCGATGGGCCGGCCGTCAGCCATCTCAAGTCGGTCGGCATCTAACGTCGACTTTTGAGCCTTATCAAGTTGCTCATCAAAAGTTTTTACGCATTCTAAGGCCTGTACACAATTAATAAAACATTCGTAAACGAGTTTGCAAAATATGTGCATACATGGACATAAAGCAGGGCGTACGCAGGATTTTTCAAGGGGAAAGGCAAGAAACGGCGAACCTATATTTCAGGATATGCTACGGCAAAGCAGAAAATAAAGCGCATTTTTCACATTTACGAACATGCTCTATCCATTACGCTCATAAAATTTGAACTTTCCAAAAATTTAATTCTCTTTTTATGCTATAAAAAACAACGTTTCTTGGCCGCGCTTAAGACAGACTTATGGAAAATAATGATCTTATGGCGGTTACGGCGCGAAGCGCCGAAAATTTTAAGATTTTTCAATGAGAACATGCCAATTTCAACTATTTCTCATGCGTTACATATCTTGCCTTCCCAAAATTATGTTTGGGCTAAGGAGGGGCGGCCGCCCCCACCCGCCCCTTGCATAAGCCCGAACAATATCAAAATGGGGTGAGAACAAAGCACTGTAGGCACAAGAGCCGCTGGCAGCAGGACAAATTTTTAAACGCTTCAAACACGAACATCTTTATCAATTCGATGCAGTTATTTTCAAATTTCTATGTTAATAGTCGAGGTTATGAATTAACATCGAGATGTAGCCTTTTTTGGTCCATCCAGTACTGCATACATTTATAAACATACGTGCACATAGGGGTGAGGGGGTATTAGCCCCACTCAAGGGTCAGCCACGCAGGTACTGTCCGGCGATTTTGAGCTGAAGGAATGTTTTTGCGTCATTTTCGAGGTAAAAATCAGTGAAACTATCAAAATTATTCCAGCGCTTCGCGCCGCGTTAGAACTTCCGTGTACTTATTGCTCAAAGAGCGGCGCGGAATTGATCAATTTCTGTACTTTTCAGTGTCAAAAGCGATATAGTGCAGTCAAAACGGACTAAAAATGCTTTAATAATGAGTCATTACTATGAAAAACGTTTTAGATGCTATTTTGACCATTTCGATCGTTTAAACAGCAAAAAATTGTGAACATTAAATTTACCGTTTTCGATTTCTGGGATTCTAATCCCCCTCATCTCCGCCGACCCTGACCGTGGGCTGGACACCTAAGTTTATAAAGAACATTCGAGTATTATATTCCTCCAAACAAATTTTGCTGATCAGGACTTTTAAGTTCTTAGCGAAAAATTATGACCCTACATATGTACGTTCATATTTTTCAAATTCTGTACAAAACGCCTTCTTTTGTTCCTCTATTAAAATGAAAACTCAGCAAATCAACCCAAACATTTACATATGCTTTGGTCACATGAGCAGAAGAGGGTAAGAAAAAATATAGAAGAGTCGAAGTCAGATACTGCCGGAAGATAAGAGCCTTAAAAAAGTCGATACAATGCAATTCAGTTGATGAAAAATGTCACGTGATTCGGCCTTATGAATCTAAGTTAACAATCTCTTATAATTATGTATGAATAGAAATCAAAAATTATCGCCTCGAAAGAATCACAACAAAAATACAATTAAGTTATGAATGAATCTAATTACTGCATGAAAAGTAACAAAAATTCAACGGCAATAGCGTCCTTTAAAAGATTTTGTTCTTCCTCGAGCTGACCTCCTCAGCCATATGATATATATTTGTAAACGTTGTATGTACACAGAAAGCGGGTATTCAAGATTTTTAATGTTTGATAAGGTTTAAATGAAATGCAAATAATCTGATTTACATAAGGAAAATGCAAAAATGCAATAATCATTAATTTAAAATGCAATAAAAAAATAGATCTTAGCAGTCGTCAATTTGACTAAAATCAGGCACGTATCTCTTGGGGCGGAATGGAGGGGGTCGGTCGAACCCCCAAAATTCAGAAAAATCGGAAAATAGGACTTTTTAAACGTTATTTTGAGCTATTTTTGGCCTTTTTGGGCTTAGTCTTCCCAAAAATTGGTATTGGTCCACCCAAAATAGAACAGCCAGCTACGTGCCTGACTAAAATATTATGAAGCGCATGTATAGATAGAAAAAACAAAAGTTTACGGTACTTTAAACACGTGTTCAAGGGCAGACTGCCAAGAATCCTCCATATTGGTACTGTTGGGAATAAATCTAGCCATCTTAGGCGACACCGGCGTTGAAGACTGTTCTGCTGATCTCATGTCCGAGTTGATGGACAAGCGATCAAGGCTTATGCATGAAACGCATTGTAGACTATTCGAAACTGAAGTGTCGCAATGAGTGGCCGACGTACAATTCGACTGTTCATTGAGGTACCTCAAAAGCAATGCTAAATAATTTATTTTTGGCAGTAGGATGATGGCATAGTAAAACTGAGATGATTAAACATTACAAACATACATACATAATATGCACGTCAAAATTACGACGAATAAGTTTCCTGTGCCTACCCAAACAAGCGTCGAAAATGGCAATAATGCATCGAATGAAAAATAACTTTGATTCGCAATGAAATTAATCCACAGCATAGTCGATAGGGAGACTTTAACGGAAAACAATAATAATTCAATAATTTGGGGTCCCATACGTGCATGATCTTGGGGGGGTTCAGCCCCTCCCCTTCCTCCTACTATTAATTTTCCATTCCCTCCAGAATTCGCGATATTTCCAGAGTTTCCGAAAAGTTTCCGAAAATTTCCGAAAATTTCGTAGAAAAGATGCTTTTATGAGCTTTTTTTAGTTATCTATTCGTTCAAAAGTGTCTGAATATTCTGCACTCCGCATCATATGCTCATGTTTTGACAATATTTTGTTTAATTTGATGGAACTTTTTAATTTTTTTTCAGGAATTTGTTTCAATCTTTTTATGCTCTAAAACGACAGAGCGTTGACAAAAAAGCCGAAAAACGATATTTCAAACGCGTACCTACAATTTTTTGGCCCAAAAAGGCACTTTAAAATCCCCCCAGAATGCCCATGCTGTGTATTTCTGGTTCCATACCAACCACATGACTGTAGCGCATTTCTTTTGTTTGACGTAGAATCGGAAGCAGCAACTGCTGACGAATAACTGAAGAAAGCCAATGTGGGGTCATAGGGGTCATTCATAGTAAAATGAGACCTAAACCACTCAGTGTTTTTTTTTTGTATTCGGCTAAGATTTTTCCCGATGTACAAAGACTTTTTGGGGCCGTCTTTGTGCATGTACAAAGATTTTTGAGAAGACAAAAATTGCAAAAAAGGTCTAATATTCGCAAAATTTTTGGCGCTTCGCGCCAAAATGAGTAATTGTGTGTTCTGTATATCTTTAACATGGCATAAATTGCATTTGGAAAGGAAAACTGTCAAATTTTTCGGCGCTTTGCGCCGTTTCAAGAAGATTCTCAGTGATTTTTGTCCTCAGGAACCCAGAAATCAGCTAAAATACGCTACCAAAGGTCGGACAACTCTGTTTTTACCACACTAAAATCGCTAAAGTATTATATATCATAGTACCCAAAAATTTGTGTGAACAAAATGTACAAAGACTTTTAGGACCATCTTTGTACATGTACAAACGGACCTTGTTCAAACAACACTGAAACCACTGCTATTTACGCTACTGGATTTCTTTGGCCACCAGCAGTTTAACAGCTGTATATTAACCAGGACATGATTACCAATCATTGTAGTCAAAAGAATCGTCTCCCAATTCGTCAAACGGTGCATCAGGAAGAGACTGCGCTGCGGTCGCTTGATCGCCACTCATCGATTGTGGCCCGTCGCCATCTGCGGATTTCTTGACTTCCTTGACCAACGAATGGTCGCCACCACCGCTCGCGGTATCTTTGGAACCCCGTATGACGTATAAATTAGCCAAGAAATAGTGAGCTGATCCAACCACCTGCATAACAGATTTATAAAACATAGACTTAGACTTAGACTCCCGCGCCTCGTAAAACCCGTAAATTATCATGATATAATTTTGTTTACTTTTTTATGTACACGTGTATATACTATTTCTCGCGTCTTTTTGTTCTTTTATACTTACAGCATGCCTAATTTATTTACCTTTTATTTTTATTTATTTATTTATTTACTTTATTTTATTTATTATTATTTTTTTATTCTTTTTATCGTATTGATGACTTTCTCTTATTATTATGTCATGTACGTTATGTAACTTGAGGACATGCACAAAAACACAACACAGGCAGGACCGCATTCAGAGAAAACTGGAGAAGCGAGGCCATTATCAATTGGGGGGGTTGCGGGGAGTTCTCAACCCTCTAAGGAAAATTTTCACCCCCGAACTCACGATTTTCCAAAAACATTTGAAGAAAATATGCTGTTTTAAGCGTTTTTAGTTGCGTGGCTGTTTGCTCAAAAGTCAAAAGTATCACATTTTTGGCGCTTCGCATCGTGGACTCATTTTTTGACTATATTTTGTTCGATTTAAACAAATTTTTTTGATGTTTTTCGAACTTTTTCAATTTTTTACGCACCGTAAAGATTAAGCATCGTCAGAAATACTGACAAATGATTATTTTGACGCGTGTCCACATTTTTTGGGCCCGAAAATACACTTTAAAATTTCGACCCCCTCCCCATAATGGCCATGCTGTGCATGTTTGATAGCCAGCCCCTTATTTGCTGAATTTTTCAAAAGGTAAGAGTAAGACAATGCGTGAAAGCATAGAAATTTCGTCATATTTTTAAGAAGAAAGATTACAAATTTGTTAAGCATCGCGCCATTATGCGTATTTAAATCAATTAATGTTTGAATTTATTTGGCAATATGCACACATGCAATCATTTTAGCTTCTAAAATTTTTGAATTGAAGTCACACCCATTGTTTTCTGTACGAAAACTAGAGCTGCACGCGGGTACCCGAACGGGTACCCGAGTACCTGGGTACCCGGTACCGGGTACCCGGGTAGAAAATAATTTTATTACCACCCGGGTACCCGAATCCCCTTAATATAAAATGGAAAATCAACACTGCAGTTATGCAATATGTGCTAAGAATTGAATTAGAAACCTAGAAACATATTGCTGCTAAAGTGCGACTGAATCACAATGTAAATGTGATTTTGATATAATCAACCGTAAAATGTTAAATAAGCGAGTCTTTAATATTTCCTATTAACACAATATATCGCGCATACGGTCTATGCATATTCCATTATTCAGCGCTTTAGGTACATTATTTTATTCGTGCCGAATTCTCTTATTCTTCATTGTAAACAAATTTAAACAAGAAATTATCTCTTAGCGATACTTTTTTATAATGCATTCACTTCTGTGACCATTATATAAGTTTAAACTGCAACTTTTATTCACATCGTGCGCGCAACTGTTTTAGTTAGTCCTGGTTCAAAGCCTATCGATGTTCCAAATGCAGTCAGCCATAGGCGTAGCCAGGGGGCATTGGGGGTACCTGCCCCCCGAAATTTTTCAGAAAATATTGTTGATTTTTTTGTTGCAATGATGTATTGTCCAGAAAACTGAGTTCAAAAAGGCAAAAACGTCAGAATTTTCCGCGCCGAGTCATTATTATTTATTGCTATATAGATCCAACGAATTTAAAAGCTTGAATCAATTAAAATAATCCAGCACTCCACATCACTTTAGTAATTTAATGCACTATTTGTTCGTTGAATGAAACTGCGCATGCTTGTTGAGCATGATAGTAAAAGTGCGAAAATGATTGCGAACCAGTTTGTCTATTCTCTGCTTTGTTTGTCTTTTGTGTACCAGTTTGTCTATTCTTTGTTTCGTTTATCTTTCTTTACAAGGACACATAATCCTATTTTAATTGGAAGGAATGGCCAAATTTTCTTATGTTTTTGCGCATTTCTTGTTCTATGAACTGCATTTTGTTAATTAGAAGGCCACAAATGGGCCTGAAAACGGTAAGAACAAAATTTTCATGGATACATCTTTCTATATCTTATTGGCAGCGATCCGTTGCTGCGCTATGTACCTAGCAGAGGTCGAAAAACGCATTTCAGATCAGTTTGTGCAATGTAGGAGTTCATCAATTTTAAGTGTTTTTGGGCTTGCTTCCGAACCGAGATTTGGCCGATTTTGCGAAAATTTTAACGTTACTATTTAACATTAAAATGTTTTTTTTACAAAATTTTCTCGGGACTCTGCCCCGGATCCCGCTCGCCACCTCAGACGTCCCGCAGCCATAAAATCTCGTTGTACATGTGCAACGAGATTTTAGGGAGAACAAGCCAGGTAAAAGGGTTAGGAATTTCTAAAAATTTCCGGCGTTTCGCGCCGGCATTAATTTGTCTGCTTTGTATGATTTAAGCGGTATAAATTGAGTTTAATGTGCAAAAACGTCAAAATGTTCCGGCGCATAGCGCCGCCAGTTACTGTTCTTTCTTTTTGTAAAGCTCCAGCATTGCGTTTAAAAGCCTGAATCACTCAAAATATCTTCAGTCAAAGTTAGTAATTCGCAGTTTTCTTGTTAGAAGCTTGAATTGTCAAAACTGTTTCGTACAAATTTGATAATTTTCTGCTCTATCAGATTATTAGTATTCACAGAGCTACAAACTGTTAAGGGTGGGAAAAATGACTAAATTTCTTGGCACTTTGCGCCACTTATGAATTCCGAACTGTCTGTCAATAGAAAGGCCGTAAATTCTACACGAAAACGTTTATGCCCCCCGAACCAAAATTCTGACTACGTCTCTGCAGTCAGCTCCAGATAGACTTAGACTTGTTTTTGAATAAATTTTCATTTCCGGTTGATTTCAAAATTGCTTTTCGTCAATGTGTTTTCCTGCTTCAAATGTTTTAATGACGCTATGAAGATACAAAACCTGCTTCACAATTTTTTGCTTTGAATTATGAAAATGACTTAAATTTCATTAAATGCATACGAATTCTTCAGATTAAAGCCTTGATTCTATTTAATCTTGCATTAATTTTTCAATAATTTCACTGCTTAAATATCACTTTGCCCTATACCTCACTGTCAAACCGTAAATAAACGATGTTCACTGCATTCTCTTTTATCTAAGGTCCTACCCGGGTATACCCGGGTATACCCGGGTACCCGAATTACCCGGGTACCCGGGTAATGAAATAGCCGGGTACCCGGGTAGTAAAATTTGCAAAGTGTGCAGCTCTAACGAAAACTCAGATTTTTTGTGCAATGAATAATCGGCCAAAAACTGCTTATACTTTGCGTACAAAGTTGTACAAAGATCGCTCCAAAATCTTTGTACGAGCCTCAAAATCTTTGTCCCGTACAAAAAACGGTGCTTACGCCTGTGCGTTTTGAATCTTCCACGCTGTTTCGTCCCACTCGAGCAAATCAGGAATACGGACCCGGTTATCAGGTTCATACATGGGCATAGGATCAACTAGAAACATGCACAGCATAGGAATTCTGCGGGGGGGTTTGAAGTGACTTTTTCAGCTTAAAAATGGTGGCTAAGCGGGTAAGCGTCAAAACTTCGTTTTTCGGCGTTTCTGACGATGCTCTATCTTTTTACAGCATAAAAAAACAAAAAACGTCGAATAAATCGAACAAAATATAGTCAAAACATGAGGATGTGGCGCGAAGCGCTAAAAATTTGACACTTTTGAACAAATAGACAGCCATAAACGCTTAAAAAAGCATCTTTTCTACGAAGTTTTAGCAAATTTTTGGAAACTTGAAATAGAGATTTTACGCTTTTTAGCATTCACACCAATTTAGCTCAACAAAGTGTCTCATTGAATCGGAAAGACTGATCATGTGTGTGTGTGTGTGTGTGTGTGTGTGTGTGTGTGTGTGTGTGTGTGTGTGTGTGTGTGTGTGTGTGTGTGTGTGTGTACCATACATGTTACAGCTCGAAATTAGGGGGTTCCGGCCATTTATAGGGGGGGGGGTAAATGACCTGCAATTTTTCGCCTAAAAACGGCCAAAAAATTCAATTTTTTCCAAAAATCGAGGGGGGGTCAAAACTTTTCTGACTTTAGGGGGCGTCCGACTTTAGGTGGGGGACCCCCCAATCCCCACTTTTACATGTATGGTGTGTACTGTTTACCTATAGCAAATAAAAAACTGCCACCTGTGGGAACTTTTCTTCGTCCAACAATTCGAGACAATGCGTGAGCAAACGGTAAACGGTATTAATTACATTAGTCCCGTGTTTTGTATAGCGCTGCAACAAATTACGCGCTACTCTGTACATCAACACCGCAACCGGAAGCGTAAATGGGTTGACGTCCGTCTCTTCCATATATTCTTGACAAACGCACGTCAAATCATACAGCTTAACGATATCGTCGTCCTTATCTGCCGAAGTAACGTGAAATGATAAAACAGCACATTGAACAGACAAGACAAATACAGGGCCGTGCCCAGCCCCCCCCACCCCGACCGAAAAAATATTGGCAGGTAAGATTATGCTCGGAAAGATAAAAAATTGCTGTCTTTGACGTTAAATCTTCAAATTTTCGGCGCTTAGCGCCATATAAGTAGTATTTTCCATAATTTTGGCGCAAGTGCGACCAGAAAACGACAGTTTTTGAGTTGAAATTCTTTCAAAAATTCGAATTTTATGATCCTAACGGATAGAGCAAGTCAAAAAACGTCGAAAAATGCAGGGTTTACGAGCTATCAAGGAATTTTCCGACTTGCAGACCAATTCATGTAGTATCCGCCCCCCCCCTTTTAGCCAAATCCTGGATACGAGTTTGCCTATATACATTTATTTACTCATGAAAACAATTATTTTGGAGATTCACAATATGTAACGATTGACGCAAATCAGAATTGCTGATTTGGGAATTAGAATCGATTAAATTAACAATCAAGAGACATTTTCTTTCAAGGTAATAAAATAGAATGAAAAGCGGAATTCAATTACATGTGCATATACACGTCCGAATGTTCGAAAAGGAGCTGATCAGCAAGTCAATAAAGAATGCATTTCAACTGCGAAACATGCAGATCCTTTCTGTATTCAGCTAAAAATTTTCAAACAGATAGAAAACAAGACGTTAAAGTTAAGACTGCCTTATCAATGCAGGAACGGCCGACTTCGATTGTAGAATGCGCCACCCCTTGGACGCTAGCACAGGAAACGTTTAAAAAGACCTGTTTTTCCGATTTTTCTGAATTTTGGGGGTCCAAAACCCACATTCTCCCAGAGATACGTGCTGCATGACATCAGCAATTCTACTGAAACGGAACGCGCTTCCTAGGCAGGAGCGGATTTAAGGTAGCGGGGGGGGCCGCCGCCCCCCCATTGGCCAAAACTATTTGGTGAGATAAAGAATGGATAGGCAATTCGCAATGATTTTTGGCCGTCAGTGACCATAATTTCTCAAATTTTTTCGGCGCTAAGCGCCGGATGATACATATTAATGACATTTATTTACTTTCTTGGCGCAGCAGAAACAGCTATTTTTTGCATAGTTTTCTTCTATTTTCAATTAAAAATTTCGAGGTTTCGCATCAAATGCTATAAATACAGGAAATCAAGCAGTAAATCATGCTTCTAGACACGATTTTTTGTATTCGGCAAAGATTTTTCGGATGTACAAACACTTTTCGGGACCGTCTTTGTACAAGTACAAAGATTTTTGGGGAGACAAAAATTGCAAAAAAGGTCTAAAATTCGAAAAAAATTTTGGCGCACTGCGCCAAAATAAGTAATTGTGTCTTCTATATATCTTTATAATGGCAGACAAAAGGAAAAATGATAAATTTTACGGCGCTTCGCGCCGTTTTACGACGATTCTTCGTGATTTTGCCCTTAGAGGCCCAGAAATCAGCTAAAATACACTAACAAAAGTCGAACAACTCTGTTTTTACCACACTAAAATCGCTACTGTACCATATTGTAGTACCTAAATATTTATGTGTACAAAATGTACAAAGACTTTCGGGGACGATCTTTGTACATGTACAAACGGACCTTGGACAAAAAACACTGCTTCCAGACGTCTATCCGCCTTAATTTCACAGATTTTCCGGCGCTTCGCGCCAGATTTTTATATAAGTCAACGAAAGTTATTGATTTTTTTCGCACAAAATTGTCGAAAATTTAAAAATTATTAGAAAAAATATTGCGTCAAAAGAGATTTTATGTAAAAGTATACAATGTAAAACACCGAAAAAACGCTACTTCGCGCGTTAAGGGCAAATTTTAGGACCTATTTTTGACTGTTTTCGGAAAAGTTAGGATACCGCCCCCACCCTTAGGAAAATCCTAGATTCGCCACTGTTCCTAGGCGATTTCAGATAAATATCATATTAGATAAATAAAACTTTTTCCGCTTCTGTTCATCGTGAATAATTAGAAAGTCTAAAAATGCGTTACTATTCCTGTGTATAATCCTGCACGAAGGCTGACTCTTTATTTCAAATAATACGACCTGAACAATATTAAGCTGACCTTTAAAAAGCCAATAAGTATGGCCTTCTTTAGTGGCGTTGCTTTTGAGAAAGGACAAGATATTTTGCGCTACATCACGTATCAGCTCAGGGCTGAACGACGATTCTGGCAGGTCGGGTAAGTCTTCAGTTTTCACGACTTCGTACCTCTGAGACAAGACGTTGTTTCAAACGAAAAAACAAAGATTTCTAATCAAATTTGTCTCACCTGTACAATACCATTTAAATGGTAGCACATAACAACTTCGGGAACTGTACACATTAACTGATCCAGCCAATAATCGATACCAGTAAGGACACTGATTGGCTTTTTCATATCTCTTAAATCAACATAAAAGACGTTCTTTTAGTATTATTATACATAATTTATTGTATACTGATACACAGGCCCGTATTCAGGGGGGTGCGGGCCGGCTTCCTCCCCCGGAAATCAAAAATAATTTTTGAATGACACGGGTCCTCCAAATGGAAAAATGAAAAATTCTCGAAGTAGGTCGAAAACAGCACCAAAACAGGTTTTTAGCGTACTTTTGAGCTAGTAAACTCAAAATTTTCCAGCGTTTCGCGCCGGATTAATTGTTTATCTATCGTTTTTGTCTTCTTACCCGCCCAAAACCACTCAAATTTGAGTTAGACATGTAGAATATGTTAAATAATAACGGTTAGATACAAAGGAAAAAGCTAGGAAATTATTCGTCGAATGAATGATGGAAATTAATTGCGTAGATTATTTAAATGATAGATTTGCGTAACGTGAGTATTAAATAAAATGGAAATTTCTGAAATTTTTTCTTTAAATTCTTCTGCACCAATCCATAAAGCTCGTCAAGATATGCTCAAAAATGCCTTACTTGTAAGCCATCTCCCAATGGTTCACGAGATATCTGACCTCAAATTTTTCGCCCTCCCCCCGAAATAAAATCCTGGATACAAGTCTGCTGATACATGTTAACAATACTCTTCTTACGCTAATAGCACACTTAAACTACTACGATTTAAAAAAAATTAATAAAACTCAATGGCGGATCCAGGATCTCGTGAAGGGGGCGGGAGCAGTGCGGTACCCCAAATTTTCGCGAAAACTATTAACAATTGGACCAGAAATCCGTTCATTAGGCGTGAAATGACATTTTTGCGCCGTTTCCTTGTACACATAATCATTTCTGGTACAAAAACATTCGAAATTGTCTACAAAGTTTATGCAGAAAACGAACTTATTATTCTCACACTTCCACCAAAGAAGAACCCGGCGCAAAGCGCCGGAAAATTTGAAAACAGGATAAAGAATAGCCAGAATTTAACTGCAGCAGCCTTTCCGTTAATATTACGCATGAGATGAAATACAATGCTTATCAAGAGGAAAAGTATTTAAATTGCCGCATTTCTATTCTAATAATTTCATAAAAGAAGCACAAAATATGTATTGCGGCCATAAGCCACAGTTCTAGCTCAAAATCAGGTTTTTACACTATCAATAAAGTCAATAAATATCATTAATGAGTTGAGCACTAACCAGCGCGAGCGCCGAAACAAATTTGACAAATCTGATAATAGCGGAAAATCCGTAGAAACCTCATAATCATTCTCGTCAACTATTTCGGACCGACAGTGGGCCAGGCACGTAGCTGGCCGTCCTATTTTGGGGGGACCAACACCAATTCTTGGGGGACTAAGCCCAAAAATAGCACAAAATAAGGTTTAAAAAGTCCTATTTTTTCTGAATTTTGGGGGGTACGAACCCCCCATTCCCCCAAGATACGTGTCTGTCTGCAGGGGCGGTCGTCCTCGCCCCTCTCAATCCGCCATTGATTACACTTAACATACGTGATAACCGAATTGATTTGCTTTATTTTGTCATTCAGGCACAAAATGGAGATCCGCGCAAGCAAAGAAGAGACGTGTCATTATAAAACTTTTTTAAATGTAGATTAAATAGCAAAGAAAGAAAACAGACACAACAAACATTCTAAAGAGGATTGGGAGAAGATCAAACAGAGTAAAATTTAATTAACGCATATGTGACAGTTGCTCGTATGTGAAATCAAAAAAGATTAATTCGATAATTGCTTAGGTATGTAAATTTATCAACTAAATAACACGATTATAAACATTACATAAAAGTTTTATATTTATTTATGAGCGATTCATAGAGTATCAATGCGCAAACAACACATGCAAGGCATTGGGATTCTGGGAGTGAAACCAAAGATAAGCGCCTTTTTTGGGCTAGGAAACGAATGACAAGCGTCCAAACATCATTTTGTTAGTCATTTTTGAGGATGCTCTTTCTTCCTAGACGATAAAAACACAAAAACTTTTTTAAATTCAATATTCAACAAAAATATAGTTGAAAAATGGCCGTTTGGCGCGAATCGCCGAAAATTGGGCATTTTTAAACTGAAGAAGTCGCTAAAAATGCTTTTAAAAACTAGACATTTTCTACGATTTTCTTTAAAATCGAAAATTTTAAGGCTCAAAAAATTTTTTTCCGAAGTGAAAAACTTTTTCTAGGTGGTGTTCGGGTGAAAACCTCACTGCCAGACATGCACGTGCATGGGGGTTGGGGGTCCTGACCCAAACACCAAAATCGATAAATGGAAAATTTTGTGGGAAAATGAGGCAAGATGAAGCCCAAACGGATGAAAAATGAAAATTTCCTTCACAAGTGCTTCAAATTGACCGGAAACTTTGTAATAGCGTAGTTTTAAAGCTATTTTAGCGCTTATACCACTTCTTGAGCTCATTTTAGCCTCGAATACTCAATTTTTGACCCCCCAGACCAATTGACCCACCCCTCAGATCGGGAATGCTGTGCACCTGTGCTCACTACCATACATGCACAGTATGAGAATTCTGGGGGGGTGAAAACCTAAAGTGCCCTTTTTTGGGCCCAAAAATGGCCGGTACGCGTTAAAAAACATCGTTTTTTGACGTTTCTGACGATACTATATCCTTCTAGAGCATGAAATCATAAAAAAATTTCGAAAAAAGTCGAATAAATTGACCAATATATCGCTTAAAACATGAATATATGGCGCGCAGCGCCGAAGGTTTGACGATTTTGAGCAAATAAATAGCCAAAAACCCTTAAAAAGACACTTTTTCTACCAATTTTCAGGTAAGTTTAGGAAACTTTTGAAAAATCGTCAATTCTGGGGGGTGAAAAATTTTTTGCGGGGGGTGAAAAATGATTCTGCGGGGGGGGGGTGAAATCCCCCAAGATCATGTATGCTCACTACCCCCTGTAATCTATGCACCTAAGCCTTAGAGTCACGCAAGGATGTGTCCCTGCTCCAAATATGGGCAAATCGGTGCCAATAAGCATGCGGATGTCTTCAAAATTCCAGAGAACATTTCGTTCGAATTTGTTGACGTTATTAAATTCGTCCTCCTGAGCACATACAAATATAGTAGTACCTACACGAATCGTTTTCTGCCTCATTTCTGAGGACGGAAGCAGTAATTAATCCAGTCAAAAATTTTTTCGCGCTCCCCGTAGTATTTCTATTAATAAAGACACCAGAAAAAGGCCGAAAACGCTGGATAGTACCACGCAAACATTTTACTTAATACCAATTTTCATTTCTTTCGTCATCTGACTTAAGAAAAATTTGGGACATTTAGTTAAGAAGCCAAACATTTGCAATTTTGATATATTGCCGACAGTTTAGGCTTTCAAATGCGTATTCAATACACGAAACGACCAAACGTGATCGTGGGGGAGGTTAAAAGGGTTTCATCCCCCAGAAAACTTTTCACCCCCCCTACCCAGAAATTTTTCCACCCCCCCCAAGAATTCGCGATTTTCCGAAAGTTTCAAAAAGTTTCCGAAAAATTCACAAAAGAGTGCTATTCTAAACGCCATTATGTACCTATATCTATTTGCTCAAAAGTATCAAATTTTCGGCGCTTCGCGCCATATACTCATTTTTTTACTATATTTTGTTCAATTTATTCGACTTTTTTGATTTTTTTGAAATTTTTTCCAGGTTTTTATACTCTAGGACGATAGAGCATTTTCGGGCTAGAAAAGATACTTTAGAATTTCACCCCCCCTCACCAGAATACCCAGGATGTGCAAATCTGGCAATGAATGTATTCCAGAAGCCGAGATGGCCTTTTTAAGCTCACAAAATTTGTTCAAAGGTACATAGACAATGAATTTTGTTAGTAAAATTTCGGATTTCAGAACGCTTCGTCGCGTCGCATGAATTCAATAAAATTTCGCCACTTTCAGCGCATTTAATGTCAGCGACTACTCTAGATTCCTGTGCATAATTTGATGATAAAATGAGTGACTTTTTGAAATATAAAGATCCTACGCTTAGCTTTTCCTGATTTTACTTTACATTTACTGGCTTAATTATTAACAGCAGTAGATTAATTTATTTTGAAAAGAGCAAGTTAGAAGCATAGAAAGATTTTCAAATAAAAAATTGGCGTTCATAGACTCGACGAATAGGGGTTCGATATGAATTATTTTTAAAATTTTCTTATTCTAACGGAATTTGGATGAGGGCATATCCACATGATGCATTCGTTGTCAATAAATATATGTACGTATGTAAGAGTTCTCCTTTACCATTTATGTATACTTGCTCTCTCCATAGATACCAGATCGAAAAAATAAAAATCTAAAGAGATCTTTGTAAGTCTGAACAATTAGCGCTCTACAAAAGGCACCTAAGGCACACATGCACACTGGGGGTATATGTAGGGGGTACCCCCTGCCACATTTTTTAAGAAGCATACCCCCTCAGGCCATTTTTGACCAAAGCTAGTTGCTTGAACAAAGAAAACCGTCAAATGACGGTCAAGAATGTAATTTTAAGTACATATATTTATTTTTCGAACAATAGACGGTTCAATTCGTTCATCCATACACTTTTCTTACATTATTTTGTACATATTTGAACTTAAAGATCCTTCCATTGCCCTATCTGTGATTGCTTTCATGCAAATTTAACCATAAACATTTATGAAAAATAAAATATGACGAACTGAGTACAAAAAATTGACATTAAAGAGGTAGAAAATACTCATTCACCCCCCTCCCCCCAAGAAAACTCAATTTATCCCCTCCCAGAGATTTTGACCGTAAGCATGTGACCTAAGGAAAATAAAAATTTACCTCAGAAGCGAGCGGGTCAGCAACACCAGGATACATTCTCCTGTTATTATCAAAAAACGCATCTTCCCGCAGATTGTCTTCGCTTTCATCCAAGCTATAATGCAATAGGATACGAGCATGAGAAAATTTGTAATTTTTAATATATTTTTCAAATTCTTTAAAAATTAAAATTTTTATCCAAGATATTATAGTGGGGGCCGAACTTTTTTGAGGTCGGATATTTTATGAACGAACAATAAGGAGGCAAAAAATAAATGATAACATTTTAGCATTTCTCGACGAACTAAAGACTTACAAATCAAAGTTTTTTCCCCTCATTTCAAAGTCACGCATAGAAAATCAATCGTTCAAACTAGAGCTGCGCGACTTATTTTACGATATTTATTTTTGTAGCTGCAGTCTTATTCAATTAATTAATTGTCCGACTCCATTTTGAAATTTTACCTTCAAAACCTATTTTCTGGGCACTACGAAGACATGAAATAAATAAAATTAATAACTCCACGCGATTAGTCGGGAAATTTCGACAAATTTATGGCTTTTAGCTCAAATTTAGACTTGTTGAACAATACCATTATAGAAAAACAATTATAAACAAAGCCGTATCTAGAATTTTGTTCTGGGGGGGCGACCTAATTTTTTTAAAAACATCAGAAAATACCCAAGGATGAATTAAAAAGACGTTTTACGACCACTAGAGCTGTAAACTTTTTAAATTTTGCTACCAGATGCCTTAAATATGATGAGAATCCAATGGATACCGTCTTGAACAAATCTCATTTTCTAAATAAAACCTGTGTAAAGCAGAAGACATACATAGATGCAAAATACGCTCCAAATTGCATAAAGACTAAAAATAGTGTTTAAATCACGCGTTTGAGACTAAATAGATTCTAATTATAAATGTAAAATTCGGCGCAAAGCGCCAAAATTTTTTGCGATTTTTGATTGAAAAAGGCAAAGGGGAATTAAGAAAAAAATCATTCTCACACTTTGTTTCGGAGGGAAGCACGTGCCCCGCCCTATCCCCCTGAATAAGAGCCTGATTATGAATGAATAAAAATGAAAGAAACGATTTCGTTTACTGTATCAAATACTAAAACAACACTTTTCGAAAGAAATTTGAAATAATGAAACGAATTACAAAATTTAATAGCATGAAGCTGCGTCAACGATCTGTTTAGCGATATTTTCAATTAACCTACCTAGCAAGAGGATTCAGAAGTTTTTCCTTCGAGGAACGTTATAAAAAAATTTTTCACAGGGCCCTGACCATCCATGATCTGGAGGGGAGTTTGGGGAGGGTGGTTCTCACCCACCATCGCTTAAATTTTTTTACCCCCCAGAATTAGCGATTTTTCGGAAGTTTCCAAACATTTTCTGAAAATTTATAGAAAAGGTGCTTTTTAAAGCATTTTAAGCCTTCTATTTGCTCAAAAGTGTCAAATTTTCGGCGCTTCGCGCCATCATACTCATGTTTTGACTATATTTTGATCAATTTGTTCGACTTTACTATTTTTTTTAAATTTTTCTGTTTTTATGCTCTAGAAAGATAGAGCATTGTCAGAAACGCTGAAAAACGATGTTTTTGAAGTACACCTACCATTTTGGGTCCAAAAAAAGCACTTTATAATTTCAACCCCTAGAATTCCTATGCTGTGCATGTATATATGGCCCCGACCATACGTGTTCTTGGAGAGGAGGGGTTGGGGGTTCGACCCCCCAGAATGGCAATAGACTGGGGGGTTTCACCCCCCCCAGAATGGCAACTGACTGGGGGTTTGACCCCCAGAATGGTAACTGACCCCCCCGCAAAATGGCTACGACCTCCCAGCATTGTTTATTTTTCATAAAAATTGAGCCTTTTTTTAGCGTTCTTAGATCACTTTTGGCTCAAAAGTCTCGCATATTCAACGCTTCGCGCCATATACATATTTTTTATTACATTTTATTCAATTTATTTCCGAATTTTTTAGGAAAAAATCGCATAAAACATCGCATAAAAGAGCATAGTCTGAGACGTCAAAAAACAGTGTTTTTGACGTGTAACCATCGTTTTTTAGTCCAAAAAAGTGTACATGTGTGGCTCCGACCCGAAATTATTTATTGAAAAAAACGATAGATGTTCTGTTAAGCGCAAGAATACGAAAATCTCAATTCGAGACTCTTGATACGATATTAATCGATTTTTAATGAAAAACGACGGAGATTTAGAAGAAGCAAACAAAAATCATTTCCGAAACACGAAAATTCTTACGCCATTTATCACACAAGAGACTCGTGAGACTTCAAATTCATTTAAGACTTTAGGAGAAAAAAGCTAGAATTTATTTACTGCGCGCTAATTAAAATCAACAAGACGCTAGTTTTTTATTTGCATAAGCAAATAAAGTAAAAGGACAAATACACCTTTACAAAATATACTATTATTTGACCAAGTAAAATGAAAGCAAACTTATTCACCTGTGGTATAAAAATTTAGACATCATCAGATTAGCTTCCAAATCTTGTCGGTTCAAGGCTGCCACCGGAGTTAAAGCCATCTACACATAGTTAAACGAGAACTAGCTATCGTTTTAGACACTTTCTGACTTTTTTGGTGCATGATAGAGTAGGTATATCGAACTGTTCCTGTGAATTGAAGATCCTAATAATAAATATACTGTATTTTAAATATTCCGCATTACTCACATATTATTTAAAAATAGCGAACGGCATGCCATTGAGTACACAAAAATCAAATACCTACATATGTATGTGAAAGTAGGTCATGCACGTAACAGCACACAATTTTGGGTGGGGGTCCGCTGTTATTTTTAAGAGGGGAGGAGGTTAATGACCTTCAATTTTTGGCTAAGAACGACCAAAAAACGTAAAATAGCCAAAAAAAACGTAAATTATCCAGAAATTAAGGTGAAATCAAAAATTTTTGGCTTCGGGAGATGGGGGATGACTTATTTGGTTGAGAAGATCCCCCATCCTCCCTATTACATGTATGATGTAGGTCCATATGTAGTGATGCATATACGTAACAGTTTACAAGACAAGCATGTGAATACTAAGACCAATTTCAAACTTGTTAAGGCCGCTCTGATTGACTGATTGACACCCTTGTTTCAACACCACTCAGAGCATTCGATTCCGAATTTATGAAGAATAAATATAGTGTATAAACATATCAAGAATTGAATTTACATTGAATCAATGACGCAATCTAATATATATGTAAGCCAGATTTCGAATTGCTGAAGATACTACGAGTTGTAATTTTATACATTACACACGTGTACATACATGTAACGTACATATGTAAATAAAGCAACTTATTGAGTTACTGAAAATTTGCTCCATTTTTCCTTAAAGTAAGAAAAATTGTAAATCCTCTTAGATAAAAAAATTAGCTTAAAAGAAAATCAATTGAAAACGGACGATCAGACATTAATACAGATAAGGCAACGTACGCTGTCACTCGAATTCAATGTATTCGATATAAACTTCTTAAACCATTGCCATTCGTGCTAAAATACAAAAAAGGAATGTTGTCAAACAAAAGCTCGAAAAAAGTAACCGAGTCAAAAAGATGTTTAAATTTAATTAGTGTATAATTTGACATTAATCATTTGCGTCTAAAGCTGCTCTTTTATTTTAAAAAGATTAGCTAATTTTTAAGCTCAAGATAATTTACGACTTTTCTTCTACCCAAGAATTTCCGTTGACCTTTTTTCACTGCTTCTTATCAATATTGGACAATTCAGTTTCAATTCAATCACAGTCATATTCATACTTACAACGCTTCGAAATTTTGGGAGCCTCCGGCCATTCTTAGGGGAGGGGCGAATAACCTCCAATTTCTGGCCGAAAAGACAAAAAACACCTAAAAACGGCAAAAAAAATTCAATTTTTTCTAAATAAAATCGGGGGAAGCGGGTTAAAAATTATCTTGTTTTTTGGCATGGAGAGACGACCAACTTTGAGGATCCCCCACCCCCTTTTACATGTATGGTCATATTGTAACGAAAAACTTGGCGCCAAATGTACATAAGTACTTAAGCGGAACCAACAATTTCAGGAACCGGACGACCAAGTATTTTTTGCACGAGCTAAAATAAGATACGCAGACCAGTACATATATAAACATAGATATCTACGTTGCATATACGGTAAACGTATGTAAACAGGGTGGCCCTTCAAAAAGGCCGCACCTCCATACAGGCCCGTATCCAGGATTTTATTTCAAGAGGGCGAAAATTTTGAGGTCAAATATCTCGAGAACCATTGGAAGATGGGCAAGTACGAGTATAAAGGCATTTTTGAGCTTATCTCTCCGAGCTCTATGCAACGGTGAAGAGAAATTTCAAAAAATTTCAAAAATTTTAACTCTACTTCATACTCATGTTACACAAATATATCTCTGAATAATCTACACGACTGATTTCTCATCATTTAATCGACGAATAATTTCCTAGCTTCTGTCTTTTATTGAATCTTTGTGATTTACAAAGAAAAAATACAGAAAATGAACAATTAGGCGCGAAGCACTGAAAAAATTTGAGATATTCAACATGTCTAACTCAAATCTGAGCGGCTTTGGGCGGGCTAGAATATAAAATTTTTGAAAAATTTAAAGTTTACTAGTTCAAAAGTGCGCTAAAACCATTTTTTAGTGGTACTTTAGACCTAATTTAAGGAACCCCCTCGACACCCCCCGAATACAGGCCAGCAGGTACGTAGCTGGCGGTCATATTTTGGGGGGGCAACACCAATTTTGGGGGGACCTAAGCCCAAAAAGGCCAAAAATTGCACAAAATAACGTTTGAAAAGTCCCATTCTTCCGATTTTTCTGAATTTTGGGGGGTCCGGACCCCCATTTCCCAGAGCTACGTGCCTGCAGGCCAGCCTCCATATATTACGCGTCATAACTTTGACTGAAAAAATCTAGCTTAGCTGCCTGCGTTTCGTGCGCTAGGCCGACTTGTTTACATACTATCCTAATTTAGTATGAACGTCGGAAGCTACTTAATTTGCTCACCCTTAATGGTATACATATTGCGATTTTTCGCAGCCGTCGAATTTTGTAATAAGATATGTACAATGCAGAAATTCTGTAACAATTTAAAAATGGGATACCTATAAAGAAATTAGTACAACACATAGAAAGCAAAGGACTAAACCAGATATTTTTCAGATTTTTTACAATAACATTTTTACCTATCTACATACATAGTGCAACAAGTCTCGAAAATTTAGGTTCGTGTAAGCCAAGTTATTATACGTGTACATACGTATGTACATCAAGTTTCTTACCGGTCACTGTGTAAATGCATGCACTATTAATAATATTTTTAAACATTTAGAATGGCATATAATGCTAAATAATAATTATTAACCAACCCCCTTAGCAAAGAGTAGGCTCCTATATACGTCCATGCTGTCGATCATCAAGGTTCGACCAACGCGATGTAAAATCATGCTGACAGGAGCGCCGCTGTAATTAACTTTGAGCAATTTCTTGATGTTCTATATATACAACACAGGGCAAGAATAAAAGAACTTCAAGCCTTAATAAGACTAAAAACGGTGAATCGGAATTTGAAATTAAGGCAAATAGAACACGCAGAGAAGTACTGATGGATATGGGCTGAATGAAAAATTTAAGATCAATTCATTCTCGAACCGCACATCAAAATCCACTAATAAAAGAAAAGCTAAATTCGACCTAAACATTATTGAAAAAATAATGGATGGAATTCACATTTTGAAATTGGGGAATAGCCATACTTGTAATTGAGGGGATAAGGGATACCCCACCCAAAGTTGGCTGTCCCCCCAGTGATCGACCGGGTACCCGGGCCCGGACCGGGCCCGGCCGGTCATACTGAGGCCCAGGCCCGGCTGAAAACCACCGGGCCTCAACCGGGCCTCAAATAATTATCGTTAATATTTCAGACGTTTACTATTTCAGCTGTTGTCCGTATTTCTTATGAATTTGCTAGCCTCTGATTCTATTTAAATCCATTTGCCTTACTTCTGCCCACCTGCTCATTATCATATACTTGTCAACTTCAAATGTGCATTCATCTTCTGTACAACGCTTCAATCAGAGACGTAGCCAGAATTTTGGTTCGGGGGGCATACACAAAAAATTTTTTATGACTTATTTTGCATTGAATGTTAGTAATGTTATGTATGTACCTATAATAAAACTGAGTTTTTCGACCTTTAGTAGTGTAGCCCAGCTAGTTTATGGGTTTCTGACAATCAGAAATACAAAAATGTTAATCAGCGCGAAACGCCGGAATTTTTTGAAATTTTTACCGTTTTCATGTAGAATTTACGGTCTTTTAATTGACAAACAGTTCGGAAATCATAAGAGGCGCAAAGCACCAAGGAATTTAGTAATCTTTTACTGTCCTTAGCATTTTGTAGCCTGTGACTACTAATATTATGTGATATTTTGCCTGATTTAGGCTATTAAACGCAATGCTGAAGCTTTACAAAAAGAAACAACAATAACCAGCAGCGCCATGCGCTGGAAAATTTTGACTTTTAGCTCTTTAAACACAATTTATACCGCTTAAATCATACAGAACAGACAAATTAATTTCGGCGAACCCTTTTTCCTTTTCGTCCTCCCAAAAATCTCGCTGCACGTGTACAACGAGATTTTACGGCGGGAGGGGGCTGCGGTGAGGCGCTCAATCGCCCTCTAGATAATTTTGTAAAAAAGCACTTTAATGTTAAATACTATCGCTAAAATTTTCGCAAAATCGGCCAAATCTCGGTTCTAAATTAAGCCCAAAACACTTAAAATTGATGAAGTCCTACATTGTACAAGATTTCTGAGCTGAAATGCGCTTTTCGACCTCTGCTAAGTATAAAGCGCAGCAAAGGGTGCTGCCAATAAGATATAAAAAAGATGTATCAATGACAATTTTGTATTTATCGTTTACAGGCCCATTTGTGGCCTTCTTATTAACAATTTAAAATGAGATTATGTGTCCTGTCCTTGTAAAGAAAGACAAACAAAGCAAAGAATAGACAGACTGGTACACAATCATTTTCGCACATTTACTGTTATGCTCAACAAGCATGCGCAGTTTCATTTAACGAACAAATAGAGCAATAAATCACTTAAGTGATGTGAATTGATCGATTATTTTAGCTAATTTCAGCTTTTGAACTCATTGGATCTATATAACAATAAATATAATAAAGACTCGGCGCGAAGCGCCGAAAAATTTTTGACGTTTTTGCCTTTTTGAACTCAATTTTCTGGACACAATTATTACACTCGAAAAATCAACAAAATTTCTCAAAAATTTCGGGGGGGGGCATGTGCCCGCCATGCCCCCTGCCTACGCCTATGGCTTCAATACGTACACTACACAATTTCAATTGACGTCAATGTACGCTATAGTTTGAGTTCTAAAATCCAAACAGCATATCTTCTATCCGACCATATCATAGTCGCTGTTATGTCTGAATTCATAAATTTAATGCTCAATTTCCTTTAGATATCTACATGAAACCTTGTGCTTTTTCAAACCGTGTTTAGTTGCACGTTCATTTTAATAATGGAATTGCGCGCTATTGTATTAAAAACTTTGTTCTTGCTTGAGTAATGCTACCAAAATCCTTGCTAACTACTTAATTTATTTTCAGAAAGATTGAATAATTAACAGAGCTTAGAATTCAAAAATCTACTAGCTACAGCAGTAAGCCTTGCGTTTGACTAATAACAAATGTAAAATCGGTCTAAATATGTATCTTATGCATAACATTATATTGGAAGCAAGGCATGTTGTTAGTATATAAGCCCGGGCCCGGTACCAAGCTCGGCAGCAAAGCCCGGGCCCGGGCCCGGGCCCAGTATTTTTTGAGCCCGGACGATCACTATGTCCCCCCCATTCCCCCTACACGCAGAAAATTTTTGACCCCCTAGAATTTAGGAGAAAAAATAAATTTTTTAGCCATTTTTAGGTGTTTTTTGTCGTTTATAACCAAATATTGGAGATCGTTTACCCCACCACCTCCCTGAAAATGACCGGGAGCCACCCATCCAACATTTCGAGCCATTAGATGTATGGAAAGAGCGAGTTTCGTAGAAATTGGAAGAGCCAAGTAAAAGAGATCAGTCAGTGAGTGATAAGATGAGAAAAGCAGCTTATCAACAAAAAATGCTGAGAAAAAAATGGAAAATGTTTAGGGATTGCAAGAAGATTTGACTTTCTGTGCCAAGTCCATTTCACACCCCGTAAAAATGTATAGTCCACGATTAAAGATGATTAACAGGAGAAATTTCAGCACCACGATACCTGAACCTTCTGACAAAATATAATTATTTCACATATCCCAACATAAGCGCCAAAATTAGGAGTTTTACATGATGCTAAAGAAGCCGAAATATAAAAGCAAAGCGATCTGCTTAAACTTACGTTTTATACGTCTAATGATTAACTTCGCTAACACTGGTAGGTACTTAGGTACCGCGATAAAGAAAGCATAATATGAACTGACAAAGGGTTGAACTGACAAGCACTTGATGAGGAAAATATGTTACGACCATACCTGGGCGTGGGGAATGCACCCCCCAGAAACCAAAATACCCTCCAGAAACCAAAACACCCAACCCCAATTCAATTCTTTAAATTTTTTTCGCCATTTTTGATGCCAAAAGATAGTACTCGATGAGAAACGTTAAAAAATGGTATTTTTTCGCCGTACCACCATTTCTAAGGCCATTTTTTGACCTTTGAAAAAATCTTACATACCCAGAACTTTGGTGCCGCCCACCTATGGTTACGAATACTAAAAACAACTTATTGCTACGAACGAAACCTTCAATAAATTTCAGTCTACGTCGCATGCAGTATTATTGAACTTGTTTAAATACGCGCATATTAATAAGTTATTACCACGCTCTAGGCTTAGAAAGAAAGCGATATTGAAAATTCAACTATGTACGTCTCACATTCAGTCTTTTTTCACCAGAAAACGTAATAAAAATACATATTATTGGACGTGGTATCGACTAGAGCATTCAAAATGCTACAGTCCTTCCTATCGAAAAAGTCTTTATCTCAGTATAATCCGTATTGAAAGAAAAGAGAAATAATAACAGGCAAAAGGTATAAACGGTCATTATCTTAGCTTAATCGCTGAAAAATTTCTCAATAAACTGTGAAATTCGCCGAGATAACTCGTTTTTTAATTATATTTGATAAGTGGCACTCCTCTTACTGCCCTGTGTAGCTATGAGTAAGCCCTTCAATGTTTTTTTGTACAAGGTCCGTTTGTATATGTACAAAGATGGTCCCCAAAAGTCTTTGTACATTTTGTACATACAAATTTTAGGGTACTATAATATGGTACAGTAGCGATTTTAGTGTTATACAAAACAGAGTTGTTCGACTTTGGGTAGTGTAATTTAGCTAATTTCTGGGTCTCTACGGGCAAAAATTACTAGGAATCGTCTTAAAACAACGCGAAGCGCCGAAAAATTTAGACATTTTTCCTTTTGAAATGCAATTCCTGCCAATATAACGATATATAGAACATACAATTACTCATTTCGGCGCGAAGCGCCGAAAATTTTTGCGAATTTTAGACCTTTCTTGCAATTTTTGTCTCCCCAAAATTCTTTGTAAATGTTCTAAGACGGTCACGAAAAGTCTTTGTACATCGGGAAAAATCTTTGCCGAATACAAAAAAACACTGAAGCCATTCATTATATAAGACGAGCAACTTATTCTCAAAAAAGTGAAATCGTACTTCGGCGTCAGTAATGACATCGACCTTGCCCACTTGATCGATGTACGAGTTGGCCATTGAAAAACTAAAAATAAATGAAACTAATATTTAAAAAACCGAAAATCTAAGCAAAATCCACCAATTAACATTAAGATAATATAGATTAATCTTGTATTGACTGACTATATGTCCGAAATTGAAAAAAACCAGCGAATATGATCAGTGAGAGAATCTGTTAATTAAAGCTACATATAACCGTATCAAAATCAGGTAGGAAAAGAGCGTGTACAATTTTACTGTAACGTTATAACATATAGATTTTTAAAATTATGGTCGGTCACACGACTATTCTAAATCAGTATTGCATTCTGTTTAGTCTAATTTTATAAATGTAGACAATTAGGTAAGCTCTACACGCATTTTTTTAATTTTTTTAAAGAGACTTATTTCTAAAGTTGCAGTGTAAAGAGTATAAAGAAAACCGAGGGTGAAAAACACATTTTAGCCAGTTTTTCGTCTGCCAACAACTCCATGTATGAGCCCCAAGAATTTCTTTCCAGTTGAAATGTACTATGGCCAAAGGGCTACTTTCAGCTTACCAGCAAACTTTTTCACACTCAATACTGATTTGATCCAGGGGTTCAAACTTTACACTCTAGTGAATGGTGTAAAAGACAGAATTTGTCGAAAATTTCTCTGCCAACTTTTCCGCTTATAAGTTAATCTAAATTGAGTAAAAGAGAGATAAAGTACCCTGTAAGGGCTACGCGTCACAGCAAATCACATTTGAAAAAACGCAATATTGAGTTATTCATGAGGTTGTAAAGTTCAAAATCAGGGGTGTAAAATTGGCGAAAAAACACCTTTTTTCCCTATTTTGATTGGTAAATATCTCAGATATTTTTCGGAACAAAAGTTTTGCAAATACAAACGTACTACCATTCAAAGGCTGCAAACTGGCCGAAACCGAATTTCTTTACACTCAATGGGGAGTTAGATTCAGATTTTTAAAGTTTTCAATGTGGCGGATGGTGGAAAATACGTTTTTGTCCGTTGTTTTTGTTCGCTATTCCTCCGTTTAGAAGTCAGAAATGGTCTAACAGAATAAAACTGAAGGACTTTCTAAGGGGTACACGTCACAGCAAATTGCGTTTATTTACATTAATATTTAGCTTTTTCTGGAGGTATTAAGTCAAAAATTGGGTGTGTCAAACGTGTTCCCCTGTCCTGTTTTTTCCTGCCAGCTTCTCCGGTTATGAGTCTGAACATGATATCAAGTCTAAAAATGTGGTGCCCGGAAACAAACGAGATAAGCCAATTAGGCGCGCTTGCTTACACTTAACAGTGGCATAAAACGGTTTACATCTAATATTTATTTGTCTTCAGGTCATTGTGGAGACTTAATTTTTTCATAAATGTTGATCGTAACATCAAAGTCATATCAGAATTACGAATCCGACTAAATTCTTCTTTACACTCTGTGGTTGTGTAACGTTTACACTGCAGCAAATTAACTTTAGTTCTAGAGCTTTGTGGAAGCTTACATTTTTCAAAATGTTGTACGTAACGTCAGAATTATGAATCTGACTGTCAATTTTCTCTAAATCCAGTAGTTGTGTAAAGTTTGCGCTATTCATTCATTCTTAATAAGTAGTTTACACTATAAATTTATTTCACCTCCAGAGCGTTGCAAAACGCGTATTTTGTCAAAATATGTTCCGTAAGGTCAGGATTACGAATCTGACTGTATGTCTTCTTTACACCTAGTAGTTATGTAAAGTTAACACTGAAAATCAAATTTACTTTCAGAGCGCTTCAGAAGCTGAATTTTTTCAAAATGTCGCATGTACCGTCAGGATTACGAATCTGAGCGTCTTTATACCCAATATTTGCGTGAAGTTTTTGCTGAAAACCTTTTATCTGTTTAAATGAGGTAAGGTTGTCTTGTTTGAAAAATAATATGCTGATGTTCAGAACAATATTGTTTTCCGCGTTCTTGGACTACTGTTATCATTGTGGCATGTTCCCGTATGTTTTTTACTGACAATGCTAATTAAAAGTTGGTACTAGCACAAAAAAATGCTCCGATGGAATAAAAAAGACGAATATACTTCGAAATGTGGATTATTAAGGATCTCAAAGGAGGGGACTAGGAAAAAGCTACTTATGTTTATGCCTAAAGCTGCAAAATCTGCTAAAAATCAGACTTTCTCTAAGCAACGCTAAAAATCGAAGTATATATATTCTGCGGCCTGCAGATCGAAATAAACTATTGAACCAAAAAAAGATTGGAAAAGCAGCAAGTTAGCTATGCATTAGCTACATATGGGAAATTAGATGGAGTAGACTAGGAGAGACTTTGCAAGTCAATTTAATGAAATATCAAACATCGATGCATTCAAGACAATCAAAGAAATTGTTGGTTTAAAGCAGTTGGAAACGCGTAAGCATACGTGAAACAGACTACATGTAGGTACACTTGCATGCGCGCAACGATTATGTGCACTAATCAATTGACGCCAGGTTTACTTGCTATTATGCTCATGATAACAAAATAAAACACCTTTAAATACAATTGCAGTAGTTTTATATCAATCACGATACGAAGCAAGTCAGCATTGCGACTTGCAAGCAATTTACAAAAAAGTAAACATTTAGATCATGTTTATACACTCTCATGTAAAGCATTAAAAATTATTTGAAGAAGCTTACACTTTTTCAGAGGCCGCAGAATGTACTTCGATTTTTTGCGTTGCTTAGAAAAAGTCTGCTTTTTAGCATATTTTGCGATCTTAGGCATATACATAGGTACCTTTGTCCTAGTCCCATCCTTTTACAACCTTAATAATCCGCAATTCCAAGTATATTCGTCCTTTTTGTTCCATCGGAGCATTTTTCTTTGCTAGTGCTAAAATAGCTTGAAACCTAAATTTTCATAGGTTCGGATGATTTTTTTGACACATTTTTGCAGATTTTTAATTTTCATCAATTTTTGCCTTCTTTTGCCTAATTTTCCCCAAAAATTTTTTCAATTTTTCCATTCCGGCGGTTTAAAAGCTCGACTATCCCTCCCCCAATCAGCATGTCTGATTGAGACCTCTAAAATCTATTTTCATCTCCAACCTTACCTTCAGAAGAATACAATTAAATTAATCAACGATAACTGATTTCTGAAAACAGTTAAGGCTTATAAGTTCCTACACAATACTCACATTATGAACGAAAAATCCGTAATTTCCACACATGCGCACTGGGAATAAGAGGGTTACCCCCGTACCAGAACTTTTAAAGCCGTTTTGGGACGAAATCTGTTACGCGAACCATGAACGAACAGAAATGATTAAGATTTAATATATAGGTAGGTATGTAAGTAAATGTACATACAGGCCCATAGCCAGGATTTCATTCCAGGGGGGGCAAAAATTTTCGAAGTCTTCATCTCGAGAACGATAAGGGGTTGTCATTTGTAAAAATAAGAGTATTTTGGAACGTTTCTCAACGAGCCCTACAAATCAGTTGAGAAAAATTTTAAAAAAAAATTTTAAACATTTTTCAATTTATTTCACTCATGCGAAAAAATCTATCGCTTAAACTAAGTGCATAACTGATTTCTCATCATCCAGTCCGATAACAATTATTTAACTTTTCGTATTTGTACTCAATCCTTATACTCTGCAAAGAGAAACAAGTAGAAAATTAGGGATTCGTCGGGGCGAAGCGCCGAAAAAATTTGACATTTTCTTCGTGTCTAGCTAAAATTTGACGGCTTAAAAGACAAAAGCTATACAGAAACAATTAATCCAGCGAAAAACGCCGCAAAATTTTGCGTTTACTAGCTCAAAAAACTTGTTTTAGCGAAGTTTTAAATGCGCCTCGAGAATTTTTCATTTCTTCCTTTAGGGGACCCCTGTGAGAATCATTGGCTGCAGGCCTGTGTACATATCAGATACCTTGTGAACTGCTTATGATGCTTCGCTCGTCCAGGTGCCCATGGCTCTTTTCTAGCAAAGCGCCCCAGAAGCCAATCTCTAGGCGGGCTATTTAGATTTGTATTTGTGGCCAGCTCATTGTAACGAGCAGGTGTCTTTGTCGCACTATATTTTATTACAGCTGATGATCTGACGTCGGACATTGTATGCGTACTTGCGATTAGAACTATTCTTACGTCTGATTATTGAGTAATTAGCTAAAGAAAATAGAAATATAAGTAGTTTCACATTAACACACAAGAGCATGGGTGGTGATGGGGTATTACTCCCTTTGAGCTTTGAAAAACGGTAGTAATTATTTGCAGTCAACTGCAGGTAATATAGCACACAATGTAAAATTATATGCATTCAAAAACCAGCGGTCTAGACTGCAGGTAATATAGCACACAATGTAAAATTATATGCCGTAAAAAACCAGCAGCCTAGACTGCAGGCAATATAGCACACAATGTAAAATTATTTGCAGTCAAAAACCAGCGGCCTAGACTGCAGGTAATATAGCACACAATGTGATATTATATGCAGTCAAGTTAAATGCTTATTGATATGGGAAGCTGGCGCTTTGCTCGCATTTTAACCTGTAGTAGATGGTTTTAGAAGGCACTTTTATTTGAGATGGTCTGGAAGATTTGCTTCCTCAAAAGTGAAGTTTTTTCGCGCTGCATAGGTAGCAGCTTCAATAGCTGCCCAGTCACCCATTAGCGCATTTTGATGGGCCAGCGTAAGCTCTGGTCCTGCATGATAGATAGTGAGTAGCTGTTGCTGTTCTTGTCCTCATTCTGAGGAATTGTTTTATTTTGGTGGAAATAAAATGCTTCAAAGTTTATTCGACAATGTGAAGCAAGGATTCCGAAAAGTATTTGGGAGGACTAAGACTGAGCGGGATTACCAATGTCTTAGGCTTAGGCTTAGTTATGTGCATTCACATTGATGCCAGCGCATGGGCTAAGCCTGAGATAAATGGAGCGAAAATTGTGGAGCGAGCGGAGCAATTTTTGCTCTATTTATGCCTTAGGCTTAGCTCATGTCTGGCACCAATCTGAATCCGCAAGCAATTGCTGTTGCCACACACCATTTTTCCCAGTATCATATATATCTGCTGTATAATTTTATTTCCACTAAAGTAAAACAATTCCCCAGAATGAGGACAAAAACAGCAAGAGCTATGCAATATCTATCATGCAGGACCAGAGCTTACGGTGGCCCATCAAAATGCGCTAATGCGTGGATGGGCAGCTATTGAAGCTGCTACCCATGCAGCGCGAAAAAAATTCCCTATTGAGGAAGCAAATCTGCCAGACCATCTCAAATGAAAGTGCCTTCTAAAACCATCTACTACAGGTTAAAATGCGAGCCAAGCGCCAGCTTCCAATATCAATAAACATTGAACTTGACTGCATATAATATCACATTGTGTGCTATATTACCTGCAGTCTAGGCCGCTGGTTTTTGACTGCATAAAATTTTACATGGTGTGCTATATTGCCTGCAGTCTAGGCCACTGGTTTTTGACTATATAATTTTACGTTGTGTGCTATATTACCTGCAATCTAGGCCACTGGGTTTTGACTGCATATAATTTTACATTGTGTGCTATATTACCTGCAGTTGATTGCAAATAATTACTGCCTTAAAAAACTGATAGCTATATAACGATTTTGGCCAAAAAACCAATACTATATAACCTTTTTTGGCTCAGAAAATTAGCTGTATAGCCTTTATGGACTCGGAAAACTTAGATATATAGTCTTTCTTGCGCACAGAAATGCTATTGCCTTTCTGAGTTTTATTAATAAGATATACAGCAGCTATTTTATTAGCTACAAAAAGAGCTAAATAGCTAGTTTTATTCCAAAAAGGTTACATAGCTATGTTTGTGAGTCCAAAAAGGCTATATAGCTATGCTTGTGAAATCAAAAAAAGCTGTTAACTTGCTCAAAATGTTCAAAGACAATTGTTTTGAAGCGATACCATCGTTTTTTGTTATAGATAATTTGTTAATATTCGCCCCCAAAGGCGAAGATTACCATGATGATATTCGCCCTCGAGGGCGAGTACATTTTTTATATTCACCCTCAAGGACAGATATTACCACACGTTGGCATTGGGGAAAGGGTTTGAGGGATTACTGGAGTTACTCCCCAAAAGTTGAAAAAACCCACAGACTACTGTAGACCATCCAAAATTCTATTGTGAGTGACATTTTTGGCGATTTTTGGCAATTTCACCCAACCAAACCCCTCGGAATTTTTTGGCGGCAGTAATTATATGCAGTCAACTGCAGGTAATATAGCATACAATGTAAAATCATATGCAGTCAAAACCCAGTGGCCTAGACTGCAGGTAATATAGCACATAACGTAAAATTTTATGCAGTCAAATACCAGCGGCCTGGACTGCAGGTAATATGGCACACAATGTGATATTATACGCAGTCAAGTTGAATGCATATTGATATGGGAAGCTGGCGCTTTGCTCACATTTTAACCTGTAGTAGATGGTTTTAGAAGGTACTTTTATTTGAGATGGTCTGGCAGATCTGCTTCCTCACTAGAGAATGTTTTTTGCACTGCATGGGTAGCGGCTTCAATTGCTGCCCAGTACCCATTAGCGCATTTTGATGGGCCAGTGTAAGCTCTGGTCCTGCATGATAGATATTGAGTAGTTATTGCCAGGGCGTACGCATAATTTTTTTCGAAGAGAGGGGTGGTCCAAAATTGGTGACCCTATATTCTGGGATTTGTTTGCTGGGGCACCAAATGAAGTGCATTTTCTGACGTTTCCAAAAGTGCACTATCCAATAAGCTCATAAAATTCAAAGTTTTACAAAGAAAATTTATTTCCTCTCAATAACCTATGAAAAATTGCATTTTTTGGCCGCGCCTGGGCTTTAATTAGCGAAAATAGTGATTGCGCCAAAAATTTTGAGATTTTTTTGTGAAAAAGTGCCAATTTTCATGCATTTCCTTACCAATTCAAAATTATTTTTGGGCTAAGGGAGGGGCGGCCGCCCCCCTGTGCATGCCCATGGTTGTTGCTGTTCTTGTCCCTCATTCTGGGGAATCGTTTTTTTATTGTAGTGGAAATGAAATGCTTCGCAAATATGTACGTACTAGAGGAAAGTAAGGTGCATGCCTAAGCTGTCTACATACGTTATTTCTAGCCATTTTTGCCCTTTTCTTGCGTTTAAATGTAATTTTGTAGCTGGCGAAACAACGATTGTGTCAATTATCGAACTACTACAGTAAAACAATTCCCCAGAATGAGGACAAGAGCAGCAACACTAGGGATGCAACGGATCCGGGTTTTCCAATAATATTGGATCCGATCCGGATCTGTACAATTCAAAATAACGGATCCGGATACGGATCCATAAAATTTGAAATAATGGATCCGGATCCGGATCTTTAATTATTAAAACAATGGATAATAACGGATCCGGATCTGGATCCATGAATATGCATTATGAACGCTTAATTTTTTTTAATACTTAAATTTTTGTTCGCAAGTACAGTGCTCATTAGTTTCACAAGCAGAATTACTGTAGAATGATGAAATAAGCAAAGCTGCATGAGCTTGGTTCAGTGGTCCGGATTGATCTTAATTCGGCTGTAGCAAATCTCAGCGTCTCCAAGTGCGAAAATCACTATCATCTTAAAACGGCGCAAAGCGCTGGAAAATTTGACATTTTTCCTTTTGAAATCCAATTTCTGCCATTGTAAAGACATGTATATACAACACACAGTTACTCATTTTGGCGCAAAGCGCTGAAAATTTCTGCAAATTTCAGACCTTTTTTGCAATTTTTGTCTTCCTAAAAAACTTTGTACATGTACAAAGATGGTCCCAAAAAGTTTTTGTACATTGGGAAACATCTTTTCCGAGTACGAAAAAAACACTGGTACCACTTGTATGAAAAAGCGTCTGCAAACTAAGCATGCAGCGGACTATAAAAAGTTCAAAGCAGAGGAGTCCCAGCAGATTGAAGAAAAGGAAAGAGGTATTCTTGTTAAGCACAGATTGTAGAAGATTCGCATCAGACTTGTCTACTTTCCTTTGCAGAAAAACGCACAGTTTGTGAAAAGACTGCTTTGAAACCTGAAAAACAAAAGGTGCAAATGACAATGGAAGCATGCTTACTTGCTGTATGAAATATTTTATTTTTATGAGAGGATTCCTAATTAACTTATGTACGATTTAAGGGTAAAAATGGAATAACAATGATGCAAGATCAATTGATATAGATGAGCGATTAGTTGAGCTTATGACTTTGAGCAATCTACCACTTTCTTTGGTTGCAAAAAAGCTGCTGTTTCTTAAATACAATTTGCCTGTCATTGAATTTGAGTATTAAGTAAATCAAAGTAAAACTTTTGTCTCATAATGATGTTGTTTCTTCAATACAATTCAAGGTTTAATGATCTTTTATCACAATCTCTTGGATCCGTTTGGGATCCGTTTTAAACTGTAAAAATAACGGATCCAGATCCGGATCCTGATCTTATTTTTTAAAAATAACGGATCCAGATCCGGATACGGATCTTAATTTTTTCAAAATACCGGATCCGGATCCGGATCCAAAATAATACCAGATAATAATGGATCCGGATCCGAATCCGGATATCCGTTGCATCCCTAGCAACAGCTACTCAAATCTATCAAGCAGGACCAGAGCTTACGCTGGCCGATCAAAATGCGTTATTGGGTGACCGAGCAGCTATTGAAGCTGCTATCCATGCAGCGCAAAAGCATTCCCTAGCGAGGAAGCAGATCTGCCAGACCATCCCAAATAAAAGTACCTTCTAAAACCATCTACTACAGGTTAAAATGCGAGTGAAGCGTCAGCTTCCCATATCAATATGCATTCAACTTGACTGCATATAATATCACATTGTGTGCTATATTACCTGCAGTCCAGGTCGCTGGTTTTTGACTACATATGATTTTACGTTGTGTGCTATATAAAATGCAGTCCAGGCCGCTGGTTTTTGACTGCATATAATTTTACTAATACTACTAATACTTTATTCAGAAAAAAACACAAGGGTAAAACAAAGTTGCAAGGAAAATAAAATAGCATAGTGTAAAATGCGAAATGTCCTGGACACACAGGCAAAATAGATTGCGCTCACGTGTGCCCCATCAAAAAATTCCCGATATCAACCTTTTTCAAATTTCTCTTAAATGTCTCAACATTTGGAGAACTTCGAATATATCGTGGGAGATCGTTCCAAATTCTAGCTGATCTAGTAGCAAAAGAATACTTTTTACGATCAAGTCAAAATTTTTCTAAATAGATTTGATTTGCAAATGCATTTCTAGTACGCAAATGACCATAAAACTTATAAAAATCTTCAGAAGGCAAGAGATTATTGTAAATAATATTATACGTAACAATTAAATCAAAATAAATCCTACGGAGTTTAAGCCTCTCTAAATTTAAGGCATTTAACCTTTCATCATAACAAAAGTCCCATATATCCAATTAACCTTTTAGTAAATTTTCGCTGTACCCGTTTAACCCTGTTGATATCAGAAAGCAAATAGGGGCTCCATACAGTTGGAGCATACTCTACTAAAGGCCGAATATAATTCTTAAAAGCAAGAACCAACATTTTAAGATCACGTGATTCAAAACATTTGAAATTCAGAAGCACTCATTTTCAAAGCTTTTGCTGATATATTAATACAATGACAACTAGATGATAAGTTTGTTGTTAAGGAAACATCTAAATCTCGATTTGAGAAACCTGCATCAAATAACAAAAAATGGTTTATGTGATATGCAACTTTAGGATTAACGTACCCTAGATATAACACAGAACATTTAGGGAGAGATATGCTTAACTGATTTTCTTCAGACCAGGAAACCAGCTTATCTAAATCTTTTTGCAACAAATATAATTTTGAGAAAAACTAAAGAGCTTTAAATCATCAGCAAAGAAAAAGACTTCACCATGCTCAACAGCTTGAACAAAATCGTTCACAAACAACAGAAACAAAGAGGGTCCTGAAACGCTACCTTGAGGTACGCCACTAATAACTGGTTTCCGATCAGAAAAAGCGTCAAAAATTTTGACCTTTTGTAGACGATTTGTCAAAAAAGTCGAAGGCTTTACTAAAATCGACATAAACAACATCAATAGGAATAGATGCGTCAAGTGATTTAACCCACATGTTTGTGCACTTCAAAAACTGAGTTTCACATGATTTACGTTGTGTGCTATATTACCTGCAGTCTAGGCCGCTCGTTTTTGACTGCATATAATTTTACATTGTATGAAAGAAAGAAAAAAAGAAAGAAAATTTTATTACTAATACCAACAGTTAAAATACAAAATGACAAGATATATAATAAATGCAATTACGAATTAGTAAAGGGACATGCGAGTCAATGGAATGACAAATTTTACGCTGCGCTCCACAAGATATCTAGATAAATCAAAGTTTGCTAATCTAGATTTAAATATGTTTAGGTTAGGGAAGAAACAATGAAGTCAGGAAGATCGTTCCAAACTGCGATGTATTTGTAAAAGAAATCAAACTTTTCTAAATTAGAATGTACAATAGGTATGACTAATTTAAATCTATTAATGCTACGGGTAATATTATGATTAAATACAAAAAAATCATCAGCGTCCAAACATGATTTATGACAAATAATTTGATACATCATACACAGACAAATCTGCAAGCGTCTTAATTCAAGTCTGCACAATTTAAGTTGTGTTAAACGATCCTCGTAAGAAAGAATATTATTATAGCCAGAAATATATTTAGTGAATCTACGTTGAACAGCTTCCAATCTATCTATATCCTTAAGATAAGAGGGGTTCCATACACTGCAACAATACTCTAATAAAGGTCTAACATAACAACTATAAGCTTTAACAAGATTACCTTTATCACGCAAAAAAAATGATTTGCGTATTAAAATACATCTAAAGAAAGCTTTTTTAATCAAAGAATTATAATGTTCCTTAAATTTTAAATTTCGAGGAATCAAAACTCCTAAATCACGGACAAACGGATCACTAGAAATAATTTCCCCATTTAGTCTATAAACAGCTTTCTGATTATTATTACCCAAATATAGAACTTGACTTTTGGTTCGAGAAATAGGTAAATCCCATGCAATTGCCCAGTCAATAATCTTATCTAAATCAGACTGTAATAATTTACAGTTAAGACTAATATTGAAAATTTTGATATCATCTGCGAACATATAAACCGTACTACAAATATTATCACATATATCATTTATAAAAATCGAAAAGAGCGTAGGTCCAAGGACACTTCCTTGGACGACACCGCATGGTAACAGGCACATAATCTGAAAAAGACTGATTAACGCGAACACATTGGGAACGATTAAACAAATAGGCCTTTAACCATGCATACAAATTACCGTTTATTCCATATCCGTTTAACTTAATAAGAAGTTTTTCCATATTTACTTTATCAAAAGCTTTAGAGAAATCTAAATATATTATATCAACAGTTTCTTTTTTAGCTAACGACTGAATCCATGAAAATTTACACTTTAACAATTGTGTTTCACAAGATTTATTCTTTTGAAAACCAAATTGAAAAAGGAGATATTAGTTTATTAACCTTAAGAAAGTCTAACAATTGACTATTAATAATTCTTTCCATAATTTTGGCAATAGAACAACAAAGAGAAACGGGCCTGTAATTATCCACTAATGCTGGATCCCCCTTTTTTAATATTGGAATAACATGTGCCATGCTCCAAAGCTCGGGAATATTTCCAGACAGAAAAGATACAGTGAAAATACTAACTAACGGCTTTATCATTTGAAACGACAATTTTTTAATAAAAAGATTACATATGCCATCGGGGCCAACTGCAATAGACGTATTTAGATGGTTAATGGCTTCCAATCACGCGATCCTCACTAAAAATAACGTCTGCTACCCATATATAGATATTACCACGATAATATACGCCTTCGAGGACGAATAATTGTTAATTATTTGGCCCCATAAGACTAAATATAGGGCAAGAATGAGACTGATTTTTCCTTCACTCCCCCTTTGCTTTTTTTAGCCGAAAATCGCAAAAAAAATTTGCAAAATTATTATCACGGTCTATTTAGTCCCAAGCGTGCGGTTTAAACAATGGTAGTTCTTTCTAGAACATAAAAACGTAAAAAAACTTTCGAAAGTTTAGTGTTTTGTTCAGTTTTGTACATGGGTTATAAAAATCCTAAACATCAATATTTTATTGGAAATCAACTTCTACCTTCTGATTCTGACTGTGTACGTGATTTAGGTGTTCTAATGTCTCAAAATTTGATATTTCAGCAGCACTATCATGAAGTGATTAAAAAAGCTTCTCAGCGATCCAGTCTGATACTAAAGTTATTCTTTTCTCGTGATCATAAAATTTTGTCTCATGCTTTTGCTGTATATGTTCATCCGCTTTTAGAGTACTGCTGCACCGTTTGGAGTCCTTATCGTATTCGAGATACTGATCGTATCGAGCGAGTTCAGCGCAAGTTTACCCGTTGTATTTTTGGTTTTAACAGTGGTTTGTCATATAATAATCGTTTAAAAAGTTGACTTAATTTTCTGTTGTGAAACATGGTTAAATGAAGTAATTCATGATAGTATTTTATGTCCTCAAAACAATTATCAAATTTTTCGCTCTGATCGAGTAAATAAACGAGGCGGCGGGGTCATTGTCTTTGTAAAATCACATTTTAGCGCTCGTTTTGTTAAAGTTCCTAACGAACTGAGTATATCTGACTCTTTAATTATTGACTTTTTCCATGGTCAGGATAGAATTAGATTTCTTCTTATTTACAGACCTCCTCACTACGATTTAAATCATGCTTTAAGAATCTGTAACTTGATAGAATGGGTAAATAATTGCTCTTATCCCGTAATTATCCTAGGGGATTTCAATGTACCTAACAATTGATTGGACCTTAGGTACCTTTACATCCGATTCTCTTAACGAATTTTTTTACGACTGTTTCTCGTCTACAGGATTAACACAATTAGTTTTAGATCAAACGCATGATACAAATATTATTGATGTTATTTTTGCAGCAAACAATGTTTTTAATGTTAAAGTACTACCTCCTTTTCCACAAGTGACCACAATTCTATATCTTTTGAAACTCTGATAACTCCACCTACTACTTATGTAGGAATCTCACTTTAATTTTCAAAAAGCAGACTACTTTAGTATTGGTAGCTTTCTTTCTACGATTTCTTAGCCTGATCTTCTCTTTCTACTTGTTTAAATGTTAACGAGCATGTATAATGTATTTTTAAATGTCTTAAGGCCTCTAATTTTTACTTTTGTTCCCAAAGTCAAAGAAAAGCCCTCCAAATTTTCATACCCTAAAGTTTTACGAAAATTATTTGCCAAAAAACGGCTTTTATGGCAAAAATACAAAAAATATCGCACAATTATATGCAAACAAAGGTATCGTAATCATTGTAAAATGTTACGCAAAGAAATTCATAATCATTTTTGCTTACAGGAAAGTAATTTATTGCAACATAACGATCTGAAATCCTTTTTTAGATTTGTAAATAATCGTTTAAATAATTCTCGAAGCATTCCACCTATTACTTCCACCGACAATAATGTAGTAACTGATCTTCATTGTAAAACGAATATGTTCAATCATTACTTCTCTTCCGTATTTACCAATGATGATACTAACGATTCTTTTGTTTTTCAGAAGCGGGGCGATTTTTCTATTTCAAACATCGCCTTTGACGAAAATAATGTCTCACGGGCGATTGCTAAGATGAAAAACTCGACTTCGATAGCGCCTGATGGTTTAAGTAACTTTTTTGTTAAAAAATTAGCTTATCTTCTTAAACCCCTTATCAGTATTTTTACTGTTTCTTTTTTATCAGGTGATATCCCAGACATTTGGAGGGAGGCTTACGTTGTACCTATAATTAAAAAGGGTGACCCCTCATTAACTGAAAATTATCGTCCTGTTTCTTTATGTTGCTCAACTTGTAAGATAATGGAAAGTATTATTAATACTCAACTATCAATTTATTTATCTACAAATGAGTTAATATCACCTTTTCAATATGGTTTCCAAAAACATAAATCTTGCGAATTGCAACTATTAAATTGTAAACATTCTTGGGTTAAATCACTGGATTGTAAAGAAACCGTTGATATTATTTATATAGACTTTGCTAAAGCTTTTGACAAAGTCGACATATCTAAACTTCTTGTTAAATTAACTAGTTACGGTATTCAACAACACCTGTTTAATTGGTTAAAAGCTTTTCTATCTAATCGTATTCAGTGTGTTCGCGTTAATCAGTGTTTTTCAGATTATGCCGCTGTTACAAGTGGAGTTATTCAAGGGTCCATTCTTGGACCTACGTTGTTTTTGATTTTTATAAATGATATCTTTGATAACTTGTCAAGTTCGACTTTTATGTTCGCGGATGACTTAAAAATATTCAATCTTTCCTGCAATTATCAAACACTTCAGACCGATTTGGATAGAATTTCCATTTGGGCCACCAGAAATTGTTTACCAATATCATATTCTAAATGCACAGCCCTATATTTGGGCAAAAATAATCCTAAATTGTCATATACACTCAATACACAAGTTATTACGAACGATTCTGTCTATGTTCGCGATTTAGGAGTGCTAATTTCGCACAACCTTAAATTTAAGGAACATTACAACAGTATTATCAAGAAAGCTTTCTTGAGATCTATCCTAATTAGAAAATCCTTCTTTTCGCGTGATAAAAATAATCTCGTAAAGGCCTTCATTGTTTACGTCAGACCGATCCTTGAATATTCCTGTGCTTTATGGAACCCCTCTTATATTAGTGATATCAACAGGCTGGAGACTCTTCAGCGTAAATTTACTAAATACATAGTTGGATATCATAGCCCTCTTTCTTACGACGAACGCCTTAACCAACTTAACTTGTGTCGATTAGAATTACGTCGCCTTCATATTTGCTTATGTATGATGTATCAAATTATTAGTCAAAAATCTTGTCTTTGCATGACAGATTTTTTTGTGCTCAATCAAAATACTACTCGCTGCACAAATCGTTTCAAGCTAGTTGTTCCTCTTGTCCGTTCTAATTTACAAAAATTTGACTTTTTCTATAAGTATATCTCAATTTGGAATCACCTACCTGATTTTGTAGTCTCTTCCCCTAACTTGAATATATTCAAATCTAGATTAATTGATGTCGACTTATCTAAATTTATTATAGGGCGGGCTTAAATCGTCATTTTCATGACTCGCTCGTCGCCTTTTGCTGTACGCTTTTATTCTTTTGACCGTACGTTTTATCACTCTTTTACATCTTTCGTAATTGTCGCGTTTCAGTAATAAATTATTTCATTCATTCATTCATTCATTCATTCATTCATTCAGATTATTAATGGCAAATCACACATTCTCTGTGACGAGTTTTTCGCTTTTAATCGCAACTATACTCGCTCTGTCAATAACCTAAAACTGACTGTTCCAGTAGCTCGTTCAGATATTCTCAAGTATGATTTCAGTCATAGATATGTGAATCTGTTGAATTCACTTCCAGTTGAGGTTGTAAATTCACCTAGCTTAGAAATTTTTAAACGCAAACTCAATGCTTTTGATTTTTCTGTTCATCTGAAGGGGCACGCGTAAGTTTTCACTTTCGTGACTGCGTGTCCCGTTGCTGACGTTTTAGTCATATGTCGTTTTATCATATCTTTGTATCGTATGCTGTGTCTTTATTTTTACCATGTCTTGTACGTTTTGCAATAAAATCTTGTGGTTAAAAAAAGAAAGAAATTTGAAAAGATTGAGTAAATTGAACAAAATGTGTTTAAAAAATGTGTATGGCACGAAGCGCTGAAAATTGAAGATTTTTGAGCCAAAATTTGGCTAAAAACGCTTTAAAATGCACACTCTTTACAACTTTTACAGAAAATCGATAAGTCTGAGGGTCGCAGCAATTTTGCGGGGTGGGTCAGTTGATATTCTGGGGTCAAACCCCTCCTCCAAGAACATGTCTGGTAGGTGCTCGTCAAAAACAAATCGCATTCAATATCGAGAACCAGCCTTAGTCAATAGGTTAGGGTTCTGAGCTTTGGAGAAAGAGGTCTTTGTTCTGAATCTGGGTGCCAGCAGCATCCATTCTTTCCCTCAAATGTTACTGACTGCTTACATACGCCCTTAAAATATGACTATGTTAATACATATGTGAACCAGCTACACGAATCGAATGCCAAAAATACGAAAGATTAGCCACAGTAGACCATACATAACTTGACTTTTTGTATAGTAGACTACCTACTTTTCTAGTATTCAAATTTAAGAATCGCAGGCTACCTCGCTCCCTATTTGCCAAAAGACAGATATATATGATCACCAAAATTTTGTCTGTTGTCTTTTTTAAACCGTACATAGTGAATGAGAACGATCGTTAATCAAAAATGCTTTCAATATAACTCTGCATATAGTCCGTTTTTTAACCTATAGTGCATGTATCCGCTCAAAAAACTAATATCATTATTACTCTAGCGCTCGATTTTTCTATTGCTCGACGTAGACAGTAGCAAATTTTTTCATTGATTTGACGTGTCGAGCAAACAACAATGAGGAAAATGTTTTAATGAGCGAACCAAAACATTTCCGAAAGCGATAATTAGTTAATTATACTAAAGGGGCTTGACGCGTCGCCATTGTCAAGTCACGATAATTGATCACCGCTTGTCTTTTTATTATTACAATACACATTATGGGCGGTAAAAATCGCGGATCAAAAATTTACGTCACCAATCAACACTCTGAATCACCACCGCAACGAACGGGAAATTTTACTTTCCTTAATACAGAAGATGACAATAATAGTCTTGGGCCAACCCGTAAATCCTACTAGTGTTTCCCCGGTGGGAGAAACGTTTCTCCCATCAAAATTTCTCCCGGAGGGAGAAACGTTTCTCCGGGAGAAACGTTTCTCCCATCAAAATTTTCCCCGGTGGGAGAAACGTTTCTCCCGGGAGAAACGTTTCTCCGGGTGTGGTTACCTATGCTTATCATGGTTTCGCCGTTTCTCCCGTTTCTCCCGGTCTCCGGGTGTGGCTACCTATGTATGCTTATCATGGTTTCGCCGTTTCTCCCGTTTCTCCCAGTCTACGGGTGTGGCTACCTATCACGGTTTCGCCGTTTCTCCCAGGCTCCGGGTGTTGTTACTAATGATTGTCATGGTCCAGGCTCCGTGTGTGGTTACCTATGCTTATCATGCTTTTTCTTTCTCCCTATCTTTTTCATTAATAGGATTTACGGGTTGGGCCATAGTCTTTGTGTCATTTGCGCGAAGACAGTTACTGATAGTCATATTTCGGCTGTTCAATGTGGACTATGTCATAAGTGGGCACATGCTGAGTGCCTTAATCTACCATCAGCACTTGTTTCATCTTAGGTAGCGCGTTAGCGCGTACCTATAATATACTTGGGTACCCCAACACCTGTGCACCCCTACAGCTATAACGGGACACTTCTGGAAGGTGCGATTTTTTTAAAAAGAGAGATAATAAAAAAATTCGCTGCCCATGTTTTTTGTTTTTCTTGAAACTCAAAATTGACTGTGTAAAGAAGGTGTAAAGTTTTTGTGTGACGTTATAACATAGGACAAATTTTGGGACCTTTTTACTGCGGCATGTGGACAACTGAGTATTGATGACTCGAAGGATTGAACAGGATAGGATAATAGAGGGATGAATTCTACAGATGACACTTTTTTTGTTTTTTGAAATTCGCATTAGTTATCGAACGGCAGTGTAAAGAGTGCGAAAATCTGGGGGTGAAAAAGCACTTTTTGGTCGAGTTTTCAACCTTCCTATGTCCGATACTAACTCCGGTTATGAGGTTTTTGAAATGTTTTCTGACAGAAATGTAGAGCGGATCAAGGGCTACATTCTGCATATAAGCAAAGTCTTCTATGCTCTATGGTGAGTTAGATCCTGGGGTTTAAAGTTTACACTCTAGTGGATGGTGTAAAAAACGGATTTTAACTGAGATTTCTCTGCCAAATTTTTCCACTTATGAGTCAGTGTAAATCGAAGACAGCATTAATAAAGTGCCTCACAGGGGCTAAACATCGCAGCAAACCGCATTTAAAAAAACGCAATATTGAGTTATTTATGGGGGTGTAAAGTTCGAAATCAGAGGTAAAAAATGGGCGAAAAAACACGTTTTTTCCGAAGTTTGATTGATAAATCATACCAAATAATTTTTGCAACAGAATTTTGGCGCACAGGAATGTACTACGATTTAAAAGCTACAAATTGTACCAAACCGAATTTCTTTAAACTCAATGGGGAGTTCGGTACGGAATTTTAAAGTTTACAGTGTTCTAAATGATGGAAAATACGTTTTTGTTGCGTTTTTTGTTCGCCACTTTCTCCGTCCAGAAGTCGGGATAAGTCTAATAGAATAAAACTAAAGTGCTTGATATCGGGTGCATGTCAAAGCAAATTGTCTATACATTAATATTTAGCGAGTGTAAAGTCAAAAATTTGGAGTTTAAAATGCGTTTCTGTCTTGTTTTTTCTGCCTGCTTCTCCGGTTACGAGTCAGGGACATGCTTATCAAGTCTAGAAATGGACCAGGAACCAAATTTGATATGCCAGTCTGGCGCATATGTTTACACTCTACGGTGTTGTAAAGTAGTTTACACCAATTGTTAGTTTGCCCATAGAACATTATGTAGACTTAATTTTTTCATAAAAATTAATCGTAATATCGGAACAATATCAAAATTACGAATCTGACTAAAATCTTCTTTACACTAGGTGTTTACATGAAGTTTACACTACATATGTATTTATCTTCGTTTTTGAGCATTCCAGAAACCTAATTTTTTCCTGGAGTCTAGAAGTTTTCAAAGGATCAAATGTGAGACGTCACGTAGGTGCGTTTGTTTACATCCAACAGTGATGTAAAGTAGTTTACACTCATTGTTTATATGTCCTCAGACCATTGTAGAGACATAATTTTTTCATGAATGTTGATCATAATATCCGAGTAATTTTTTACACTGCATGTTAGCCTTTGTTCTAAAGCATTGCAAAAACCGAAATTTTTTCCTGAGATATAAAAATTTACAGGGAATGAAATATATACGTCAGTTGGGCGCGCTTGCTTACACTCAGCAGTATTGCAAAGTGGTTTAAACCTAATGTTTATTGTCTTTAAAACATTATGGAGACTCATTTTTCCATAAATGTTGAAAGAAATATCGGAGCAATATCAAAATTACGAATCCGACTAAAATATTCTTTACGCTATGTGTTTGTGTAAAGTTTACATTACGTGTTAACCTTAATTCGATAGACTTGCAGAGACTTTGTAACTGAAGTCAAGAAATTTTCAAGGATTCATATGTGAGACATCAATTAAGTGAGTTTGTTTACCCTCAAAAGTAATCTAAAGTGATTTAAAAATTATGTTCAAGTGTCCTTAGATCATTGAAGAGATGTAATTTTGTCTTAAATGGGTTGCATTAAAGTTAAATCCTTCTTAGCCGTGTTTATAATATGTTTCACAAAATCTTGCACATGGAGAGCTATCGTTTAATTGATGTGAATTGCCTGCAAAAGTGGTTTAAAATGAACCAGCAATCACACTACTGTGCACAGAAGTCGACAAAGATATGCAGCTTTATTGTAATCATGTACATTAATAAGCCGTAAACTGTTAGTATTCTCTACACCTAGTAGTTGTGTAAAGTTTGCACTATTCATTTGTTGTTAATATGTAGTCTATACTACAAATTTATTTTACTACCAAATCAAAGCGTTAGTGTTCCTTACATTTGATATTTGCGTGAAGTTTTTGAATTTTTGCCGAAAATCTTTGCCTTCTAATTTACCAACATCCCGCCTTTTCCATTTTCTTAAAGTTTAAAATCTTTCATAATTATCGTAATAATTTAATGGTAGGTTTTAACTTTAAGTTTCTCTTGGTTTACAACTCTCGCTTAGCAAGCTCATTTTTCAAAACTTTTTCATAGTGATCAGATTAGTCGCGTTTAGTTTGGAATTGGTGGACGGTCGTTATTTTATTACTCGGCTTAAATAAACCAAGTGACTATCTTTTGATTATTTTCTTTATCGCAAATTCAAACACCCAATTTTCAATTTGAAAATTGATCCAATTCTCAATTTGAAAATTGAAAATTGGGTGTTTTCAATTTCAAAAGTCACAACACATTGTGCTTGTGTATTGATTGAGTGAGGATTTGCAATGTGAATTCGTTGGTTAAATATTTGTGCTTGATTATAAGTGAACTGCACATTAAGAAGAAATAACTTAATGCAATTTTAATTTGAAAATGGATGGTGTCAATAAGGTTGTCTTGTTTAAAAAGGATAATGCTGATGTTAAGAACAATATTGTTTTCCGCGTTCTTGGACTGTTGTCATTATTGTGGCATGTTACTGATTGTGTTTACTGACTAATGTACTGAAATCACGCTAATTAAAAGTAGTGTACTAGCAAAGAAAAATGCTCCGATGGAACAAAAAAGATGAATATACTTGGAATTGTGGATTATTATGGATGTAAAAGGAGGGGACTAGGAAAAATCTACCTAAAGTCGTAAAATCTGCTAAAAATCACACTTTCTCTAAGCAACGCAAAAAATCGAAGTATATTCTGCGGCCTCTAAAAAGTGTCTTTTTCAAATAATTTTCAAAATTTCAGATAATAAACGAAATCTATAATGTTTCCTTTTTTAAATTGCTGGCAAGTAGCAACACTGACTAGCTTCGTATCCCGATTGAAAGAAAACTAAGTGGTATTGTATTTGAAATTGTTTTATTTTGCTATGAGCATTGCAGGGGCCGATTGATTAGTGCACACAATCGTTACGGGCATGCTAGTGTACCTACATTTAGTCTGTTTCAAGTCAACTCACGCGTTTCCTACTGTTTTGAACCAACAATTCTTGCAATTGTTTTGGATGCATCGATGTTTGCTATTTCATTCAATTGGCTTAGAAAGACTGTTACTCGATATCATTTCCCATAGCTGCTGCATAGCTAACGTGCTGCTTTTTCAATCATTTTTATAGTTAAATATTTATTCTAATGTGTTGACCGCAGAATATACTTCGATTTTTTGCGTTGCTTAGAGAAAGTGTGATTTTTAGCAGATTTTCCGACTTTAGGTAGATTTTTCCTAGTCCCCTCCTTTTACATCCATAATAATCCACAATTCCAAGTATATTCATCTTTTTTGTTCCATCGGAGCATTTTTCTTTGCTAGTATTTCAATAGTTCGTCCTATATTGACGCTTCTCTACTCTTTTCCATTCGTTTGCTCTTTGTGTAAACCCCTGTTCACAAATATCGCTTCTTTACCAGCTAAGATGGCTACTTAGGAATCTCGTCTAAACTCAATTGAATCAAAAATCGGCGCTTCTACGTCACCCAGCATCGTCGATATAGGTTTATTAATTCAAGATGGTCTAGAACGTGAATCAAAAAAGTCGAATGAGGTCGTATTTGGTTTAGCCGACTCTAACGATGACCTTGTTTCGGTTAAATCTTTAATTGATGATTACAATAAGACTCTGATTTTTCATCAGCCGATATAACGCAGGTATTTAGAGACGGTCCCAAATATTCAGACAAACCTCAGTTTCTGAAAGATTGTCTTTCTTCGTCACGTGCTCAACGTCGCTTTATAGGTAACCACACCCGGAGAAACTTTTCTCCCGGGAGAAACGTTTCTCCCACCGGGAAAAATTTTGATGGGAGAAACGTTCCCAATTTCGTGCTCAACATGGTCAACACGCGTCTAATATTTAGGTAAATTCGCCCCGTTATTTTGTTAATATCAAATATTTGCTATGTAATTCTCGTAGTATTGTTAATAAGTTAGGGAAACTTCACTTTCTCTTAAATACTGCAAAATTCGATATATTATTTTTTTGTGAAACCTGGCTAAATGAATCTATTTCCGACAGTCTATTATGTCCGTTGAAAAGTTATCTTATTCTCCGATCAGATCGTAAGAATAAGCGGGAGGTGGGGTTTTAATTTTTACTAAACTTTATCTTTATGCTCATTGCGTTATAGTTCCTGCTTCTCTGTTTGTGTCTGATACTTTAGTAGTTGAAATTTTAAAAGGTGGAGATGTTATTAGATGTTTGTTAGTTTATAGACCTCCTCAGTATGATTTTGATACTGCACTTCGGATATGTAATTTAATTGAATGGGCTACTAATAGTTGTCACCCCGTTATTATAGTAGGTGATCCAAATTTGCCTAAGATTGATTGGCTTCATGGTACTTTTACATTTAAACCATTAAACGATTATTTGTTGATTACTTATCAGCTGGTGGTCTGCAACAGTTAAAGAAAATACCCACGATAATACTTTGATCGATGTAGTATTTGCTGCATATAACGTTTTTAATATCCAGATTCTTCCTCCTTTTTCAACAAGCGACCATAATTCGATTTCTTTTGAAATTTTAACTAGAACTTTTCAAGATAGAGATAAACCTTGCTTAAATTTCAATAAAGCGGACTACGATAGTTTAGTAACTTTTTTATCCTCTGTTTCTTGGCCTGACACTTTTTCTACATGCTCAACAGTTAATGACATGTATAATGTTTTTTAAGTATATTAAATCCTCTTATTTTTAGTTTTGTACCTACTTTTAGGGCTAAATCAAAATTTAAATACCCTAAAAGCTTACATAAATTATTTCTTAAAAAACGTTCTCTATGGGATAAGTATAAAAGGTGTAAAACTCCAGGAACTAAAGTTAAATATCGAAATCATTGTAAAGCTCTACGTAGAACTATTCATAATTATTTCTTTTCTCAAGAAAACAAATTGCTTAAGAATAATAATCCTGAAGCTTTCTATACTTTTGTAAATAATAGGTTAAAAAGTTGCAATGAAATTCCTCCTCTAACATTTTCTGATAATAATGTTATAACCGATTCATTACGCAAGGCTAACATTTTTAATGATTACTTCGCTTCTGTGTTTTCTAGTGACATTACTAACGCGAATTTTATTTTTCAGTAGCGCTGTGATTTTTCGCTTTCTGACGTTATTTTTAGCGAGGATCGCGTATTGGAAGCCATTAACCATTTAAATAGGTCAGTTGCAGTAGGCCCTGATGGCATATGTAATCTTTTTATTAAAAATTGTCGTTTCAAATGATAAAGCCGTTAGTTAGTATTTTCACTGTATCTTTTCTGTCTGGAAATATTCCCGACCTTGGAGCATGGCACATGTTATTCCAATTTTTAAAAAGAGGGATCCAGCATTAGTGGATAATTACAGGCCCGTTTCTCTTTGTTGTTCTATTGCCAAAATTACGGAAAGAATTATTAATAGTCAATTGTTAGACTTTCTTAAGGTTAATAAACTAATATCTCCTTTTCAATTTGGTTTTCAAAAGAATAAATCTTGTGAAACACAGTTGTTAAAATGTAAGTTTTCTTGGATTCAGTCCTTAGCTAAAAAAGAAACTGTCGATATAATATACTTAGATTTTTCAAAAGCGTTTGATAAAGTAAATATTGAAAAACATCTTATTAAGTTAAATGGATATGGAATAAACGGTAATTTGTATGCATGGTTACAGGCCTATTTGTTTAATCGTTCCCAACGTGTTCGCGTTAATCAGTCTTTTTCAGATTATGTGCCTGTTACCAGCAGTGTCGTCCAAGGAAGTGTCCTTGGACCTACGCTCTTTTCGATTTTTATAAATGATATATGTGATAATATTTATAGTACGGTTTATATGTTCGCTGATGATATCAAAATTTTCAATATTAAACGTAACTGTAAATTACTACAGTCTGATTTAGATAAGATTATTGACTGGGCAATAACATGGGATTTACTTATTTCTCGAACCAAAAGTCGAGTTCTATATTTGGGTAATAATAATCAAAAAGTTGTTTATAGACTAAATGGGTAAATTATTTCTAGTGATCTGTTTGTCCGTGATTTAGGAGTTTTGATTCCTAGAAATTTAAAATTTAAGGAACATTATAATTCTTTGATTAAAAAAGCTTTCTCTAGATGTATTTTGATATGCAAATCATTTTTTTCGCGTGATAAAGGTAACCTTGTTAAAGCTTATAGCTGTTATGTTAGACCTTTATTAGAGTACTGTTGCAGTGTATGGAACCTCTCTTATCTTTAGGGATATAGATCGCCTGGAAGCTGTTCAACGTAGATTCACTAAATATATTTTTGGTTATAATAATATTCTTTCTTACGAGGATCGTTTAACACAACTTAAATTGTGCAGACTTGAATTAAGACGCTTGCAGATTTGTCTGTGTATGATGTATCAAATTATTTGTCATGAATCATGTTTGGAAGCTGATGATTTTTTTGTATTTAATCATAATATTACCTCTAGCATTAATAGATTTAAATTAGTTATACCTATTGTACATTCTAATTTAGAAAAGTTTGATTTCTTTTACAAATACATCGCAGTTTGGAACGATCTTCCTGACTTCATTGTTTCTTCCCCTAACCTAAACATATTTAAATCTAGATTAGCAAACTTTGATTTATCTAGTTATCTTGTGGGGCGCGCGTAAAACTTGTCATTCCATTGACTCGCATGTCCCTTTACTAATTCGTAATTGCATTTATTATATATCTTGTCATTTTGTATTTTAACAGTTAATATTAGTAATAAAATTTTCTTTCTTCTTTCTTCTTCTTAATTCAGACAATATGTATAGCCCATTTCAGCTTTAAGGTTTTTTGAAAAAATTTAAAGTGACTACAAAAGTGTTATAAACTAATACGGTAAGCATGATATTCTACAGTATATCGAGTCTTATTTTGACGAATGCCATTGTTGTGCCGCATTTCTGCATCAAAATTTTAAACCACTTCGTTAGCTCGATTCTTGCGGAAAAACTCAAAAGAAAACCACGAACTTAAATGAAACAGACTATAGGTTAAAAAGCTATAATTCTTTCACTGCTCGATACGACTAAAGTCTGTTTGATTTTTTCGGGAGCTTTTTAGTAAATTTTTTCAAAGGCTACAGTAAGCGATACAAGACGGATTACTGTGATTCGGCAGATCAGCTTGGCGATTGGCTGGAATTCTTCCATGTTTTATGCACTAATTCGCCCATATAAATTTAATTTGGGCATTTAATCAGTGCTGATACATACTGTAGTAAGTGCGCTATAGTCTGTTTCATTTAACTTTGAGGTTTTTTTTGAATTTAATCCGCATGAATCAGGCTACAAAAGTGGTTTAAACTTTTGATGCAGTAATGCGCTTTGGCAATAGCAAGCGTGTCACAATAACTCGATATACTGTAGAATATCTTGACTATACTGTAAGTTTAAAGCGCCTTTGTAGGCACTTTCAATTTTTTCAAAAACCTCAAAGTTAAATGAAACGGACTATAAATAAAAAGCTATCGGCTGGGATCGAATCCGGGTTGTTTCGACGACAAGCAGACGTTTTACCGCGTTTAAAGTATCAACGTAGGATAAGCTGAATGCGCGATTTTTATCTGTAAGTTGATTGTACTTGCTGGAAGACGACGAATAAACTATGCCACAACAATGCTATTGAAAAACCCTTCTTTGCTACGTAGCTACAGTGAGATTTAGCGACCTACAGTAAATAAGAAAGAATAGAGGTTACTGTAGCTTCCGAAAACATTTACTGAAAAGCTCTCGGATAAATGAAACAGACTATAGGTATAGTCTGTATCATTTGACTTTGCGGTTTTCTTTTAAATTTTTCCGCAAGAATCAGTCTACAAAAGTGGTTTAAAATTTTAATTCAGAATGCGGCTCAACAACGGCATTCGTCTCCTTATGACTCGATATACTGTAGAATATCATATCTGCCATATTACTATAATATACTTTTGTAGTCACTTTAAATTATTTCAAAAACATAAAAGTTAAAATGAAACGGACTATTGGTACATTGTAAAAAACATGATTTTCTACGATTGCGCTGAATTAATCTACATTTATCGTGCGCTGCCATGCCATCCAATTTTCTTTTTACTGTGAAACCCGATTTCTCTATCACTCGACCGACCAACAGACTATAATTGAGGTTGTGCCTTTTCCATTATGAATACCTATAGTCTGTTTCACACAAGTATGGGCATAAATTTTAAACGCTATGTCCGGCAATAAGCCGACAGATTGCAATTGTAGCACCGATTTGATATATAATTATCGTAATTCGTCGGCTTTCTTTCGAAAAAATTCTTAAAATCTATGCCCTAACTCATGTTGAACAGATTATAATCTTGATGCTATCGCAGACAGGATTATCAAAAGAACAAGAAGAGTACAAGGTAGGTACATACAGTGCTGCTCAAAAGTTTAGAGCCACCTTGTTCGTGCAGTCTGAAATCGGACCAAGTCATAAGCGCGCTTTTAAGTTTAAAGTTAAAATGAACGACTTTCACATTACACAATTTTCTAAGTGTAGATAGTGTATCTACACGTGCCGTGACTTGTACGGCCTTTGCGCACCTTAGTGCGCCAATTCCGACCATCCGGTCTTTTGGTTCCACTTTGGCGATCCAGCCTTAGTTTTCAGATCATCGATAGTATGACATGCGGAGGCATTCCGACCACGCAGTGTCATTTGGTTGGACTCTTGTTGCTACGTGTCGCGAGGGATACGAAGATGCGACCTTTTACTGTGGAACCCCCTACAAGTCCCCTATCAATTTTTACAATTAAAACATAGGCGACATGACCGCTATTCACGTTGAGCCTGTGCAGAGACCCGAAAAATCTATGTGCAAGCAGCACCCATTTTTGTTATAAAAACATTATACAATATTTTTCTTCATATATTACTGTAGGCCATTTCCCCTGACGATTATTAGTCTAGTTGGTGGCAGATTTGCCTTTTCGTTTTCTGGCGTGTCGTTTCCGACTGTATCAGCGCCCTTGCCTGTAAATTGTTTTGATTTGGTAAAAGCACGAAAATTAACTGTCTAGAGGTGCATTATACCGCAGGCAGTTAGGAATTGGGAACAGGCCGGCCTCTACTTTATTTCTTGCCGGATTTCGTTGGGTAAAACCTTTTATTTATCATTTCGTGCAAAATTCATAAATCCATTTTCGAACCAAAAATCTATAAAAATTATTACATAATTTTTATAGTGGATGACAGCCCGGAATAGAGCTCTTTGTTGTTGTGTTTTAAGTACAGAGTGCTATTGGAACCAGAATTTATAAGTAGTTTCGCCATAGGTAATCTGGTGCGAAACCTTTTCAATTCTTTTCGCGAAAAATTATTCTTTTGGTCTAAAAAGGTCCAAGGACCTAGGGCGAATACCGGGGTTATCTAATTACTCCTGGTTAGGATCTGCGGTCGGCATCTCCATCCCATAATCTCCATAAGTACCGGACCGATTACGTCCGTGGAGATTTTAGGTAGTAGGTATTCAGGGTCATTTTGGAAGAGTGCAGGTTTTTACTGCAGCTTCTTGACCAGCGCTAGTTGTAGCATAGGTACTTAGGTAAGCCCCGAAGGTACTTACTGGGGTTCGTTGCTTTGGTAGTTGTTGTGTGTTGGGTATCTTCCTCGACGGCGTGCTGTCGGTTTAGTTATCCGTACATACTTCAAGTACTTAATCAGCCAACTCATTTGCGCGCCCTAAGATACTCCAACAACTTGAAAGCGGGCAAAGCCCCAGAAGTTACATAAGCCAATGGATATTGCTTGATTGATGATATTAAGCGTCAAAAATTAATGTTAATTCGCCTCAACTTTATTACATGCTCAAATTGACTGTAAGCTGCTGGAATAATGTGAGCACAGGAGCCTGTTCCATATTTCGCACACTACGGTTTCATAATAGGTGGTAGGTACCTATTAAACATATAAGGTAGTTATCACGAATGGGTGTAGGTGCTCTGGACCGAAGGTGGGCGGCTCTAAAGGTCAAGGGGTTGCGAAATTTTTTCAAAGTCAAATTTTTGGCCCTAAAATGGTGCTATAGCGAAAAAAACACCATTTTTCAACGTTTCTCGTCGAGCTCTATCGATTGGCATCAAAAAAACCCGAAAAAAAGCAAAAAATTTAAAAATGAAATTCTGGGGAGTGTAGCTGGGTTTTTGCCATTTTTCGTTGGGTATTTTGCCTTCTGGGGAGTGCATACCCCACGCTTAGGTACGCTCTGGACCCCCAGAATTAAATTTTTGGCGCTTCGTATATTGCAATTTTGGCGATTTTGACCCAGCGGACCACCAGAAATTTTGGTGCTGTCCATGCATGTGGGTATGTACTTTACATGTACCTGCGTATGATTATCTAGCAATCTGTCAGCTACTGTTCAAGCAGTTCCTAAAACGTATGCCCAAACTTGTGGGAAACAGATTACATATACCTAACTATAGTCTGTTTCACATAAGTTTGTGCTTTTATGTTCACGATTCTTTGATGCTGTAAACCAGAATTTCTGCAATTGCGTTGAATTGATCTACTTTTTATGAGTATCAGCTTAAAGTTACTTTTGTAGTCACTTTCAATTTTTCAAAGATCTCAAAGCTAAAATGTAACAGATTATGCAATGTGTAGTCGGTTTCATTTTGTTCGAGAGCTTTTATAAAAGCTTAAACTGGCTTCTGAAGTGTTTTAAACTAATGAGAGAAAGATTACAGTACATATATCGAGTTGTATGATGACTTTTTGACATTGCTAAGAGGCAAGTCTGCGTCATGCTAGTATATCACTTTTGTAGCCTAATTTATACGAATCTAAATTCATTTAACAAGCTCTCCAATAAATGAAACAGAACTATAGGTGCGTGCATGCATGCATATGAATAAATTTACATATGTACAAGTAATTACATAGGTCTGCGAAAAATTTCTGCTCTGATTCTGCAAAACTGATTCAACATCAAATTAAAATGATAACATTAGTTCTTTGAGCGTTAAAAATAAGTTATTGTACAATTTTGCGTGAATTTCCAGCAATTTTAAGGAAAACTTTCAGTCCGGCGCCAAAACGGCCGTCGCCAAAACGGCCGGCGCTAAAGCGGCCGGCGCCAAAACGGCCGGCGCCAAAACGGCCTATCGCCAAAACGGCTGTCGCCAAAACGGCGTCGCCAAAACGGCGTCGTCAAAACGGCGTCGCCAAAACGTCCTAGACCGATTTTCCCTTGCTCCACGGAGTCGGTAGCAAATTTTTTCATAGATGATGTGATGTCAAGCAATAAAGGATTCGGGTATTACTGTAATAAGGAAAATGGTTTGCCGAACGGATTCATGCATCTATGTACATATATACATACATATAGGTTAAAAAAGATAAACCATACCTACATGTAGTCTGTTTAAAAATTCTTGCGACTTTTTCACAGCACGGTGATTCGAAATTAATAACTATTCAGCCAATCAGCTAGAGAGAAATTTCTTAGTACCCACCTTCACATCAATTGATTCGCTAATTGTATGTACATACAATGGGCTATGTACATATCTAACAATAAACTTTACTGTCGCTTCCCCAAGTGGTCGATCGGTAATGCCATCACTCAGTCCACAGCGAGAAATACGCAGTTCGACTCCGCGCTCGGTACACATATTTTTCGAGCGCGAAGCTGCTGGTTGCGGTCACACAGCTGTTAAGTACAAAATTCAACCCAGTGTGCCCAAGCACAAGTAGATTCAAATAACGTGCAATAGATGATAGCCGATCGAATGAAAGTCTTAACGCTGATTGGCTGAATTTATACCGCTTTCAAATCACCATACTGTGAAAAGTCTCAACAATTTTGAAATAGACTATAATTGTTAACAGTTACAATATGTACCTACTTTCTATAAGACTCGACTCGAGCGAGATTGGACAAATCCAAAAATTAAATTCCTCTTATTTTATCATATATTGTAGATATTTTTAAGGCTGAGATTAATGGCGAAAACCATTTTACTTGAAAACGAAAATTTGTTGTGTAAAGTAAGTTTAAGGTATCAAAAAATTATAACTTAAGATTACTGTGATATTAAATTCAACAATTCCTTTTTACTTGAATGATGGACAGTTTTGCATTTTGGAAAATTAGTTTGAACTTACAATATTCCAATAATGTTTTCTGATATGATTAGAAACAGAACATCTGCAATCTTGACTTCATTTTTTCTCTATTATATCCGATATAGGGCATATGCCTGTTCACCAAATGCAGGCCGTTGTTCATATTATAATATTTTATAGCTTGCTTCCACACTACTTTATGAGTTACACATGTATGAAGGGATCATAGGTAATGAGAAATGATCAAAGTTAGACTATTTTCGACTTAAAGTGTCAAGATATTTTCTTCTGGCTCATCTCGCACACCAATATGAAAGGATGTATGTGACTAAAGAGGTCTGAAAGCGTGGCAAGGAATGCGTTATGTGATGCTTTGGAAAAGGAGTGAAATCGTACTTGGTAATTATAGGGAGCTCTGAGTCTGACATTTTGCAGGACTTAATTTTCAGCAATAAACGCCAAATATATTTTTTACTGTTAATAATTATTTTTTAAATTAAAGATTTTTGTCTTTATAAATTATTCGAAGAGCAACGAATGGTTGTTGTTCTGTATGCCTCCGGTGCGCAATAAATTCCGAAATGTTTGCTTGAAAAAATCGTCATTCACATCCATAAGCCAAAAAGGCTAAAGTTTCTAATATGGTTTTGTCTCCGATTTTCCTAAAATTTTCCTAAATTTTCCTAAATCACGTTTTTTGCAAGTTTGAAGGGCTCTATCTCCACAAATATTCGTCAGCCCCCCAAACGCTTTTTTTTCTGGACTCAGCGTCCTCGAATCTATCAGAAAAAATGTATTTTTAGGAGAATTCGGAGACAAAAACCATATTAGAAAAAAAATTCCCAATTTTTTGCCCCAATTGTGCCTTAGGCTTAGACCATCAGCTGGCACTAGTGATCGACCGGGGCCCCGGCCCCGGCCCAGCCCGGCAATCCCCGGCCATTTTTAAGCATCCCCGGCTCGGCCGGGGCAAGGTCAAAAAATGGCCGGGGCCGGGGAAAAATTTAGTGTAATTCGTATTTGTACAGGCTGTGATACTGGCACTTATTTATCAATGAGCAAGTGTTAATTTTGACAACTGTACTGATTAGACCATATGTATACTTACTTAGTCCTTGTTATAACTTTGCTACTGTGTATAAATAGGCTTTTACTGAATAAATGTTCAGGAAAACCTGCATGTTTTCGATTCCTCCACTTAACTTATTTAAACTAAAGGCTACTTTTAACTCATTCATTCATAGCTATGGCTAAAAGATTTAGAGTTGACAAATACGTTCTATTTCCATTTGTAAATCGTACGTTTTCAACATATTATTTTTACAAAAAACACTTTTACATTTAATTGAATGGGAACCGCGTGCTGTAAAACGCGTTTCTTGTGTAATAGTCATTAGGACGGAGGTTAATTATAGGCGAATGTAAACTATGCTGCAGAATTGCGTCCGATCCAATAAACTAAATACGTCTCAAATAGTTTCCTGAGTTTTTGAAGAATATGGTGTGAACCGATTTTGCGCCATTCCGGCAGAACTGCCATACAATTGCGCAAAAACGATACTTTGTGTCACTAAAAGATGCGGAAAAAAATAATAAACCAAATCCATATAAAAGTCACAGAGTTACGGTACTTCAAACATCATACTTCGACATTTTCACCATTTTGAGCCACTTTAAGGAATTTTAGCAGTTTATCAAAGGTTTCCAATTTTTACTAATTAATATTTTCCTGCCATTTTCAAGGTCGCAGATTACAAAAAATTAAGTTATACTGCGTAAAAACCAAGATTAAAGAAAAATTTTTTTGTAATTTTTTGCCCAAATTTTCAAGAAATTTTTTTTTAATTTCACTATTTTTAGCATTGTTTACATCCAGTTAAAGATTTCTACTTAAATACGATTCAAACAGCATTTTTGGATTATCTTAAAGTTCCAACCATTTGAAGATTCAAACAGTGGAATGCAGAATAACATGTACCCAACTTAGGTCGACCTAAGCATCTATACATCGACCTGAGCATCTATACATCGACCTAAGCATCTATACGTTGACCTAAGCATCTATACCTCGACCTAAGCGGGAGCGACCTCGACCTAAGCAGCCGAAAACACCTTCTCAGATAAACTAAGCCTAAGCCTAAGCGTCATTTAAGCAGAAACTTGAATTTTCACATTATCTAGACAGAAAGAACATGCAAAAAATTGTTTTTTCAAATTTAAAAATTTTCAAACAAAATTTTTTTCCGTAAAATAAAAGTTTTTTTTCGTAATCAGCGACCTCGAAAATCTCAGATACATATGTTTTCAGCCTAAATTCGGAACATTTTTGGTAAACTGTAAAATACCTCACTTTAATGTAGCTATATCCCGAGTAACTCTATCTTCACCAATATTGGTCCGTTTTTCATAAAATTTTTTTCCGCACTTTCTTTATGCATGTCCTCCTCATTTCAATCAATATCGTTCCTTTCCACGTACATCTGCAAGTTTTCCGTTCACACCATATAGTAAAGTTTAGCCTAGTTTCCTAAGGTCCAGAGTTGAGGGAGGGGTGAAATTCCAAATTGGAGGACTAGAAAAGTAAGTGGTGGACTAATATTAGCCGACTCTATTTTTGTTGTACGAGATTTTTGTGCTTGTACAAATATCTCCGAAACGGTCTTTGTGTGAGCTAACAAATTTTTGTAGCTATATTATATAAATATATTTTTAAACACATACATTTTTGCATGCTATCAGTATGTGACAGTGTTTTTTTGTAAAATGTACCTTTGTATATACATGAACAAAGATGGTACCCAAAAGTCGTTGTACATTTTGTACCAGTCTTTTTTTGTACACGGTCCGTTTGTGCATGTGCAAAGATGATCCCCAAAAGTCTTTGTACATTTTGTACACACAAATTTTTGGTTACTATAATATGGTACAGTAGCGATTTTAGTGTGGTAAAACAGGGTCTTTTGACTTTTGATTGTATATTTTAGCTAATTTCTGGGTTTCTAACGCCGAAAATTACTAAAATTGTCTCAAAACGGCGCGAAGCGCCTAAAAATTTGACATTTTTCCATTCTAAATACAAATTTTGCCATTTTAAAGATATATAGGACTGACAATTTTTCATATCGGAGCGAAGCGCCGAAAATTTTTTGGAGTTTTACAGCTTTTTACAGTTTTTATCTTCCCAAAAATCTTTGTACATGTACAAAGATAGTCCTGAAAAGTCTTTTGTACATCGGGAAAAATCTTTGGCGAATACAAAAAACACTGTTTTGTACATGCAAATTTTTGCTTATTTAAATATGGTACAGTAACGATTTCAGTGTGGTAGAACATAGTTTTTCGACCTTTAGTAGTGTATTTGGCTAATTTTTGGGTTTCTGAATATTTGACATTTCTTCCATTTTTCCATTCTAAGCGCAGTGTTGCTTATTACAAGATTTAATTCGCATATTACAATTTTTGTAATATTTCTGATTTTGTAGTACAAGTTGTTTTAGCTTTCTCAGTCGAGTTTTATGTGTGAATTCCACCAAAAGCTCATAAAAATTTCGGCACTTCGCGCCGAACTAATATTATCAACTAAATTCAGGCCGAATTATCACATTTAGAAGCACGGTCTTTTTGTATTCGGCGGAGATTTTTGTTGATGTACAAAGACGTTTCAGGACCGTCTTTGTACATGTACAAAGATTTTTGAAGAACAAAATCTGTGAAAAGGTGTAGAATTCCTTATTGCAAATTCTACCATTTTAAAGATTTTCAAGGGGGGGGTAAGTGGCTACAAAAATGGAGCCGCTCACCCCCTTCCCTGAAAATGGCCGAGAAATATTCATGTGAGGGGGTTTGGGCCATCCTCCATTCACGCTTTGAAGCCCCGAGCTTCTATGAAAGTCAGAATATGTTTTACCACCCTCCCCCATTTTTTGGCGAAAACCTGCGCTTTTTTGGCTATTTTTATGTGTTTTTACCATTTTTGATCTAGTCGCTAACCCCTCCTTCTAAAAATGGCGAGGGACCCCTACCCTAGATTTCCAGCCGTTACATGTATATATACTGATTTACCCTCATAAAATTTTAAGCGATTACATGCATGTTTTATAGTGATAGTTTATCTATTTAATCTAGCTCACATTCTAAAATAACGTATCACTTCGTGAAATTCTAATAGTTAGGTACACTTTTGCCATACTAAAAAATTGAGTTAAAAAAATTCAAAAAGGTTTTCACCAAAAATCGTCTGACAGTGACTTTGTGTCTTGGACCCTGGAGGGGTAGTACCCCTCCCCCTTATGGGAATGTGTGATGCCATCATGCAATACCTATTGCATCCAATCGCTACAGCAGCAGTAGCAGTAGCGAAGATTCAAATGATATAGAGTGTGCTAATAGCAGCGACATAGACTTTATTGATGATTCAGACAATGAAACACTGGACTAAATTTGTTTCTTGTGACATAAATAGTAATAAAACTTTATATGAATAGGCGCACCTAACTTTGCGCTTGCCATTTACTACTGAATGGAACAGTCGCTCATTATTTCTCTTCCTATGCCCACCCCAAGCATGTGTCATGCAATAATATTTTCCTTGTCTGACCCCGGCCAGCCCGGCCCCCGGCCGCCCGGCCCGGCCGGGAATTTTTTCCAGCCCGGTACCGCCCCGGCCCCGGCCGAAAAAGTCGCCCCGGTCGATCACTAGCTGGCACCAATTCGATATGCGCGGCAAGTCTAAAATAATAACCATGACGATTACACCCTGCTTCGGCTTTGTTAACGTCAGAACTGTAACGTAGAAATGTTAAAAATTGGGTTTAGCATAATTTTTTTTGCATACCTAATTATTTTTTCAAAAATATTATCACCGATTCTCCTAAAAACAATTTATTCTGATAGATTTGAGGACGCTGAGTCCAGAAAAGCAAAGCGTTTAGGCGGTTGACGAATATTTGTGGAGATAGAGCCCTTAGAACATTTGAAATGATCACGTTTTTTGCAAGTTTGAAGGGCTCTATCTCCACAAATGTTCGTCAGCCCCCAAACGCTTTTTCTGGACTCAGCGTCCTCGAATCTATCAGAAAAGCATTTTAGGAGAATCGGAGACTAAAACCATATTAGAAAAAATTCCGCCAAAAATCCGAAAAAACGAGAATTTGCGCTTAGTTTTGTTCCTCGCTTAACTTTTGATCTTTATAAAACCAGTATATTCGCTTTTTGCTCTTTGATTCCCATCAGGATAAAACTAGGGCAAACGTTCGATTTTCACTTTTAAATTTTGTTCAATGAAATGCAAGAACAAATCGAAAGCTTGTTTTTCGCTTTTCGCTCAGCGCTTACCAAGGCAAATCAAATACTCGTTTTTCTATTTCGATTTTCACTCAGTGTGCCCGAAATATCAGCCAAGCATTTAATTTTTGAATTTTGTTTTTTTCTCTGTGCGTGATGGAAGTGCATCAAATGTTTGTTTTTTTGCTTCTCAATTTTGGGCGTGGGTAAAATCCGGAGATGGAAATGGAAAATGGAGAAGTGGGCAAAATCCGGAAATGGAAAATAGAAAAAATGGAAAATGGGTTAAATCCGAAAATGGAAAATGTAAAATGGAAAAATGAGTAAAAGCTGGAAAATGGAAAATGGGAAAACGGGTGAAATTCGGAAAATGGAAAACAGAAACGGAAAATGAAAAATTTTCAATTTTCGAATTTTTTCACTATAAATATTTTTTACGAAAGATTAAACTAAAATCGTGGATATTTTGGTGTCTTTAGTTGAAATTTCGTACCGTGGTCAAGATGGAAAAAATCACCGGAGAATGGAAAAATGGGTAAAATCCGGAAAATGGAGACGGAAAATGGAAAATTTCCATTTAGGAATTTTTTTTAGTGAAACTGGTTCTTTTATGAAAGATTAAGTTAAACTCGTGGATATTTTGATGTCTTTAGTTGAAATTTCGTATGCATAATCAAGATGGAAAATCGCCGGAAAATGGAAAAATGGGTAAAATCCGGAAAATGGAAAATGGAAACGGAAAATGGAAAATCTCTATTTGCGAATTTTTTTCAGTGAAAATGGTTCTTTTTATGAGAGATTAAGCTAAATTCGTGGATATTTTGATGCCTTTAGTTGAAATTTTGTATCCATGGTCAAGTTTGAAAATCGCTGGAAAATTGAAAAATGGGTGAAATACTGAAAAATGGATAATGGAAAATTTTTTACTTCAGAATTTTTCCACTGATAATAGTTCTTCTCTGATAGATTAGGCTGAAATTGTGGATGTTTTGATGTCTTTAGTTGAAATTTTATATCCATTAAACGAGTTGGAAAAACGCCAAAAAATGGAAAACTTTTTATTTTTCGAATTTTACCTGTTATTCCATTTGCCTGTGATTTTTCATCCTGACCATGAATGCGAAATTTCAACTAAAGACATCAAAATATCTACGATTTTAGTTCTATCTTTCATGAAAGAACTATTTTTGAGTAAAAAAATGTGAATATGGAAAATTGTTTCATTTTCAATTTCTATTTTCCATCTTCCGGATTTTACCAATTTTTTTCCATTTTCCGGTAATTTTCCATCTTGACTATGGATACGAAATTTCAACTAAAGACTTTAAAATATCCACGATTTTAATTTAATCTTCCATAAAAGAACCATTTTCAGTGGAAAAAATCGAAAATGGAAAACTTGTTATTTTCCATTTCCATTTTTCATTTTTCGGATTTTACACATTTTTTCCATTTTCCAGTGATTTTCATCTTGACCATGGGTGAGAAATTTCAACTAAAGATTTGAAAACATTCACGATTTAAGCCTAATCTTTCTTAAAAGAATCATTTTCGGTGAAAAAGATTCAAAAATGGAACAGTTTCCATTTTCCGTTTCAATTTTCCATTTTCTGGATTTTACCCATTTTTTCCATTTTCCGGCCATTTTCTTCTTGACCATGAATATGAAATTTCAAGTAAAGACATTAAAATTTCCACGATTTGAATTTAATCTTTTTATAAAAGAACAATTTTCAGTGAAAAAAATCAAAAATGGAAAATTATCCATTTTCCATTTTCCAGCGTTTACCAATTTTTCCATTTTCCATTTTCCGGCTTTTATACAGTTTTCCATTTTCCATTTCCATTTTCCATTTCCAACTTTTACCTTTTTTCCATTTTCCATTTCCGGATTTTGCCTTCCCCCTTAATTTTGGCTTATTGTAACGTGAAAAGGAATCAAACGCTCGGTTTTTGTTTACCACTTTCTATTCAGTTGCTGCAAAAGCGATTCTGTTACTCAATTTTATACTATGGAGGACCGATCTGTTTGTCGGAAATAATGACTCGGCACCTGATGATATAAGCGTAGGAGTCAGACAGGGCAAGCCATGTGGTCCAGGCCAGTCATATACTTGTGCAGTGTTATAGCATCTGACGCAATCTAAGGCTAAATGGTAATATGCACTCTTGCTGCTGCTGTCTTCCTGTTACTGCATTTTCCACATTCTTTGATTTAGTCGGCCAATGGTAAAGCAGCAGCCGAGGTATAGCTTAGGGATAGGACAGTTCTATGGGGAATGGCCAGTCTTGCCTCCCATGCTGCGGGGATCTTGTATCATTAGGCGCTGAACAATATTTGTGGCAAACAAGTAGGCCTTTGACAATCGGAAAATGAGCATTTTGAATTGCTTTTGTAAGAATTGAATAGAAAAGAAATATTGAAGCGAGCATTTGATTTCTTTCCGTTGTGTAATGATATAAAAATCGAGAAACAAAGACAAACGTTTCATTCACTTCTGTTAAGCCTGAAGAGAAAACAAAATCCTAAAAAACGAGCGCTTGATTGATATGTCCAGCTGACTGAGAATTGAGAATGGAAAAACGAGTATTTGATTTGCTTTGGTCAGCACTGAGCGAAAAACGAAAAACGAGCTTTCGTTTTGTTCTTGCATTTCATTACACAGAATGGAAAAATGATAATTGAATGGTCGCTCTGCCTCGACTTTTATCCTGATCGGAACCAATGAGCAAAATACGAACGTCGGCCACAAAAAAATCAAAAGCTAGCCGAGAAACAAAACAGCACAAATTCTTTGGTCAGTTCTTGTTATACCACGAAACCAACAGCCGTACCCGAAAAGGGCACGGACCAGTAATTTTTTTGTACAAGGCCCGTTTGTACATGTATAAAGATAGTCCCCAAAAGTTTTTGTACATTTTGTACACACAAATATTTGGGTACTATAATATAGTACAGTAGCGATTTTAGTTTGGTAAAAAAGTTGTTTGACTTTTGGTAGTGTATTTTATTTAATTTCTGGGTCTCCAGAGGCCAAAATCACTAAGAATTGTCTTAAAACGGCGCGAAGCGCCTGTAAAATTTCGATATTTTTCCTTTTGAAATGCGATTTCTGCCAATATAAAGATATATAGGATACACAATTACTCATTTCGGCGCGAAGCACCGGATATTTTTGCGAATTTTTAGACCTTTTTTGAAATTTTTGTCTGTACATATACAATACGGTCCCGAAAAGTCTCTGTACATCGGGAAAAATCTTTGCCGCCGACAAAGAAAACACTGGCATGGACACACTAGAGCTGTCTGTACACTTTGTTAATTTTGCTACCCTGGTGAAAAGCCAATGGACACCCTCTGGACATAGGTACTCATTTTCTAGCCTAAAACCTGTGCAGAACAGAAGACATAGATGCAAAATACGCTTTAGGTTGTAAAGAGACTAGAAATGGAGTGTTTAAATCGTGTGCTTGAGACCAAATAGACTCTAATTATATTAAAATTGTGAAATTCAGTGCGGAGCGCCAAAAATCCTAGACGATTTTCAGCTAAAAAAGCAAATGGGGAGTGAAGGAACAAATCGCTCTCACATTTTATTTCGGGGAAGGGGGCATTTGCCACACTAACCCCTCGATACGGGCCTGATTATAATTAGAGTCTGTTCAGTCCTAAGTGCGCGGTTTGACTACTCCATCTTCAGTCTTTATACAACCTGAGGCGTAGTTTGCAACTATGTTCTCTGTTTTGCACAGGTTTTATGCAGAAAATGTGCTTTGTTCATGAGGGTGTCCTTTGGACTTTACCATGTTAAGGCATTTGGGTATCAAAATTTACGAAGTGCTCTAGTGGTCGTAAAATTTATTTTTGACTCAACCCTTAGTCCCTTATGTTTGTAAAAAATTTTAGTCTTGTCGTGCTCATAGGTGGGCCGCACCGAAATTCTGGGGGTGCAAGATTTTTTAAAGGTCAAAAAATAATCTTAAAAATAGTGGTATGGAGAAAAAAAACCATTTTTAAACGTTTCTAATTGAGCACTATCCATTGATATCAAAAAATTGAAAAAAAAACCAAAAAACATTTAAAAAAATCGAATTCTGGGGGGTTGGTGTTCGGCCTTTTGGGGGTGCATACCTTCAACCCCGCCCCCCTCCCCCACTACACGCGTGGTCGTTCCTCTTCCCCCAAAACAAAATCCTGGATATGGGCCTGTATACGTCTAACTATTTCAATGTTTAGTTGAATCAGTCAGTGAGCTTCAATGCTAAAAAATTATTGCATAATTTGCTGACTTCATGAAACGCACTATATCTAAGATCGAAAAGCATAGCTTTTTTGTTCTTCTTTATCAATTGGCTGCGCTCAAAACATTCCTTCACTGTGAAAAGCATTCCACCAAAGTTTCAAGATGAAGCTTCATTATCTGGCAAGGTTATTAAAGAAACAACCATACATTCCCATAGGGGTGAGGGGGGTATTAACCCCACCTCAGGGTCCGAGACTTGAATCACTGTCGGACGATTTCAAGCTATCAAACATTTTCTGCACGATTTTTCGGTATAAAAGCTGCGAAGATACTAAAATTTTTCGGCGCCTCGCGCCGACCTAATACATTTCTGTTTTGTTTACCCATAAAATACCTAGAATGAACTTAAAATGATTTAAAAAATCGAAATTTTTGATGAATTCTCATATTTTTTACTTACAAGAGTGGCGAAACTAGTCGGAATGGTACAAAAAGTAGTTAAAAATGCAGTTTTTCACATTAAAACAAGTTATATAGGACGTTCTAGCCATTTTTCATATATGACCTGCAAAAATAGGCTAGACTCTAAATTTAGTGGTCCTAAATTTTGGGATTTCACCCCCTGAACTTTCGACCTTGGGAAACTATGGAAACAACCCAAGTTGCACAGCTGCAGTCAAAACTTTTCTGTAAAATCGAACATCCATTTTCTATGTCCAGGGGCGTAACCAGCTGGGGAGGGGGCGGGTGGGGGCCGCCCCTGCCAAAGTAAAAATATTTTTATTCCCCCCCCCCCCAAAGGAAAAAAGTTAAAATTCTCGAAGTCCATCCTGCATAATCACTGTGGTCTAGTGACAAGAGATAGTGAATATTTTTGTCAGCTGTATATAGTTCTTCCAGATATGGCAACACTGAAGCACATTTTGTTGCCATTGCTACTATTCCTCGTGCATAACACGTTTAGCCTGCGAATTCGTAACCATTGGTCGCCAAGCGACGAAACGGAGAGTTTCTTCAAAATAATTGGGAAATTTGGTTTCCAACAAACTGATCCTTTACATTTACTCCAAACCCGCGGTTATGTGTACGGAAATATAACGCTGGACGAATTTCGATCGATAAAAACCAATTATTTCGTCACGATGATTCTAGTAAACTATGCCCACTTTCGCCAAATGTTCAACATACTTAAACGGCCTAGAAATATCGCCGTGGTCCTTGACGAACTGTGCTCATCCGTAATGAGCGTCATTGACAACGTGGCCTTCGATCCCCGGTGCAATCCCACCGGGTCGCAGGACGTGTTCAGGCGCGTGCCTTGCCCCAGGGGTCTTCTTTGTCCGGACGAAGACCAGCCAAATAACGTTTTTCGGGGTTCCCAATTCACTTACAGAGTACAAGACAAAGCTCAAGCTAGATACTGGTATTTGATATTGTTAGATTGTCGTTTAAACTCGAATTGCACTTGGTCGCGCAATAGTGACGTTTGGAATTCGAGCCGTATCGATTCGAATGATATTAACGAAAAAATCGATAATTTACGGATCAATTACGATCTATATTTATTCAACGGCCATCCGGCCAATCGATCGGCGTGGAATTTGTTCGACCACGCCCACTTTTCCAGCGACGAGCAGGGATTGGCCGAGTTGAAATTCGTCGCCCTCGCCTTCAGTTGCCTGCTATTAGCTTTACAATTGCGAGCTTTCGCTTTACAACGCACCGAAAGGGCGCGTTTTCTTTTGGCTATTTTGGCCGCTCAAGTTTTTCAGTTGTCCGCGTCTTTGTTGCATTTTTGGCGATTCGCGCGCGATGGCGTCGGCGTTCGCTTATTGGACGATTTTTCGTCAAATTTTCTCACTCACTCAGTCGAATACTTAATTGTCCTATTGTTGATATTGATCGCCAAAGGTTGGAAGATTCGAACCAATATAATCAAACAATGTGCAAAAACTGCGGTGTTATTTACTGTGATTTTCGTGTGCCATTTATTCTTTTATTGGTGGGCGTTGCTGAGTATTATTTTGTGTCTATTCTATTTTTATCTTTTTTTAACTATCGTTTATTTTTATGCTCGAATGTTAATGCGTTTTGCGTGCTGTATAGTTTTCTTATAATTATCTGATTAATTTCATGAAATGTTTTCATAAGGTGAATCAAAAACGGATTGCAAAAGTGCGCAGTGTTTTCTAGATACATAGATTGATAGAAATCAGCTAAGCTAGTGCGATTTATAAATTCTTATCTTCTTTTATGTATTGCATGCGTTATCTTAGGGCTTGGGAGGTTTCACTCTCTCCCCTGCACAAAAATTTTTACCCTCTTATGCAGAGTTTTTGATTTTTCAAAGAATCACAGAAAGCATCCTGTGTTTAGCGTTTTTTAGCGATTTTTTACTTCGAAAGTGTCAATTTTTTTCGTTAAATGGTCATTATTTACATTTTTTGAACATTCTTGAAAAAAATATTTATGTTTTTATGGTGTAGGATGAAAGAGCATTGTTAGAAACCACAACAAGTGATGTTTTTGACATGTTTCCACTTCAACATAGGTTTTGAGCCCAAAAATGGCAGTTTAAAAAAATTTTCCCACTTCCACCTCAAAAACTTTTATGATACGCACACTCGATTTTTAGTGAATTTCTCTCTTTTTTGCAATAAGTGCCTGTATATTATCTGGAGGATTTTGCCATAAGTTTTTGTTTTCGATAGGGATAGCTAAAATGTTTTATAATTAAAATTGTAATTAATTAAATTTTAATGAAATAGAAATCAAATTAATTTTACATAATTTAAAATTGATTAAAACTTTATTAAATCGAATTAAAAGTAAAAAATTCAATTGTTTATACGATTGTGATTGCAGACTTTATCTACGTCCTGCTTTTCATATTTAGCTGACAGAAGAATGGTGGCTTGACTCTTGCATATTCGACGTTTGGCAAGGTTGGGCTATTCTAGTCGTCAGAATTTTAGCCATGAGCTGGTTTTTTGTCGAACTAAGGCGTTCGGTCAAACTGTAATTATCAGAGCATAATTTTTATGTATATTTAGCAATTTCATTAACGTAGCGAGGCTGACGTTTTTCATGGGGCTCTAGATCAGCGATGCATAGGCATATGACCGGTCTGTGGGGTTGAAATTTCGCAAAATTTGTTAAAATTATAAAAGTAAGCCAAATTTACAGCAATTTTTAAAAACTTGACGATTATACGGAATTACCAGAAGTTGAAATACCCTTCCCCTAGAACATAGTTTCCCAAGGTCGAAAGTTCAGGGGGATGAAATCCCAAAATTTAGGACCACTTAATTTAGAGTCTAGCCTTTTTTGCGGGTCAAATAATAAAAATGGCTGAAACTTCCTATGTAACATGCTTTAATGAGAAAAACTGCATTTTAAACTTATTTTTGTCCCATTCTGACTAGTTTCGTCACTCTTGTGAGTAAAAAATATAAGAATTCATCGAAAATGTTGACTTTCCAAATCATTTTAAGTTCATTCTAGGTATTTTATGGGTAAACAAAAGAGAAATGTATTAGTCGAGGCGAAGCGCCGAAAAAGTTTTAATATCTTCGCTGCTTTTGTACCCAAAAATCATGCAGAAAACGTTTGATAGCTCAAAATCGTCCGACAGAGATTCCAAGTCTCGGACTCCTGAGGTGGGGGTAATACCCCCCTCACCCCTATGGGAATGTGTGCCCTAGAATCCGAAAGACTTCTATAGAATTTTTCTCTTTTTCCGCGTTTTATTGCGTTATTTGCTCCTGTGATCAATTTTTTATTTCACTTTTGACATTTGAATCTTTTTGAACGCCCTAAAGGCCCCACAATTCCAAAGAATTTGGGAGCTGCTCATACATATATTCAAGCATAACGCCCGCTCAAGCGTTGTTTGTGTATCTCTTTCTATTATTTGATTAAAAAATGGTGTCATACAATTCGCACTATCGTTTCTGTCGTTTACAGTCATAATTCAGACCAATTAACGTAAATTTTCTAGCTTTTTTACAACATATATGTTTTTCCTTTTTTAAATAGACTACCGATTGTTGTACTACTTTTCCGCATTTTAAGTAACAAATTTGTCACAGAATTTAACAGTTTTAGTCATAAAAGACGAAGACTGACTTTTTAGAATTGATTCCACTTTTCCTGATTGACGCGCCAAATCCTCAAACATCGAATTTGAAAGTACTAAAATATATTCATAGGAGGATGGGCCCTCCAAACTGTTCAAAAGTTGATACTTGTTGCCCCTCGCCGATTTGTTGTACAGAAACTCAATTTGATGCACTTTTTCACCTTTTACTGCTTAGATGGGCAAGGTAGAAGTGACGAGAGGGGTTGAAATTCAGAAAGCGTCAGATAGTAAACATCATAGGTGCACAAGGTCAGGGTCGGCAGGGGGGGGTGAAATGCCAAAAATCTAAAACAGTAAATTTAACGTTCACGATTTTTTGCTGTTTTAATGATCAAAATGGTCAAAATAGCCTATAAAACGTTTTTTCGAGGTTAATAACACATTTTAAAAGCATTTTTAGTCCATTTTGACTGCATTATATCACTTTTAAGACTAAAAAATGCAAAAATTTATCAATTTCGGGCGCTTTTGACATTTTTACTGATTTTGATGTCAAAAATGTTGCAGAACAAGACCTGTTTGCTCAAAATCGCCGGACAGTACCGGTCTAGCTGACCCCTCAGGGGGGTAATACCCCCCTCACCCCCTATGTGCATGTATGGTAAACATAGGTCGTAAGCATAGGTGGGCAGCATTAAAATTAGGGGTTTGTGGTCAAGATTTTTCAAAGGTCAGAAAATGGTCTTAAAAAATGGTGGTATGCATACGTGGGCAGCAAGAAAATTCTGGGAAGGGGTGCAAGATTTTTTCAAGGTCAAAAAATAGCCTTAAAAATGGTGGTATATACGGCGATAAAAACACCATTTTTTGATGTTTCTCCGACATCAAAAAATTGCGAAAAAAACGAAAAAAAATTTTCAAAAATTGAAATGGGGGTTATTTTGATATCGGGGGGGGTATTTTGGTTTCTGGGGGGGTGCATACCCCTCAAACCCCCACGCTCAGGTGTGGTGGTATGGCGAAAAACACCATTCTTCAATGTTTCTCATCGAGCACTATCCATTGGCATCAAAAATTGCTGAAAAAAACAAAAAAAAATTCAAAAATGGAATTCTTGGGGGCTATTTAGGTTTCTGAAAGGGTGGGGTATTCGGCCTTTGGGGGTGCATACCCCCACGCCCACGTGTGGTCGTAAAATGCGGTTTAACCTGGTAATTAATTGGTATTTCAATCCGTTCGAGCATATTAACATGTCATTGTTGAGGTCAGAAGGTAGTTGGATTCAATGCGAAAATAAAATTTTTTTCAGTTGAAAAAAGTGTAAGACTGCGGGAAAATTCATACTTTTTTAAACTGGCTAGATTGACTGAAATTTTGGTCGAATGAGCTGGGTTGTATTTTTCTCAATAAAATACTAATTTTCCCAGCACAAACTTATGTTTCATCAAAAATCGCCTGACAGTGCGCGGCTTTTCAAAATCTGAGAGAGGGTAATACCCACACATGGGCGTGGGGGAAGGGGTTGGGGGGTATGCACCCCAGAAGTTGAAATACCCCCCCAGAAATAATCAAAATACTCCCCCAGAAAAAATTTTTTTTAGCAATTTTTTGATGCCACTGGATAGTGCTCGACGAGAAACGTCGAAAAATGGTGTTTTTTCGCCATACAACCACTTTTAAGACAATTTTTTGACCTTTAAAAATTTTTTCACCCCCCCCCCAGAAATTTTTTCACCCCCCCCAAAAAAATTTCGGTGCTGCCCACCTATGGTAATACCTCTCTCTCTCACCACTTCCTATGCCCTTGTTTGGTTTTTCCCATTTTTATTTTTGGTCAAAATTATCAGATCTACTCCCACTTTAACTACGATAATAATTGGGATAATATTCGAATTCTTAACTTCGACTCGTCAATCGTTCGTTTTTTCGAGTTTGTAAAATTCGAGGCTACTACTGAAAAATAATGAGTTAAACTCACATAGCGCTGAATAAAAAAATTGTTTTAAAGGTCTAAATGTAATAGTTTTTGAAAAGGTGACGTCATTGTCAAAATTTTGAATCCTAGCATTTGCGAGTCTATCGTCTTAAATAATGTTGGTATATTTTTTCATTGTCCTTGTCGCTCCTTAGTTCACCAGACTGCTGCCAAAATTTATATGTAGTTCTGTCGTCTGAGAAAAGATCAGTACATTTTGGAGTAAAAAAATCACCCTTTTTCTATGTGAGCAGAGGAGATGGTTGTTGATTCAGAAACTTGAGATATGAATTTGTCAGAAAGTTCCGAAAAATTACTTTTTTTTTCATTTTTCTTGCATTTTTGAGAGTCTGTAATTCTGATTTGTAGGGATCTTTTAAGTTTTCTTGTTAGACTTCAATGCAGGCTGCTCTCAAAAAAATTAGCTGCCATATCCTATCCATAGGGATACAGTATACCTTCAAAGTTAAATCTAATAAAAAACCAGTTATATATATGTACATAGTAACCTAGAAAACCAGCGCCGATTTTTATGAAACTTGGCAGGAATGTTCCTCGTGAAGTCGTACGTGATGCCCAATACTGCTTTCCCCGAAAGTATACATAGGAACTACCACGAAAAAAACAAAAAAAATTTCTAAAATTGAATTCTGGGGGTGTTTTAGGTTTCTGGGGGTGCATACCTCTGAAAGCGCCCTCCCACGCCCAGGTATGATCCTGACCCCCCCAAATTTCTTGCTGCCCACGTATGGTCGAAAGTGCTTTGCAACTATTAAGAATGATTTTATATTTTGATATAAAGTGGTGTTTGTGCAAAGCGCATAGCCTGTTTGCATCAATAATTTGTATATATGTAATGATAAAATAAAGAGTGAACTAGTGTTGCGATCATTTGATATATAATTTTCTTTTTTATTTTCAATTAGTTTATTTTTCTGAAACATACAATTAGTATTTATTAGTTGTTTCAGCTTGTGCTTAAATAAAATTTTTTCTAAAATTCAATCATGCTATTTTATCGTGAAATCTTTAATATTTATCCGAAAACATGGACAAATATTTGTTCACTATGTGATTTCGATTCGTTTTCTTTTTAAGCGAAGTCAGCGAGTGTAAACAAATTTTTTTCTTGCATTTCGGATCGGGTTTCTTGGTCTGGTTCGTTTATTTGCCCATTTTGGGCGTTTTCTCGTCGAAAATCCCGTTGATGTCCAGGCGGAAAACGATAGAAGGTAGTTACGAATTTTAGCAATTTCTAAAATGTCAAATTTTATTGTCAAATTTTGATTAAAAAATGATGTGTCAAATTTTTTCTTGATTAAAAAAAATTTGAAAACATTAAGCTCGACTACTTACAAATACAGTACTTTAAACTGTACTCTTTTCTTTGCATATTTTAGAATATATATAAACTCCTTTTCGTGCTTTTCTATGTCCATTATTAACTCGGCTTGTTCTTTTTATGTTACAACCGAATATTATAGTTTTCCATTTTTTATTAAATTTATCTTAAACACGTGGCTCATTTGTTCAGTTTAAAATTAGGTCAAGAATGCTTTCTTCCACTATTCCTGTTTTAATGCAAAATTCATATCAGCTTAAACATGGAATACTATATCTTCAGTCTTGAGATCAAACGTGATATACAGTTACAACCATAGGTGGGCGTCACCAAAGTTCTGGGGGTGCAAGATTTTTCAGAGTTCAAAAAATGGCCTTAAACATTGTGATATGGCGAAAAAACATCATTTCTCAACGTTTCTCATCGAGCACTACCAATGGCATCAAAAAATTGCAAAAACAAATTTTCAAAAATTGAATTCAAGGGGGATGGGTATTTTGGTTTCTGGAAGGGGGTATTTTGTCTTCTGCGAAGGTGCATACCCCCCCCCCGAAACCCCCACGCCCAGGTATGATTACAACACCCCAGCATCCACCAATCTATCTTTAATAAATGAGTTTAAAATCCCTTGCGAGCCCGTACCAGCTTGATGAATCCAGTTTCGATGTGCATAGTAGGGATGTGCCGGTTAACCGGAACCGGCTGGGACCGACCATTTTTTGGAACCGGAACCGGAACCGATCTTTTTTGGAGTCGGTTCTCGGTTTTTCAAAATTAGAGTTAAAAATCGAACTTCATAAAATTTAGTGAAGACATGAAGCAGCGATTCAATCTTTTATTACCCAAAAGTTTACAGACTAAAACTTAGTATTTTTTGGGTAAATTATATTTTAAAAATAACAGTCGTTCTGCTTTTTCGCCATGTAGCCTGTTTCTGAGAGGGTCGTAAATGATTCCAGCGCAACTGAACAGCTGTTCCGATGGAATGCTTGTAGCTGGCGCTGCAAGCAGGATTGAATCTAAGAGGGCGGGGTGCCGCCCCCCTTTGCCAAAAATATTTGGCGAGATAGAGAATGGATATACAATTTGCAATTATTTTTGGCCCTCAGTGACCATAATTTCTCATAATTTCTCAAATCAAGCTGTAAATCATTCTTCTAGACGTCTATCCGTCTTAATCTCACAAATTTTCCGGCGCTTCGCGCCTCGGTTTTTTGTATTCGACAAAGATTTTTCCTGATGTACAAAGACTTTTCGGGACCGTCTTTGTACATGTACGAAGATTTTTGGAGAGACAAAAATTACAAAAAAGGTCTAAAATTCGCAGAAATACGGCGTTTTGCGTCGAAATGACTGATTGTGTGCTCTATTTATATTTATAATGGCAGAAACTGCATTTCGAAAAACAAAATGTCAGATTTTTAGGCGATCCGCGCCGTTTTAAGACGATTCTTAGTGATTTTTGCCCTTAGAGACCCATAAATTAGCTGAAATACACTACCAAAAGTCGAACAACTCTGTTTTCACCACACTAAAATCGCTAATGTACCAATTATAGTACCCAAAAATTTGTGTGTACACAATGTACAAAGACTTTTGGGGATCATCTTTGTACATGTCAAACGGACCTTGTTACAAAAAAACTGCTTTGCGCCAAAATTCTGATAAAGTCAAAGAATTTTAGTGATTTTTAGCAACAAAATTTTCGAAAAGTTTAAAATTTTAAGAAAAAATATTGCGTCAAAAGTGATTTAATGTAAAAGTATACATTGTAAAACGCCGAAAAAAACACTGTTTTGCGCGTTAAGGGCAAATTTTTGGACCTATTTTTGACTGTTTTTGGAAAAGTTGGGATACTGCCTCCTTAGGAAAATCCTAGATCCGCCACTGGCTGCAAGATACTGCTTAGCTATAAACGCGAGAATCGGCAAATTCTTCGACTTCTCTTTCCACCATTGCAGCAGATCTTCGTCATGAATTAAGCATTTCGATTTCGTATAAGCCTCCAATTAAGAAACACATAGATAATATTCAGTGATTTATAAGTAAGGTGTCAACTAGACGTAAAACTTATTTGAATGTGCAGTTTCCAGATAGAAACGACTTCCTGAATAATTAATCTTTCGATTACATCGTCATATGTTCCGGTGAAGTCAGGCTATCAAGAGCGTACATACTTTAACACAGGAACCGAGAACCGGAACCGACGGTTCTCTAGTTGAAGAACCGGAACCAGAACCGGAACCGACGGTTCCAACTTACGCAAGAACCGGAACCGGAATCGGAACCGAAATTCTTGTTTTCCAAGAATCGGAACCGGAACCGATTTTTTGAAAAATCTGGAACCGGAACATCCCTAGTGCAAAGCATCCATTTTGTATAAGCATTTTAATTTTGATTGGTTTACTTTATAACAAGTTTTAAATTCTTTGTAATAACATGCTAGTAATCGCCATAGGTTTGATAAATCTCGTTCGAACATAAGCTTAGAATTGGTTTTATGCACATAACACAGCTTTGATTAAGTCATTGTAAACAGCGCAAAGCATACGTATGCACTTGTCAGTTTGAAATTGTATTTAAATATCGTAGTACCGATCAATGTAGTTTAAAAACAAACTCAAAATTCGTTGTAAAAACATAGCACGTGACAGCCTTGATCAATCCACTTTAAAAACATTGCCTGAATTGAGTTTAAACACTACTTTCGATCAATTGAGTTTGAACTAATACGTTTAATGTTATTTTTAGGTACACATTATGTAGCTCATATAGATTGATTTTGAAACATCACATCAGCTTGAAATTGTGCTTTAGCACTGGTTATGATCAATTTACATAAATACACATAAAAATTCGAGCTTGAAAGCAAACTTAAAAAATACGGTTTTACAATCCGTTGTACATAAGCATGTAGTAATCTATAATATTAATTTCGAGTTGTGTGTGTGTCCGATAAAAAAGCTTTTACTGTAGAATCTAGTGATCCTCATATTTTACCTCATGGGGATACCGGGCCCCTGATTTCGATTTTTTGGTCAAAATGGCTCGATTGGGCTCTTGAAACCCGGATAAGACAGATTTTTATAAAACGTTTTGGCGGCTCCAACGGCGGATATAGCTGACGCGGGGAGAATCTTTCATGCCACCTGGACCAAGCTTCCATGCGCTCCCCCCTCCAGAATTGAATTTTTTGAAGATTTTTTGTGTTTTTTCTCGCAATCTCTTGATGCCAATGGATAGTGCTCGTTGAAAATTGTTTTTTCGCCATTCCACCATTTTTAAGGCCATTTTTTGACTATTGAAAAAATCTTGCACCCCACAAGCTTTGGTGCCGCCTATAGGTGGGCGGCACCAAGGTCCTGGGGGGAGTGCAGGAGTCTTTCAAAGGGTAAAAAATGGCTTTAAAATGATGGTATGGCGAAAAAACACCATTTTTCAACGTTTCTCATCGAGCACTATCCATTGGCATCAAAAATTGCGAAAAAAACAATTTCAAAAATTGAATTCTGGGGGGGGTATTTTGGTTTGTCGGGGGTTGCATACCCCCACGCCCAGGTATGGTGCCGCCCACGTATGGTTATCACTTTTAACGAGCTTTTTGCAAATGGGGAGCGAAGCGACCCATCTGCAAAAAGACTGATCTAACCAAAGGGGCGCTGCGCCCCTTTTGCTTGTCTATCTTTATTTTAAACCTAGTTTTTGTCTTAAATTGAGTGCAACGTAGTTTGATGTTTATTCAGTTTACGCGCGTATGGGTCTTAAACGCAGTCTAAACGTGCGCGTAGTTTAAAGTTTACCTTTTTTCTAAACTTTAGTGTTTTAGCAGTTTAAAGTTTGGCTTAAAAACGAATATTTGCCAGGGTTGACCAATTTGGCCAATTTTGTCGTTTTGGCCGTGCTCACGCATCTTTTCTACCCAAAAAGCGCCAACAGACTTTATTTTTTGAATCCGTTGGCGGATCAGGATGACGAGGAGGACGGCTTGGCGTTGGTAGAAATTGAGGACCACTTGGTTGTTGAAAACCGGCAGGAAAAATTCGTCCCGATCAACGGCAAATGCGACGTTCTGATGGACGATTTGGACAACGTCGTTAAAATTACGGATTGCAGTCACACTTATTAATCATTTGCGCCAATTATTCTTCTTACTCTTTCCGCATAATTATTCGCAGGGCGCTGTATTATTTATTCAACGATAAATCGATAGGTATACTGTAAGTTACAGTAATCTACTTTCGCTTTTGAGAATTTACGGAATGGGACGTTTTGGCGCAGGAGAAACGAGGCGCAATCACACCTGAGCGTTGGGGAGTATGCACCCCCCAGAAACCAAAATACCCCCCCAGATATCAAAATATACCCCCCCCCAGAATTCAATTTCTGTAAATTTTTTGTCGTTTTTTTTCGCAATTTTTTGATGCCAATGGATAGTGCTTGATGAGATACGTCGAAAAATGGTGTTTTTTACGCCATACCACCATTTTTAAGGCCATTTTTTGACCTTTGAAAAATCTTGCACCCCCAGAATTTTCTTGCTGCCCACGTATAGGCGCAATATGTAGTAGTAGTACTATTTCGTAAATATGTTTGATTGTGTGACATATTTACTCACTGGGAACTGTAAAGTTGTATTGAATGCACATGTTTTATGAATCAGACGTAAGATTGTTTCGCTACATACTGGCCCATATCCAGGATTTTGTTTCGGGGGGGGCTGGACCAAAATTTTTTATAAACCAAAGGGGAACCAAGGGATAAATTAGAGACGTTTTGCGACCACACATGGGCGTGGGCGGAGGATATGGTTTGTAGGAGTATCGACGCATCCCCCCAAAAGACCGAATACCCCACCCTTCACCCCAGAAACCAAAATACATCCCCCAGAATTCAAATTTTTGACATTTTTTGTTTTTTCGCAATTTTTTGATACCAATAGATAGTGCTCGTCTGACCTTTGAAAAATCTTGCACCCCTCCCCAGAATTTAAATGCTGCTGACCTATGTTTACGACCATAGGTCTACGGCACCATACGTGGACAGCATGAAAATTCTGGGGGGGTGAAATTTTTTTTCAAAGGTCAAAAAAATGGCCTTAAAAATGGTGGTAATCACACCTGGGCGTGGGGGGGTTTGGGGGTATGCACTCCCCCAGAAACCAAAAATACCCCCCAGAAATCAAAATACCCCCCAGAATTTAATTTTTGAAAATTTTTTTCGTCTTTTTCGCAATTTTTTGATGCCAATGGATAGTGCTTGATGAGAAACGTCGAAAAATGGTGTTTTTATCGCCATACCACCATACGTGGGCAGCAAGAAAATTCTGGGGGGGGTGCAAGATTTTTTTGAAGGTAAAAAAATGGCCTTAAAAATGGTGGTATGGCGATAAAAACACCATTTTTCGACGTTTCTCATCAAGCACTATCCATTGGCATCAAAAAATTGCGAAAAAAACGGAAAAAATTTTCAAAAATTGAATTCTGGGGGGTAGTATTTTGATTTCTGGGGGGGGTATTTTGGTTTCTGGGGGGGGTGCATACCCTCCCAAACCCCCACGCCCAGGTGTGCATACCACCATTTTTAAGGCCATTTTTCGACCTTCAAAAAATCTTGCACCCCCCCCCAGAATTTCCTTGCTGCCCACGTATGGTGGTAATGCGAAAACACCATTTTTCAACGTTTCTCATCGAGCACTATCTATTGGCATCAAAAATTGCGAAAAAACGAAAAAATTTCAAAAATCAAATTGGGGGCGGTATTCTTTTTCTGGGGGATCTTTTGGTTTCTATGAGGGGTGCATACCACACCTGGGCGTGGGGGGGGGTTTGGGGGGTATGCACCCCCCAGAAACCAAAATACCCCCCAGAAATCAAAATCCCCCCAGAATTCAATTTTGTAATTTTTTTCGTTTTTTCGCAATTTTTTGATGCCAATGGATAGTGCTTGATGAGAAACGTCGAAAAATGGTGTTTTTATTGCCCTACCACCATTTTTAAGGCCATTTTTGACATTCAAAAAATCTTTGCACCCCAGAATTTTTTGCTGCCCACGTATGGTGCATACTCCGCACGCCCAGGTATGTTAACGACTACTAGAGCTGCACACTTTGTAAATTTTGCTACCCGATTACCCAAAATATGAGTCCAATGGACACCCTCTCTTGTAGAACTAGGGGGTCCAGGGTAGCGCGCTCAAACGCCCCCAGCAGGATCTGGGGCGGAGCTCCGGAAAATTTTACCAAAAAGCATCTCAAAGTAGAATCGTAACGTTAAAATTTTCAAAAAATCAGCCTTTATTTTTATCCTAAAATCAGTCCAAAGATAGTCAAACTTCACCGATTCTTTATCATCGCCAAAAATGTCTATCATTCTCGCTTTTTGCACGGATCTCATTTTGTGTGTAAATCTTGCAAGAAACAGAAGGCATAGATGAAAAATATGCTTTACATTAAATAAAGATTAAAAATTGAGTGTTTTAACCGCGGGTTTGGGGCTGAATTTTTGTAATTTTTTCTTAAAAAGCAAAAAGGGGAGCAAAGGAAAAAATCGTTCTTATATTTCATTTCGGAACACGGTTTTTTTATATTCTGTCAAAGATTTTTCCCGACGTACAAATACTTTTCGGGACCATCTTTGTGCATGTACAAAGATTTTTGAGAAGACAAAAATTGCAAAAAGGGTCTTAAATTCGCAAAAATTTTCGGCGCTGCACGCCGAAATGAGTAATTGTGTGTTCTATACATCTTTATAATGGCAGAAATTACATTTCAAAAGGAAAATGTCAAATTTTTCGGCGCTTCGCGCCGTTTTAAGGCGATTCTTTGTGCTTTTTGCCCTTAGAGACCCAGAAATTTAATAAAATACACTACCACAAGTCAAACAACTCTGTTTTACCACACTAAAATCGCTACTGTATTATATTATAGTACCCAATAATTTGTGTTTACAAAATGTACAAAGACTTTTGGTGATCACCTTTGTACATGTATAAACGGACCTTGTACAAAAAACACTGTTTCGGAAGGGGGGGGGCACGTGCCCCTCTACCCTCTGGATACGGGCCTGGGTGGGCAACAAGATTTACAAAATGAATACACTTAATGAAAAATGCGATGACTGCGTTAAAATGGACAAACACATCCATCTATTACGAAAATTCCGTTAACGCATGCAAATCGTACTGTGTGAAAATCTGGAGTCCTGTGCATACGTGGGCAGCAAGAAAATTCTGGGGGGTCCAAGATTTTTTGAAGGTCAAAAAATGGCCCTAAAAATGGCGGTATGGCAATAAAAACACCATTTTTCGACGTTTCTCATCAAGCACTATCCATTGGCATCAAAAAATTGCGAAAAAAACGAAAAAAAAATTTTCAAAAATTGAATTCTGGAGGGGGTCTTTTGATTTCTGGGGGGGGGGTCTTTTGGTTTCTGGGGAGGGGGGGGTGCAGACCCCAGACCCCCCACGCCCATGTGTGGTCCTGTGCCCAATGCAGCAACCAAAATAATATTTTGCCAGACCTCAGATTTCCATATTTGTCGAAATTAATATTGTAGAATAATTCTTTATTATACATAGATTCAAACTTTGTAAAATTATTCAAATTTAAACTATTCAAATTTCCATTTGTCCCATTTTTTACGTCAACAGATAGCGCATAATAAAAAGCGTTGGAAAAATTCGTTTCTTAATTATCGAGCACTTGGTTTTTTTGATATTTGGAAATTTCTGATGCCCAATAATCCCAGAATTTAGTTCTTTCTCATGAATTTGGAAGCATATACATATCATTCAAATAAAATATATGGACTGTACAATGTTTTATCTAAATCAGACACATTTTGTAATTAATTTGCTCCAAAAACAGCCGCGCCAAAACATCCTTACATACGCCAAAACGGATGCGCCAAAAGGGCCGCGTCGAAGCTCTGCAGGAGCCTAAACAGTTGCGCCTAAATGGCCGCGCCCAAACGTCCTAGACCGGAGGGTTTATCATTCTCCGCGCTCCTAATTTGGTCTGTTTCACGGCATTGAAACGTGAGCAAACCATAATAGGTTTATGTGAAACGAATTGTAATCATTGCTTGCTACAACGGCGGTCAAAAAATTGGGAGGCGGGTGAGCCTTACGCGCGCGTGCCGCGTACTTATAGAAAGTAGGTAGGTATCTATAGTCTGTTTCACGAAAACCTGTGCGCAGATCACAATTTTTAAGCCATCGTAAATCGATTATAAAAGCGGTTAAAACTATGCAGCAACCACGATACTTTGCTTAACAATCAATAAACATACACATGCAGTTTAACTGCATATGCATAACTATATAACAGTAGGCTCCCTAGAAATCATTAGCGGTTTTCTTTTTGAATTTTTCAGCGAGAAATAGGCTACAAAAGTGCTTTAAAATTTTCATGCAGCAATACGGCTTAATTGCATATAAATCCGTTTAACTCAATATAGGTAGGTACTGAAAAATATAATGTTTACTGTATTAGTTTAAAGCACTTTTGTAGTCACTCTAAACTGTTTTGAAAACCTCAAAGCTTAATGAAACGGACTATAAGTCGCTGTAAATTGATATCCTTATACATACAAGGTTTCGTGAAATACATAGGCTATACAATGAATAACACATGTATATGAAAGTTTGCGAACGGTGCAAAGTTGGTACCAACTTTAGTAAATTCGATCGAATTTGCGGATTTTAAAATAAAAGGAAAGCTGATATATACATACCGTATGGGCTTTTGCTAGTTTAGATCGAAAATGACTATAAAAAGTAAAATTCAAGCAAGTGTTTACAGTTACTCAATTAAAATTTTGAAGTACAAAGATATCCTTTACTGTAGTCATGTCAGTATGGATCAGGGTTGCTAACTTGCCGGAAACCGGACATTTATGTCCGCTTTTCAGGCTTGATGTCCGGATTTGTCCGGTCGACAGTCATGTCCGGTTTTCGATGTCCGGTTTTTAAGCTGTTGGTCCGATTTTGTCCGGTTTCAAATGCAAAAATGCGTCTAAGAGAGGTAAAAGTTGAGCCACGTTTTGCGCTTCGCGCCGAATTGATTTAAATCTTACTTGTTATTAATCTTTAAGCCGCGCCGCGCCACGCCAATTGCATCATTTTTATCGACAATCTGGTCTACAACTACGCTATGATTGAAAATCCTTATCTTCTGTACGGATTTGGATAGTTTTTGTAATGCAAAAATGCGTTTTAGAGAGCTAAAATTTCAGAATTTTCTGGCGCTTCGTGCCATGTGATAGATTATAGTTTTTATTGTCAAAAGCGACTTCAGAATTGGCTAAAATGCTCTACTGAAGGAAGGAAATTCAAATTTCAACAGAAATAACGTATACTGATCGTGATATTTCTAGTAGAGCGCGAAATTTTTGGAGTTTTTGAAGAATATGGTGTGAAGTGATTTTGTGCCATTTCGGCACAACTGCCATACAATTGCGCAAAAACGATACTTTATGTCACTAAAAGATTGGAAAAAAGAAATAAACCAAATCCATACAAAATTCACAGAGTTACTAGTAGAAGGCTCAAACGGTTCTGCTCACTGTAAATTATGTTCTGCTAAGCTACCTCAAAAACACGATGCTCTTCTTAATCATGTTAAAACGGCCAAGCACATTAAAGCCATTAGTTTTAAAGCCTCATTTGCATTGTCTGCTTTAAGTCTTCCTTTTATAATGTTAGCGTTGAACGGGGTATTTCTGTATCAAGTTTGCTGAAGACCAAACTACGAAATCGCTTAGATGTCAAAACTACTGATGCTTTATTACGTGTTCGTTTTTTACTGTGTTGGAAGGGCGAGAATTGTTGCACCTTCACTGTTACTGATCCAATGCTTAAATTGTTTGGTCGTAGCATTTGTGATGATGATATCGTGTGCCCTAATGAATCGTTATAACTTTCTGATGAAGCATTGTTTAATGTGCAAAATGCGTTCAATGTGGTAGATATTTAAGTGCAATAGTTGATTTGAATTAATTTTAGCTGCTTTGTTATTTATCAAGTGTATACATCGTTTGTCCGGTTTTGTCCGGAATTTAACTTGCTCTTGTCCGGTTTTGTCCGGTTTTGAATGTTGGTATGTCCGGTTGGTCTTTTCAGAGTTGGCAACACTGGTATGGATCAGGGTTGCCAACTTTGGCCGGAAACAGGGTTGCCAACCGTGGGGTTTTACCTCAAATTTTGAGGTTTTTTTTACGTTTGAGTTTTTTTGGGTTTTTATTTTTTGGGGTTTTCGTTGAGGTTTTCGGAAATTTTTGAGGTTGTTTTTGGGGTTTTGGTGAAAATTCGAGGTTTTCTAAAATAAGCGAGCTAGATATCGATTACAGTTAAACTATTGTGTTAAATACTGTAGCTAATTCTAACGTCGCTTTGCTCGTGCCGCAATTAATTGAATTGAAGGAAGTGACATTGCAGTGAACTGCCTAAAACCTGCTAGTGAGTTTCATGGTAACGCCTATAATCTCAAAGTAAGCTGGAGTACTTAATAATCGACCAACACGGGAGTAATAACCTAAGCAGGAGTGCTACCACCACATACATAAAACGTATGAAAAGCACAACAACAACAAGAAATTTTATTACTAACCCCAAACTGAAGAAGTTCGAATTAACCTTTTTTGCTCACTTTGTGGCTTGTGCAGGAGTTGGATTTAGTCATTTGTTTTAACGTCAATATTAGCTATTATTTCCAACACGCATGCTCTGATTCCGCATACCTACCTACGTCGCATATCTATTCCTACTAAACATGTGTTGCGCTCTTTTTTTAGTCAGGCCCATGTTCGCAATGTAAAACTTGATTCGAAAAAAATAAATAAATAAAACTGTTTTGCGAATTTCATCTTTCATCACTATAGTAAAATGGATTTCTTTTTTTGCGTTGTCCCATTTGGTAAAACACTTGACCTGACTACGGAACGGTGTGCCAAACGTAATTAAAATTAATTATGAATTACAGATTTATCTTCGATTTTCTAATCGTACAAAGCATTTATTGTACGCAGCTTAGAATCTCTAAATTCCTTTCACTGGAGTAAAATCTGTTTGATTGTTTGTATTGACTAGGTGGGTATAGAACTATTTGTCCAATAATCTTAATCTAACAGGGGTAATCAGGCCCGTATCCCAGGGGATAGGGGAGGGAACACGTGACCCCCGAAATGAAATATAAGAATGATTTATCCCTTTACTCCCCCTCGCTTATTTAGCTAAAATCGCAAAAAATTTCAAAATTATGATTAGAGTCTACTTATTCCCAAGCGCGCGGTTTAGACGTTCGATTTTTAGTCTTTATACAGCCTAAAGCGTATTTTGCATCTATTTCTTCTGTCCTGCACAGGTTTTATGCAGAAAATGGCCTTTATTTAAGAGGGTGTCTATTTAATTCTCATCATGTTTTAGGCATCTGGGTAGCAAAATTTACGAATCGCGCAGCTCTAGTGGTCATATTGACACCCTTCCCCATTGGCCAAAAATATTTGGCGAGATAAAGAATGGATAAGCAATGTGCAATGATTTTTGGCCGTCAGTGACCATAACTTCTCAAATGTTTTCGGCGCTACGCGCCGGATGATACCTATTAATGACCAGGGGCGGATTTAGGGGGGGGGACGGCCATCCCCCCCATTGGCCCAAAATAGTGCGCAAAATTAAGCATTTTTGAGCGATTTTTAGCAATTTTCGGGTTAAAACGGCTAATTTTTCCGCCCAAGTCAGGGTTCCGCCCCCCCCCTCCCCTTGGGGGTACCCGCCCCCCCTCTTAGGAAAATCCTAGATCCGCCACTGTTAATGACATTTATTTACTTTCTTGGCGACATGGAAGCACGTTTTTTGTATTCGGCAAAGATTTTTCATGATGTACAAAGACTTTGACTTTTCGGGACCGTCTTTGTAGATGTACAAAGATTTTCGGGACGACAAAATCTGCAAAAAAGGTATGAAATTCGCAAAATTTTCGGCGCTCCGCGCCGCAATGAGTAATTGTGTGTCCTATATATCTTTATAATAGCAGAAATCGCATTTCGAAAGGAAACATGTCGAATTTTTCGGCGCTTCGCGCCGTCTTAAGACGATTCTTAATGATTTTTGCCCTCATAAAATCAGGAATTAGCCAAAATACACTACCAAAGGTCGAACAACTCTTTTTGTACGACACTAAAGTCGCTACCGTACTATATCATAGTACCCAAAAATTTGTGTGTACAAAATGTACAAAGACTTTTAGGGACCATCTTTGTATATGTACAAACGGACCTTGTACCAAAAAATACTGCCTTGAAGCCATTATCTGTTCATGTAGGTTTCAAAACAATTTTAACAGCTATTTTAGCATAGTTTTCTTCTATTTTCAATCAAAAATTTCGATGTTTCGCATCAAATGATATAAATACAGGAAATCAAGCAGTGAATCATGCTTCTAGACGTCTATCCGCCTTAATTTCACAAATGTTTCGGCGCTTCGCGCCAAATTTTTGTTAAAGTCAAAGAAATTTAATGATTTTTTCTGCACAAAATTGTCTAATATTCAAAATTTTCAGAAAAAATATTGCGTCAAGTGATTTTATGTAAAAGTATTCAATGTAAAACACCGAAAGAAACGCTATTTTGCGCGTTAAGGACAAATTTTTTGATCTATTTTTGACTGTTTTTGGAAAAGCTGGGACACCGCCCCCTTAGGAAAATCCTAGATTCGCCACTGGTCCTATATATCTTTAAAATAGCAGAATTTACATTTATAATGGAAAAATGCCAAATTTTTTGGCGCTTTGCGCCGTTTTGAGTCAATTCTTAGTATTTTTTGGCGTGAGAAACTCAGAAATTAGCTGAAATACATTACCAAAGATCAAAAACCGTGTTTTACATATCTTTATAATAGCAGAAATCGCATTTCGAAAAGAAACATGTCAAATTTTTCGGCGCTTTGCGCCGTTTAAAGGCGATTCTTAATGATTTTTGCCTTCATTAAATCAGGAATTAGCCAAAATACACTACCAAAGGTCGAACAACTCTGTTTTCACGACTAAAGTCGCTACCGAACTATATCATAGTACCCAAAAATTTGTGTGTACAAAATGTACAAAGACTCTTAGGGACCATCTTTGCATATGTACAAACGGACTTTGTACAAAAAAAAACACTGCCTTGAAGCCATTTTCTATTCATGTAGGTTTCAAAACAATTTTAACAGCTATTTTTGCATAGTTTTCTTCTATTTTCAATCAAAAATTTCGATGTTTCGCATCAAATGATATAAATACAGGAAATCAAGCAGTAAATCATGCTTCTAGACGTCTATCCGCCTTAATTTCACATATGTTTCTGCGCTTCGCGCCAGAGTTTTCTTAAAGTCAAAGAAATTTAATGATTTTTTCGCACTAAATTGTCTAACATTTTTAAAATTTTCAGAAAAAATATTGCGTCAAGTGATTTTTTATGGAAAAGTATACAATGTAAAACACCGAAAAAACGCTATTTTGCGCGTTGAGGACAAATTTTTTGATTTAATTCTGACTGTTTTTGGAAAAGCTGGGACACCGCCTCCCCCCTTAGGCAAATCCTAGATTCGCCACTGCTCCAATATATCTTTAAAATGGCAGAATTTGCATTTCGAATGGAAAAATGCCAAATTTTCCGGCGCATTGCGCCGTTTTGAGTCAATTCTTAGTAATTTTTGGCTTGAGAAACTCAGAAATTAGCTGAAATACACTACCAAAGATCGAAAACCCTGTTTTACCACACTAAAATCGCTACTGTACTATATTATAGGCTGCGAGAACTGCTATTGATAATTCCTTAGCATCATTGAAAAAGAAATTAGGATTGTTCCAAAATGTTTCGTGTAGTATTTGCATTTGTTTGATTAAAAGTTGCTTGTGCCTTACCCTTTTTCGTCTTCTTATCATGACACTTCTGCGTGTATCGTGTGCGTTTGAAGCATGATTTAAAAGCGGGAAATTGTCTATAAATCACCCGAGAAACCCCGGGAAAAATCCGGGAATTTTTATTTCAGGAAACCAGTGGCCACCCTGGACTGAGTAAAAGCTATAAAATTAGATCCATTTAAGCAGAACCACATAAATTTGGGCTAAATGAAAATAGCTACAAAGCCTGTAATCCTTATTGTTTACTGGATAGAATTCATTTCTAAATTTTGAGGTTTTACCCTAATTTTTGAGGTTTTTTTGGCCAGTGATTTGAGGTTTTTGAAAATTTGGGTTGGCAACACTGGCCGGAAACCGGACATTTATGTCCGCTTTTCAGGCTTGATGTCCAGTTTTGTCCGGTCGAGCAGTCATGTCCGGTTTTCGATGTCCGGTTTTTTAAGCTGTTGGTCCGCTTTTGTCCGGTTTCCAAAGTGCAAAAATGCGTCTAAGAGAGGTAAAAGTTAAAAAATTTTTCGGCGCTTCGCGCCGAATTGATTTAAATCTTACTTGTTATTAATCTTTAAGCCGCGCCGCGCCATGCCAATTGCAGCATTTTTATCGACAATCTGGTCTAGAATCCACGCTTATGATTGAAAATCCTTATCTATGTGCGGATTTGGATAGTTTTTGTAATGCAAAAATGCGTTTTAGAGAGCTAAAATTTCAGAATTTTCTGGAGCTTCGCGCCATTTGATAGATTATAGTTTCTATTGTCAAAAGCGACTTCAGAATTGGCTAAAATGCTTTACTGAATGAAGGAAATTCAAATTTCGGCTAAACTTAAGAATATGGTACTTTTAGAAAAGGAGCAAAACGAATATAAAATGCCAAAAGTTTTTCGCCAAGGTGGTAGAACATGATAAATTGAAGCGCGGAAAAAAAATTTGGTGAAAATCTGAGCCATACTTGCAAAATTGCAGGCAACTCTCTATGTGAGTGTTGGGTGGGACGATTAAACGGCTCGATTCAAGGACTTACACATTTGTCAGAAATAAATAATATGGACTGAAATTACGTGAGGAAGCACAGCAATGAAGGATAAGAAAGAAAAAAAGGCGCAAAAAGCTGTTTGAAATTTTAAAAAAATTAAAAAAAATTCATATTTTTTCATGTTTTTTCGGTTTTACTTGACAAGATATACAAAAATCTAAGTTTTTGCTTCTATTATACTTAGGCTCAGGCTTAGCATATCTAAAAAGGTGTTTTAAGCTGCTTAGGTCGAGGTCGCTCCCGCTCAGGTCAATGTATAGATGCTTAGGTCGATGAATAGACGCCTAGATCGATGTATAGATGCTTTGGTTGATGTATAGATGCTTAGGTCGATGTTTAGATGCTTAGGTCTATGTATAGATGCTTAGGTCGATGTATGGATGCTTAGGTCGATGTATAGATGCTTAAGTCGACGTAAATTGGGTATCTGCATGTGATTCTGCTTCTTCTGTTTGAATCTTCAAATACTTAGGTCAAGAAGATGCTTGCTTAGGTCGAGAAGAGGCTAATTAACGAAACCCATATCTTTTGTAATATTGATCATAGACAATGAATATTTTTTTCCGCGCTTTCTTTCAACATGATCTGAGTACTGAGCAAAAAAATTCGCTTTTCTGAAGTTCATTTCTTAGTATTCTGAAAGTACCATATTCTTAAGTTACTCCCAAATTTCAACAGAAATAACGTATACTGATCGTGATATTTCCAGTAGAGCCGAAATTTTTGGAGTTTTCGAAGAATATGGTGTGAACTGATTTTGCGCCATTTCGGCAGAACTGCCATACAATTGCGCAAAAACGATACTTTATGTCACTAAAAGACGCGGAGAAAAACGAAATAAACCAAATCCATACAAAATTCACAGAGTTACGGTACTTCAAATCCTTGGACATTCACCATTTTGAGACACTTTAAGGAATTTTTTGAAGTTTTTCAGAAGTTTCCAATTTTCACTAAAAACATATTTTTCTGCCATTTTAACGTTTGCAGATTACAAAAAATTAAGTTATACTGCGCGTAAAGCAAGATTGAAGAAAATTCTTTTGTAATGTTTTGCACAAAGTTTTCAAGAAATTTTTTTGTAATTCTACTATTTTTATCATTGTTTACATCCAGTTAAAGATTTCGGAGTAAGTTAAGAATATGGTACTTTCAGGATACTATGAAATAAGCTTCAGAAGAGCGGATTTTTTCGCTCAGTACTTAGAACACGTTGAAAGAAAGCGCGGAAAAAATATTCATCCGTCTATAATCAATATTACAAAAGCTATGGGTTTCGTTAATTAGCCTCTTCTCGACCTACGCAAGCATCTACTCGACCTAAGTATTTGAAGATTCAAACAGCTGAATGCAGAATCACATGTAGATACCCAATTTACGTCGATATAAGCATCTATACATCGACCTAAGCATTTATACATCTACCTAAGCATCTATACATCGACCTAAGCATCTATACATCGACCTAAGCATCTATATATACATCGACCTAAGCATCTATACATTGACCTGAGCGGGAGCGACCTCGATCTAAGCAGCTTAAAACACCTTTTCGGATATACTAAGCCTAAGCCTAAGCATATTAGAAGCAAAAACTTAGATTTTCCTATATCTTATCAAGTAAAACCGAAAAAACATGCAAAAAAATGAAAATCTTTTGAAAGTTTTTTTAAAATTTCAAACAGCTTTCCGCGCCTTTTTTCTTTTTCTCTTTCATTGCACATATGCTTCCTTCCATAATTTCAGCCCATATTATTCATTTCTGACAAATGTGTAAGTCCTTGGATCGAGTCGTTTAATCGTCCCACCCAACACTCAAATCGACAGTTGCCTGCAACTTTGCAAGTATGGCTCAGATTTTCACCAAATTTTTTTCCGCGCTTCAATTTATCATGTTCTACCAGTTTGGCACAAAAATTTTGGCATTCCGTATTCATTTTGCTCCTTTTCTAAAAGTACCATATTCTTAACTTTAGCCAAAGATTTCTACTCAAATACGATGTAAACAGCATTTTTGGATTATCTCAAAGTTCCAACCATTTGAAGATTCAAACAGTGGAATGCAGAATAACGTACCCAATTTAGGTCGACCTAAGCATCTATATATCAACCTGAGCATCTATACATTGACCTAAGCATCTATACCTCGATCTAAGCGGGAGTGACCTCGACCTAAGCAGCCCAAAGCCTAAGCCTAACCGTCATTTAAGCAGAAGCTTGAATTTTCACATATCTTATCAAGTAAAATGACAGAAAAAATATGCAAAAAATTGTTTTTTCAAATTTAAAAATTTTCAAACAAAAATTTTTTTGCGCAATAAAGGTTATTTCTTCGTGATCAGCGACCTTGAAAATGTCAGATAAATATGTTTTTAGCCCAAATTCGGAACATTTTGGTAAACAGTAAAATACCCACTTTAATGTAGCTATATCCGGAGTAACTTGTTCAATCCTTTTTGCTCACATCGCCACAGACTTTTCCTGATGCCCTAGTTTTTGAAACACTCCAGATCCACATTTATATTCTCGCTTACATTGCCTGCCATCTGGGTGCATTTATGACAAAGTAAAGTACCGTAACTCTATCTTCACCAATATTGGTCCGTTTTCCATGAAATTTCTTTTCCGCACTTTCTTTTTGTATGTCCTCCTCATTTCAACCAATATCGTTCCTTTATACATACATCTGCAAATTTTCCGTTCACACCATGAAGTAAAGTTTAGCCAAATTTTTATACAAAAAGTACATCAAACACCGCTATTACATGAGCACATAGGATGTTCTACTTAAAAAACACTGATTTTTTAATACAGGGGGTCTATTTTAAACATTTTTAGACCTCTTAAAAAACGTGGAAAAAGGTTGGAAAAAGTGGGAAAAAATTTTGGGTCTGGTCTATAATGTCAACCAAATCGCTGGGAAAAAACGGTGTTCGGGAACCAAATTCCAAATCGTGGCTAGTAGAAGGCTCAAACGGTTCTGCTCACTGTAAATTATGTTCTGCTAATCTACCCCCAAAACACGATGCTCTTCTTAATCATGTTAAAACGGCCAAGCACATTAAAGCCATTAGTTTTAAAGCCTCATTTGCATTGTCTGCTTTAAGTCTTCCCTTTTATAATGCTAGCGTTGAACGGGGTATTTCTGTATTAAGTTTGCTGAAGACCAAACTACGAAATCGCTTAGATGTCAAAACTACTGATGCTTTATTACGTGTTCGTTTTTTACTGTGTTGGAAGGGCGAGAATTGTTGCACCTTCACTGTTACTGATCCAATGCTTAAATTGTTTAACACTAAAATGTACGGTCGTAGCATTTGTGATGATGATATCGTGTGCCTTAATGAATCGTTATAACTTTCTGATGAAGCCTTGTTTAATGTGCAAAATGCGTTCAATGTGGTAGATATTTAAGTGCAATAGTTGATTTGAATAAATTTTAGCCGCTTTGTTATTTATCAAGTGTATACATCGTTTGTCCGGTTTTGTCCGGAATTTGACTGTGCTCTTGTCCGGTTTTGTCCGGTTTTGAATGTTGGTATGTCCGGTTGGTCTTTTCAGAGTTGGCAACACTGGTATGGATAGAGATACTTCCAGGGTTGCCAGGATGGTGCGCGCCGAGCACCGTATTTTTCCCAGCGATTTGGTTGAAATTATAGACCAGACCTAAAATTTTTTTCCACTCCTTCCGACCTTTTTTCACGTTTTTTCGGGAGGTGTAAAAACGTTAAAAATAGAGCGTCTGTGTTGAAAATCAGTGTTTTTTAAGTAGAAAATCCTATGTATACATGCAATAGCGGTGTTTGTGATGCACTTTTTGTATAATAACTTCGCGCTTCACAAGAAATATCACGATCAGTATACGTTATTTCTGTTTAAACTTGAATTGACTTCCTCCAGTAAAGCATTTTAGCCAATTTCTGTGTCGTTTTTGACAATTAAAACTATAATTTATCAAATGGCGTGAAGCGCCAGAAAATTTTTGAAATTTTAGTCTCAAAGATCATTTTTGCATTAAAAATCTAAGCAAATCCGTGCAGGAGGTAAGGATTTTCAATCGTAGTGAAGTTCTGAGACCAGATTGTCGATAAAAATGCTGCAATTGGCGAGCGCGGCTTAAAGATTAATAACAAGTAAGAATTAAATCACCGAAAATTTTTTGAAGTTATATCTCTCTAAAGCGCATTTTTGACATAAAAAAATTTGATACAATTGCCAACTAGGCCCAAAAATTTTTTTCATTTCCCAAAATTTTGGTTGACAAATAGACCAAAAAGTGGAAAACAACGGTGGGTGCGAGCAATGCGTTTGCTTTAGATTAAGTACATTTTGGAGCGCTTAGTGCATTAGGCTTTTAGTGCAATTAAGGGATTTCAGCGCATCTAAGCTATGTTTTGCAGCAGTACTTATGCTAATTCACACTTACTGTAGATCTTATTTATTTAATAACAGAGGCCGCCGCCAGCCTTGCCAAGTTGAGGGTTTTTCTGCCATTTGGGGGTTCTTTGAGGCCGTTGAGGCATTTTTTAGCGATTGGGGTTGTTTTTGCCAATGCTTAACCACTGGTTGGCGGTTTTTCAGGCAGTTTGAGTTAAAAATTTGGGGTTTTTTGACAAGTGCACTTGGCAACCTGGTCGCCGCGCCGAGCGTGGATATGCTCAGGGTTGGCAAAGCTGGGTTTTTGAATCTGGATTTTTTGTGCGTTTTTTGGTGCAAAAAATCATTGGATTGTGGGTTTTTTGGATTTTTCATCCACATGTCACCAATTTTTCAAATAGACTACTGCATTATTTTTTTCATTGTAAAGTATAATGATTGAATACAGAGGCAAGAGATAAGAATTAATTTGTCGATTTAGTGATGAGATAACAGCTTAAATGATAAATTTTCTGTATATGTATTGATAGGAAATTTATCTAAAAATGTTTGAAATTTTTCTTACAATCGTATATAGAGTTTGCCGAGATACGCTCAAAACTGCCGTTAATTTTGCCTATCTCCTAAAGGTTCTCGAGATATGTGGCCTCAAAGATTTTCGGTCCCTCCCTCCAAAGTGAAATCCTGGATACGGGCCTGCGTGGGTAGTATTACTCCCGCTTAGGTCGTTATCGCTCCCGCTTAGGTCAGTATTACTTATGCTCAGGTCGATATGCTGGCGTTAGTTTGTGCCCGTCCGTACCCACAGCTTTTGGAGCATAGCTTTTTCCACTTTTTGGTCTATTTGTCAGCCAAAATTTTGCAAAATGGAAAAAATTCTGGGCTTGGTTGGCATTTTCGGAAAATTTTTGAGATGGACAAATGCGTTTCAGAGAGGGAAAACTAAAATTTTTCAGGCGATTCGCGCTGGATTGATTTAATTCTTGTAATTAATGTTTAGCCGCGCCGCGCCGATTGCAGCATTTTTATTGACAATCTGGTCTAGAACTTCGTTATTATTGAAAATCCTTATGTTTTGCACGGATTTGGCTTAGTTTTTGTGATGCAAGGAGACGTTTAAGAGAAATTTCCAAATTTTTCGACGCTTCGCGCCGGATTGATTTAATTTTTTTTACTTGTTATTGAAATTTATGCCACACCGCGCTGATTGCAGCACTTTTATTCATAACTTGTTCCAGAACTCCACTGTGATTGCAAATTCTCATCTTTTGCTCGGTTTTGGGATGCAAAATGCATTTTAGGGGAGGCAAAATGTCAAAATATTCTGCTGCGGCGGATTCGGACTATTTTTGTAATGCGAAAATGCGTTTTGGGTATGTAAAATTTCAAAGTTTCTGGCGCTTTGCGCCATATTGATAAATTATCGAGTTATATTGTTAAAAGCGATTTCAGAATTGGCTAAAATGCTTTACTGAAGGAAGTAAATTCAAGTTTTAGCAGAAATACCGTATTACTGATCTTGATATTCCTAGTAGAGCTCAAAATTTTTATACAAAAAGTGTACCAAACACCGCTATTACATATGTACATAGCATTTTATACACTGATTTTTCAACACGGGCGTTCTATTTTCGACGTTTTTAGACATCTCAACAAACGTGGAAAAAGTAGTACATTTTGGAAAAATTTTGGGTCTGTTCTCTTCTATAATTTCAACCAAATTGCAGGGGAAAATTGTGTTTTAGAGGATTGTCTTATAGCTTAAATAACAAAAAATAAGACCTGATCAGTGGAACCGGTGGATGGGATGAAGTGGGTTGGGTGAGTGTGTGAGGACTAAGACTAGGCTAGGGAGCAGTTGATGCATCGAGTATAGCAAGTGTGCTACCGCTATGCACTTTAAAATAGATCTTTTACGGTTCAACCCGTCACTTTCATGTTCCAAAAACTCAAATTTAACAAATATCATTCAAATTAGTGAGCAAAAGCCCGATTAGTTTGTAAGTAATACCTACGCGATTAAGAGCGGAAGATCCGGGAAACTGGTGCAGGTATAATTTTGCTCACATGTAACATTGACTTACTGGTTGCAACGTTACACGAGCAAGACAAATAGTAAACATGATTAGAGATAAACCCAGATTTGTATTTCGGAATAGTTCCTGATCCGACCCACTACAGGCCAGAAGTATTGCACTTAAGTTAATTGTGAAACCTTTCTACAAAAATAAAAGCTTCCCAGGTTTTTTACTATTAACATGGCGAATGTCAGCTGGATAGAGTAATATTGACACCTTATTACAATAAGCGGCTTTCTTTTTTTGAGTCCTTTTGTGCCCAGCAAACAAATCGTCGTTAAGACACGCTTTTCGCTCAACAAGGTTATTTTTTTGATTGCTTTAGAAACTCAAAATTTCCGATGCTTTGCGCCAATTTTTATGTACCTATCACATGAATTTATTTAGATTTTTATCAAAATTATCGCAAAAATAGAGAAAATTGAAGTGTCAAACGAATGATAAGAGAAGATAAGATAAGGATATTTTATAACTAACATTCTGACTTTGATTCAAATTGCATGAGTATACATTCAAATGACTGGGTGATCTCATTCGCACGCGTAAAATTTGGGTCATGCGAAAAAAGCTCTGATTGGAGATCGGGATTGAACGAATAAGACTGCATATATAGATCTTATAGCATTATTTACTTGTTCTAAAAAAGATAATGATAGAAGGAAGAAAAAATCAAAGAAGGTTATCGCCCTATTGCCTTTCGTTTTAATTTACTGTTTTGAATTTTTCAGACTACATAATGCTAATTAATTTTAAATGAACTATTACTCGTATTTAGGGGCGTTTAACGTTTGTTAAAATGCCTAATCTTCTACTGCACGATTGTTTGAAGATCAAATATGCCTCTACGTTAGACGTTGTTGACGGTGATTTCATTGGGAATGAAAGTGGTACTTAACGTTGATTTTACACACCATTTGCATTCGCTTTGAGACGAATTATTGGTATTAAAATGAAATAAAACAAAATAAAATCATAGGTCACTAATAATGTAAGGCATAAGAGAAGATCAAACAGAAATATTTTTCAAATAAAATGCTCGAGTTAAAATTTAATGCAAAAAAAGCTCAAAAAATAACATTTATGCCTACGTACAATATGACTTATAAAAATTAATAATAAATTATAGATATCCATGTAAATAAATAATAAATTATCAATTAAAATGCGAAAATACTTGCTGCAAAGAGTTAAACATCGTAATCGAAAAATATAACATGCTTAGACTCGTTTGTTATGCGGATTATAGTGATGTGCCGGTTAACCGGAACCCGAACAGGAACCAGCTGGAACGGACCGTTTTTTTTGAAAACCGGGTCCGAGAACCGATTTTTCAATCTTTCTATAACCGGAACCGGAACCGATTTTTTTCATTTTTTCAACAACCGGAATCGGAACCGATGCTTTTTCAGATCGGTTCTCGGTTCCGGTAAAGAATTATGATTAAGACAGAGAAACACAGATTCTAAGATTTTACAACGCAAAGCTTTGGGTCAAAAATATCGACGATTATACAGAGTATCTTTTGACTACTTTTGTTGATGCACACAGTATTTTGCACTGAAATCAGCTTTTACTCGCATGTTTGTGCGAAAATTCCAGATTTTTTTGCTTTGCGTTCCATAAAATGTTTACAGATTTCTAGGTGCCGCTCAAATTATTGATTAAATTAATTAGTGATTGATATAATTATATCGTGGGATAACGAGAAGGGGGTTGAGTGGAAGGATGAATAAAAAAGAATAAAATGAAAAAAATCAGCATTTTTAACTATAAATTATATAACTGTACATATGTAAAATCTGAAAAAATTATCAATTACTTTCCATATTTTTAATAGCACGTGCAAAGGTGCTTGACTACTGATAATGATAAGTGATACGGATATTTAACTCTACTACGATAAAGAATTTGTGTGGGAGAATGCGCACTGTCCCGCTAGCCCAACATGGCTGGCCATAAGGAAGTATAAATGTATTTTTAAAATGATTTTGCTCTACTGTTCTTGTAATCTTAGGAATTACATATTTCGGTAATTTATCCGGCGCTTCCACCAATTATTCATGACTTTATTTATTTTTTCTAACAGGCTTAGGGTCAGAAATATAACTTTTGTATGCGACTAACATTCTGTAGCTTGAATGGAGCTTTTACATGCCAAAAAGGGCGATTTCAGCTTCACTTTGATAATTTTTTTAGCGAAAGTTTCAAAATTATTTTGCTGAAATCTTTATCAGTTCCATATTTAAATCCAGACGGTTGAATTATGTAAAAAAAGAAGCAAGAATTTAAGTTATTTACATCTATTAGCTCGAGTCTATCGAATACTCACAAGCTTTGCTGCGAATTTTCACTTTTTAAACGACGTTTTAATGCAGCTGCGACAGCATTAACGATGTTTCTTTTACAAATTCGAATGAATTTTCTTTGTATTGAAAATGACTAACTAAAAAAACTGTATGAAACTTTGAAAAAAATCTTATTTTTAGCTCTTTAGCCTCCTTAAAAAGCTGGTAGTTAGCTGCTAGTAACTGAGGTGACTTACTTCGCTGGCTGAGCGACGACTAACTTGCCAACTAAATGACTGATATAGCGTCACGTGACTTTTCACGAGCTGGTCTCAACAGATTTGGATTTTTCAAAACCTGAGCGGGGAATTAATCTATTAATTAAAAGAAATAATCAATTCAATTAATAAATAATAATTAGATACATTATGAGCCCAAGTGCTTATCGATCTAGTTGAACTCCCATTTAAATATTTTTTGCTAGTCATCTTAACTTTTTCTCGAAATATTCAATGCCGAATATATATTATTATTTAAAACTGATCGAGAGAATGGCTACTGTTTTCGGATTATCATTATCTAAAATTGCGCTAGTTTTGACACCGACATAATCCTTGTACAATTATTCTAGGTACATGCAACGTGTGAAATACTGAAGCGCAGCGATCGTTCCATGTGCTTTGGCTACGCAGCCGCTGCTTCTCTGCTGGTATTTGACAATTTTTCTGGCCAAAAACGGCTTCTTTTTCATTTGGCCGGCTTGCTGCGGAAATCCTGCGCGTGCACGGCCGCTCGATTCGCGCCAATAACTCGACATTGCCCGAAAATATATCAATGCCCAAATTTGGGTTGTACATAGCGACCAAAGAATGGCTCCTTCGACTCCGCCGAGGCCTGCTACAAAATCTACAGCTTCGACATTGATTCCAATAAAATTTGTTCCGTCATTAAGATCGAGAACAAAGTGCGTAATGCCAAATTCCATATCATATGTTATATACATGTGCCTCTTTAGTCTTTTTTTCTAAACATTTTTTCTTGAAAAGTTTATTTTTTGCGACTTAGAAGGCTGTGCTTTTTACAAATGCAAGCGTATATCATCTTGAGAGTTTGGGGGTTTCACACCCCCCCTCGCAAAAAATTTTTCACCGCCCTCACAGAATATTTGATTTTCTGAGAATAAGCCATTTAGGTCCTGTGACCAATTCACCCTATACATATTTTAACCTTCGGATACTTCAGCAGGGAAGGGGGTTAACAATACTATCTCTAGCCCCTCCCCATGTGCATGTATGTTTAGGAATATGTAATTTCTTAAATCGCACTTTGAGAGCATATTTTAGTTTTTCAGGGTTGTTTTTTGAGCAAAGCCCCATTCAAATAGTATTACCTAATGAGCAAGCAGACCCCTACCCATTTGGGGGCGGATGGTTCGGCCGCCAAGGAACGACCGGTCCCGGTCCTGATCACACCTGGGCGTGGGGGCTTTAGGGTGGTATACCATCCCTCCGAGAAATCAAAATACCCCCTCCCTCCGTTAGACTTCAATTTTTGAATTTGTTCGCAATTTTTGACGCCAATGGATAGTGATCGATGAGAAACATTGAAAAAAATTGTGTTTTGTCGCCATACCACCGTACATGCACAGCATGGGAATTCTGGGGGGGGGTTGAAAACCTAAAGTGCCTTTTTTGGGCCCAAAAATGGCCGGTACGCGTTAAAAAACATCGTTTTTTGGCGTTTCTGACGATACTCTATCCTTCTAGAGCATAAAATCATGAAAAAAATTTCGAAAAAAGTCGAATAAATTGACCAATAATATCGCTTAAAACATGAATATATGGCGCGAAGCGCCGAAAATTTGGCGATTTTGAGCAAATAGATAGCCAAAAACCCTTAAAAGACACTTTTTCTACCAATTTTCAGGTAAGTTTAGGAAACTTTTGAAAAATCGCCAATTCTGGGAGGTGAAAAATTTTTTGCGGGGGTGAAAAATGATTCTGCGGGGGTGAAACCCCCCAATCCCCCCAAGATCATGTATGGGTATGATCAATTTACATAAATACACATAATTTTTCAAAGGTCAACAAAATGGCATTAAAAATGGTGGTGCGGCGAAAAAACACCATTTTTCAACGTTTCTCATCGAGAACAATCGGTAACATCATAGAATTTCGAAAAAACAAAAAAAAATCATAAAATTTAATTCTGGGGGATATTTCGGTTTCTTGGGGGTGCATACCCCCTATGTCAACTCAGGTGTGGTGACCACGTTGGCAGCACAAAATCCTGGGGGGTGCGAGATTTTCAAACGTAAAATATCCTCAAAAATGGTTGTATGGCGAAAAAACACCATTTTTCAACGTTTCTCATCGAGCGCTAGCCATTTAGCATCAAAAAATTGTGGAAAAACCGAAAAAATTCAAAAATCGAATTCTGGGGGGGTATTTTGGTTTCTCGGGAAATTTTTATACCCTAAACCGCTACGCCCAGATGTGGTGGTGACCATGAAAACATGAAATCTATCCCTGCTAATCCTTCTATAGAGTTGTAACATTGGGTACCTATTATATACGTGCTAGATCCTACCTTAGGGAGTTACTTATGGGTTAAAGACATCATTACTACAAAACTGCAACGCATTGCACTTAAACGAGTCTTCGCGATACTACACGGTATGGAAATTGAGGGGATTAGCGCAGAGAAAATGTTGAAACAGTGTCTTTTTGGGCCGAAAAACGATACAAGTGAAAGACAGTTTTTTGACGTTTCGGCAATGCTTATTCTTTGTAAAATAAAAAAATTTCGAAAAAAATTTAGAAAAATTTGATTAAATTGAGCAAAATATAGTAAACAATGATTTTATGGCGCAAAGCGCCAAATATTTTGACACTCTGAGCCAAAATCCAAAAACCCTCAAACAAAGTACACCTTCCAAGTATTTTTATAAAAGGAAAATCGACAATTCTTGGGGGAGGTGTTGCAGCCATTGAGAGGTCAAATTCCCCCCAGAATATAGGTACGATTGCGATGTTCGAAGTGTATATAACAAATTTGCTATAATTTGCTTTGCGCCGAGTTGGCCGCACCGAGTTAGGGGTGTCTGGTTCTAAAAGTGCGCATCTGCTTCAAATGGGTTGCTTTAGTAGACGACACTAGTGGGACCCGGGATTTTTCTTAAGGGGGCGGGGCACACGACACGGGCGCAAAATTTTGTCGTTTTAAGCCAAAAATTGCTAAAAATCGCTCAAAAATCATAATTTTGCACTATTTTGGGCCAATGGGGGGGGGCGGCCGCCCCCTAAATCCGCCCCTGCCCGACACTTAGTACTTAAAAATGATTTTCCGACATTAACCAGCAAGATGACGTGAATTTCGAAAAAAATTTTTTAAAGACATGCGAAATGTGTTTTTCTGGGGAAACGTGAGTTTCAAAAAACATTCATTTGCCAATTCCACCCAGTCAGCTGGCGGTCGAGCCTATGAACTATCTGTCTATGGATAGAGCTAGGGAAGCCACTAACGCTAAGTATTTGGAATCTCGACTTAGGCCGCATCTACAAAGATCTTTGGTCGTGAATAGAGCTGCACGCGGGTACCCGAACAGGTACCGAGTACCGCAGGTACAGAAAATAATTTTACTACCCGGGTACCCTAATCCCCTAATATAAAATGGAAAATTAGCACTGCAGTTATGCAATATGTGCTAAGAATTGAATTAGAAACCTAGAAACATATTGCTTCTAAAAGTGCGACTGAATCACAATGTAAATGTGATTTGATATAATCAACCGTAAAATGCTAAATAAGCGAGTCTGTAAATATTTCCTATTATCACAATATATCGCGCATACGGTCTAGGCATATTCCATTATTCAGCTCTTTAGTAACATTATTTTATTTGTGCCGAATCCTTCTTATTCTTCATTGTAAACAAATTTAAACAAGAAATTATCTGTTAGCGACGCTATTTTTATAATTCATTCACTTCTGTGACCATTATATAAATTTAAACTGCAACTTTTATTCATATCGTGCGCGCAACTAGACCTGGTTCAAAACCTATCGATGCTCCAAATGCAGTCAGCCATAGGCGTAGCCAGGGGGCATTCGGGGTACCTGCCCCCCGAAAATTTTCAGAAATATTGTTGATTTTTTTTGTTGCAATAATGTATGCCAGAAAACTAAGTTCAAAAAGGCAAAAACTATAAAATTTTCCGCGCCAAGTATTTATTATTTATTGCTATATAGATCCAACAAATTTAAAAGCTTGAATCAGCTAAAATAATCCAGCACCCCACATCACTTTAGTAATTTAATGCACTATTTGTTCGTTCGAATGAAACTGCGCATGCTTGTTGAGCATGATAGTAAAAGTGCGAAAATGATTGTGAACCAGTTTGTCTATTCTTTCTTTCGTTTATCTTTCTTTACAAGTACGCATAATCCTATATTAATTGGAAGGAATGGCCAAATTTTCTTATGTTTTTGCGCATTTTTTGTTCTATGAACTGCATTTTGTAAATTAGAAGGCCACAAATGGGCATGAAAGAGGTAAGAACAAAGTTTTCATGGACACATCTTTCTATATCTTATTGGCAGCGACCCGTTGCTGCGCTATGTACCCAGCAGAGGTCGAAAAACGCATTTCAGATCAGTTTGTGCAATGTAGGAGTTCATCAATTTTAAGTGTTTTTGGGCTTGCTTCCGAACCGAGATTTGGCCGATTTTCCAAAAATTTTAACGTTACTATTTAACATTAAAATGTTTTTTTACAAAATTTTCCGGGACTCTGCTCCGGTTCCCGCTCGCCACCTCAGACGTCCCGCAGCCATAAAATCTCGCTGTACACGTGCACCGAGATTTTAAGGAGAACAAGCCAGGTAAAAGGGTTAGGAATTTCTAAAAATTTCCGGCGTTTCGCGCCGTCATTAACTTGTCGTTTTTGTATGATTTAAGGGGTATAAATTGAGTTTAATGTGCATAAACGTCAAAATTTTCCAGCGCATAGCGCCGCCGGTTACTGTTCTTTCTTTTTGTAAAGCTCCAGCATTGTGTTTAAAAGCCTGAATCACTCAAAATATCTTCAGTCAAAGTTCGTAATTCGCAGTTTCCTTGTTAGAAGCTTGAATTGTCAAAACTGTTTTGTACAAATTTGATAATTTTCTGCTCTATCAGATTATTAGTATTCACAGAGCTCAAACTGTTAAGGGTGAAAAAAATGACTAAATTTCTTGGCACTTTGCGCCACTTATGAATTCCGAACTGTCTGTCAATAGAAAGGCCGTAAATTCCACACGAACAACGTTTATGCCCCCCGAACCAAAATTTTGACTACGGCTCTGCAGTCAGCTCCTGATAGACTTAGACTTGTTTTTGAATGAATTTTCATTTTCGGTTGATTTCAAAATTGCTTTTCGTCAATGTGTTTGTTTACCATACATGCACAGTATGGGAATTCTGGGGGGGGGTGAAAACCTAAAGTGCCTTTTTGGGCCCGAAAATGGCCGGTACGCGTTGAAAAACATCGTTTTTTGGCGTTTCTGACGATACTCTATCCTTCTAGAGCATGAGATCATGAAAAAAAATTTCGGAAAAAGTCGAATAAATCAACCAATATATCGCCTAAAACATGAATATATGGCGCGAAGCGCCGAAAATTTGGCGATTTTGAGCAGATAGATAGCCAAAAACCCTTAAAAAGACACTTTTTCTACCAATTTTCAGGTAAGTTTAGAAAACTTTTGAAAAATCGTCAATTCTGGGGGGTGACAAGTTTTTTTGCGGGGGGTGAAAAAGGATTCTGCGGGGGTGAAAACCCCAACCCCCCCCAAGATCATGTATGGTGTTTACCTGCTTCAAATGTTTTGATGACGCTATGAAGATACAAAACCTGCTTCACAATTTTTTGCTTTGAATTATGAAAATGACCTAAATTTCATTAAATGCATACGAATTCTTCAGATTAAAGCCTTGATTCTATTTAATCTTGCTTTAATTTTTCAATAATTTTACTGCTTAAATATCACTTTGCCCTAGAACTCACTGTCAACCGTAAATAAACGATGTTCACTGCATTATCTTTTATCTAAGGTCCTATCCGGGTATACCCGGGTATACCCAGTACCCGGGTAATGAAATAGCCGGGTACCTGGGTAGTAAAATTTGCAAAGTGTGCAGCTCTAGTCTTGAAATATAAAAATGGGGCTTTCTAATGGGCACGCGTTATTGAAAATCACGACTGTCGTGTTATATAGCGTATCGAATGAACGTGTTGACTACTGGTGGGTACTGAATAACACATTACATGCCTCTATGTAAGTATACAAGATCTTTAGGGGTTTACTCCTAGTTATTTTTTCATCCCCCAACAAAATCGCTAAAAGTGCTCTTTTAAGCTTTACTAGCTGTCTGCGGTTGCCCAAAAGTGTCAAATGTTACTGTTTTACTATATATATTTTGTTAAATATATTCAATGTTTTTAAAATTTTTTAAAATTTTTTAAACTTTTTACATTCAAGAAAGTTGTGCATTGTTCTGGAACTCTGAAACATTTTGTTTTCGACGAGTAACCACTATTTTGTTTCAAAAAAGGCATCTTAGGAAAAGTTTTCGAATTTCACCCGCTGAATTTTCATGCTGTGTATTTCGCATGGTAAACATGTGCATGTGTATCTAATTTATACGTACTCTTGTTTTTTCATCGACAGCATACCCACACGACAGGCTTACATGCATAGTGTAGTCCTGTTTTCTCATCGAGAGCATAATTACACTACAGGCTTACGTGTATAGCATGGGAATTTGGGAGTGGGGTGTGGGAGGGGGGCTTGAACCCCAAAAATTTTTCAAGGTGTGTTTTATAGACATAAAATGTTAATATGCGTTGAAAGCACCGTTTTTGGCGTTTCCGACGATGTTTTTAGAATTCGAAAATGCGTGTAAAAAATTGCTGAAAAATCCGAAAACCGGCCAAGTATAGCAAAAGAAGACATGGGCATTATGGAAATTTAGGGGTAGGGTGTAAAATTTTAAAGTGTTTTTTAGTTACGAATACGGTGAAAACGCGTCAGAAACATAATTTTTAGGCGTTTCTGACGATGCTCTATCTTTGCAGAGCATAAAAACAAGAAATTTAAAAAATATAAGACAAGTCGAGAAAATTGAACAAAATACACGGAAACTATGACACCTTTGGGCAAACACGTACGAGTAGCTTAAAAAACTTAAATCAGCACCTTTTCTACGAATTTTTAGGAAAATCGCAAATCATGGGGTGAGAAAATTTTTTATATTATGCACATACAGTCAAAAAAATGGATTTATTGCGCGGTGCGCCGAAAATTTGACACTTTTGATTTAAGCGATCGCTAAAGACGACATCTTTTCTGCGTTTTTTGTAAGATTAAAAATTTTTGGGTGTGGTGAAAGGCTTTTGCGGGGCGCAATCGGACATGCAACGGCTCGAAATTTTGGGTGGGGGTCCTCCTCGGTCATTTTTAGGATGGGAGGGAGGCCAAGGATGTCCAATTTTGGCCAAAAATTGCAAAAAAGCACATAAAATGGTTAGAAGACGCAATTTTCCCAAAAAGGGTGGATCAAAAATTTTCTGACTATGGGGTGATGTAGGGATGACCCATATTGTGTGGAGGGATTCCCATACTCCCGAATGTAACGTCATACGTTCCCGCTTTTCAAAAATCATGGACATCTGAATCGCAATCGACTTTGGTCAAAACGTGGTTGTGTGTATATCTTTTTAGATGTTTTGCTGCTGTCGACCAAAAAGGAGATCATTAACATAGGTGGGCGGCACCAAAATTCTGGGGGTGCGATCTTTTTCGAAGGTCAAAAAATAGTCTTAAAAATGGTAGCATGAGCAGCTGGGCGTGGGGTATGCACCCCGAGAAACCAAAATACCCCCCCCAGAAATCAAAATATCCCCCCAGAATTATTTTTACGCTATACCACCATTTTTGAGACCATTTTTTGACCTTTGAAAAATCTTGCACCCGCCAGAATTTTCCTGCTGCCCACGTATGGTGGCATGGCGAAAAACATTATTTTTCAATTTCTCATCTAGCAATATCCATCGGCATCAAAAAATTGCGGAAAAAATTCAAAATTGAATTCTGAGGGGAGTTTGGTTCCTGAGGGGTATTTTGGTTTCTCGAGGACATACCCCCAAACTCCTCACGCCTAGGTGTGATCATTAACATCCTACGGAAAATTTTTAACCTTCCGTTGCATGCAGTTTTAAAATAGCCCATAAATTTCGTTTTTGAAACTTATACATGATTTTCGAAGCGCTTTGAATAGCAGGTTCTTTTAATGCTCAGGTGACGTCATTGTTATCGTTGAGACATAATTCGGCTGAATTTTGCCACTTCCCGAAGTCGTGCTCTATCATCAGCGCCTGCCCCTATCTGCTGCTGATTGGCACGGAAGAAGTGCACACCTTGCAAATTGAAATTAAATTCGAATATTAGAATAAAATTAAATGAATATTAAATTTAAAAAGAATCAGAATTCATTGAAATTTGTTCTCATCTTCGATTAAATCTGATTTAAATCTGGCTCGAGTTCTGCGCAAACTTATGCTTGAATTTTCTTAGACAAAAAAGCTTCGTTTTTTGGCCCCGACTAAGCGTTTTGGCTCGGTTTCAACAGCTCGTTTTAACTTGAGCTTAATTAAGGTGCTTGAGTCATAGTTTAAGCTTGTTTAAACTTGGCTTAAAATCGGTACTTTAAGGGAGAGTAAGCGGAGTGGTTAATACTTAAGTCGGCTAAACCGAATTGAATTGAAAAAAGATTAATGCATATTTCTATATATAACTTGATAAAAGATAACTAACCAATAATGATAAATAATTTTTAGAAAGATAATTAATAAGCGAACTAGAATGACTTTTGTGACCAAGGTGACTGTAATGATGTATTTATTTACACAGTTTCATTTACGCAGGCTTTTACTCAACTTCTGATGGGTTGAATAATGGATCATAATCATACATGCATGTAACGGCTTAAAATTGGAGGGGCTCCTGGCCATTTTTAGAGGGGGGGTGAATGGCCTCCAATTTTTGGCCAAAAAACGCATATAAAAACGGCCAAAAAATTTGATTTTTTCCAAAAATCGGGGGGGGGGAGTCGTCAAAAATTTTTTATTATAAATTTTTTATAATAAATATAAATAATAAAAAATTCAAAAATTTTTTATTATTTATATTTATTTATATTTATTATTTGTTGTTGTTATCATCCCACCCCTCTATTATGTATATGTATGGTCATAATTGATTTTGATAGTTCGATGATTTTTTTTGCGTTTTAGGTCTTGATTCACTCCACCTTTTAAACTGCACAATTTCCATCTTATACATTTATTTCAACTTTATAGTTTCCTTAAAATGAATTAATTGAAACTTTTATAGAATTATATAACAGAATAATTTTATCAGTTTGTAGCTTGGAATAATAAATAACAAAAAGACTTGAACAAAAATAACGTTTTAATTTTTCTTACGGGTAGAATTTAAATTTTTTTTTTAAATCGCACGATTGACTAAGATGAGTTTGAACGGAATCGGTTTTTGATTCGGTTTATTCAGGGATGTTTATTCCTGATAAATCCTGGCTGGTCGGCTTCCGATTCAAAGTCTGAAGCGGAACCAATAGAATATCGACGCGTTCAAGATATAAGCGACCCGGGAATTTTATTTTGTGTTGATTTATTGCGTGAGAAAACCAGAATGTTTACAACGATTTGCGAACGCGTTGACCTAACTTAATTATTTATTTTAAAATAGAATCGTTCAAAGTTCAATCGGAATTCCGATGGCCCACGATCGCGTCTAAACCTCGGAAAATTTCCCTTAAAATGGTAAATTTTTTCATCGATTCAATGTAAAGCGGGTATGACGCCTAAATAGGGATCGACCGGGAGATCCGGCCTCCGGCAAATCCGGCCATTTTTTCCACTCCGGCAAGGTGCTCCGGCCGGGAGGACATCCGAGAAAATGGGCCGGAGGCCGGAGAATTTTTCGTTTGTTGCATAGTGACCGAACGTACTAATTGCTGACAAGCTTATTAAATTTAGTCAGAGCACAATATAATAGCAAGCGTAAAGGAAATAACGCCAAATAAAGTGTCTATCACACCACCACAATCGTAAAATATTTATTTTTGGGAAAAAACGAAAATGAAAATGGAACAAAAATTGTGAAAATCGCTGCAGTAAATTCCTGATAACACCGGAAGTCATAGGGTAGCATAAGATGCAGTCTCGGCCTGCACTGCACATGCTATTTGCTGATTTTCCAGATAATGTTGCTGTCCATTGTGTACGTCATATTCGCGGTTCACTGAACATAATATAGTATGTAACGTACCTATGTATATACGGTCACACACAATCGTGCTTTAACATCAAATATCGCCAATTGACGCTTTATTTAGGGCAGGCTAAGGAGACAACAGCTTTTTTCTTAATAAAAGCATTGAATAAAATTTTGTTGAATGCAGTCTATTTAACCAGTTGTGGATCTAAAATTTTCCTAAGGGGGTGGAATTATCTCTACTTTTCCAAAAACAGCCAAAAATAGATCCAAAATTTTGCCCCTTTTCAAAGCGCGACATATGCATTTTTTCAATGTTTTACATCGTATACTTTCACATAAATACACTTTTGACGCAATATTTTTTCTGAAAATTTTAGACAATTGCGTGTGAAAAACATCATTAAATTTCTTTGACTTCAACAAAAACCTGTCGCGAAGCGCCGGAAAATTTGTGAAATTAAAGCGGATAGATGTCAGAAACATGATTTATTACTTGATGCGAATTTCGGACCTTTTACCAGTTTTCATCGTCCCAAAAATCTTTGTACATGTACAAAGACGGCCCCGAAAAGTCTTTGTACATCGGGAAAAATCTTTACCGAACATAAAAAACTGTGCTTCTAGGTCGCCAAAAAAGTAAATAAATGTCAGTAATAGGTATCATCCGGCGCGTAGCGCGAAAAATTTGACAAATTATGGTCACTGACGGCCAGAAATCATTGTAAATTGCATATCCATTCTTTAGGATTTTCCTAAGAGGGGGGGGGGGCGGCATAGGTGCACAAGGTCAGGGTCGGCAGGGGGGGGGGTGAAATGCCAAAAATCTAAAACAGTAAATTTAACGTTTACAATTTTTTTGCTGTTTTAATGATCAAAATGGTCAAAATAGCCTATAAAACGTTTTTTCGTATTAATAACACATTTTAAAAGCATTTTTAGTCCAGTTTGACTGTATTATATCACTTTTAACACTAAAAATGCAAAAATTTATCAATTTTGGGCGCTTTTTGAGTAAAAAAGTACTTAAAAGTACTAATCTGGCGCGAAGCGCCGGAAAAATTTTGACATTTTTACTGATTTTGATGTCAAAAATGATGCAGAACAAGACCTGTTTGCTCAAAATCGCCGGACAGTACCGGTCTAGCTGACCCCTCAGGGGGGAGTAATACCCGCCCCACCCCTATGTGCATGTGTGGGGGGGGGCGGTATCCAAACTTTTCCTAAAACAGTCAAAAATAGGTACAAAAATTTGTCCTTAACGCGCGAAATCACGTTTTTTGGTGTTCTACATTGTGACTTTTACATAAAATCACTTTTAATGCAATATTTTTTTTAAATTTTGAAATTTTTGACAATTTTGTGCGAGAAAATCATTAACTTTCTTTGACTTTATAAAACTCTGGCGCGAAGCGCGAAGCTTGTGAAATCAAGGCGGATAGACGTCTAAAAGCAGTCAGTGTTTTCTGTACAAGGTCCGTTTGTTCTTGTACAAAGATCGTCCCCAGAAGTCTTGGTACATTTTGCACACACAAATTTTTAGGTACTATTATATGGTACACAGTAGCGATTTTAATGTGGTAAAAACAGAGTTGTTCGAATTTTCGTAGTGTTTTAGGTAATTTCTGGATCTCTTAGGGCAAAAATCATTGCAAATTGCATATCCATTCTTTATCTCGCCAAATATTTTTGGCCAAGCTGAGGGGGCGGCCACCCCCGCGCTCCCCTTAAATCCGCCCCTGCATTCTTTATCTCGCCAAATATTCTTGGCCAATGTAGGGGCGGCCGCCCCCGCCGTCCCCCTTAAATCCGCCCCTGTATTCCATATAACTGACTAGCTGATATGCAGTTAAGATGCATGTGCACTATGGTCTAGGCCTTGGTCACAACGATGTACTATCTATCCGCACGTGTAAAATTATATTTCTCCGGCTCCGGCCGGAGCAACATGGTTCAATCCGGCTTCGGCCGGATCTCCGGCCCGGCCATTTTGGCCGCTCCGGTCGATCACTACGCCTAAATTTACATTACATCATAAGCCGCTGCGTGCGATTCATAACGGTGTAAACTAGCGTTAAATTTTAAAGAATGGTGTAAATAAGTGTAATAATTGTGGAAATTGACCTTTGATTGTTGCCCAAAACGGGCAAAAATGTACCCTAAAAAGGAAAAAAATTGTAATTTTTTGTCGAAAATCCCGGGTCAATAATTTTTGACCATTGAGGCGATGGGGTAGGCCGACCTTCGATTGGGGGTCCGCTCTCCCGTTACGTGTGTGATGTAGACCTTACTCTTATATTAATTAGTATGGCGTTTTATGTATAATAATAGAACTCTTGCCTCGTACCATTAAAAATCGAAATTATTATGCAAAGAAAATTGTAAATTATACAAATAAAAACAACAAAAACAAAAAACGATAAAAACAATTTAAAAAATTAATTTTAGCAAAACAAAACGGTCGTGGATTCGCATAAACGCGTCATTCACGTGAATGCTGCGCCGATAGATCAGTTTTTAATTTTTCCTTTGTTACTCACTCAAATATCAGGCAGTCCTACGCTTGCATGGAAAAAATCAAAGCCTTTGCCACTTTTTTTATTAAAAACGCTTTACATTTTATAGAAAAACTATAAATTTATTTGTAGAAGCAAAAAATTTTGAGGTCAAATATTTTTTATTGATGACAATCCCTGTCAACGGTTTCTTATGCTCTTTACAACACAAAAATTATCTTCAAATATTTAGATTACAAATTAATTTGATTTAAATTCAAATTGAAAATTAAATTCAAATTTAAATTACAATTCATAACTTGGGTCATAAAATAAAAATAAAAGAAATAAAATAAAATAAAAATAAAAAAATAAAATTTTCATAAAAAAAATTGTAAAGTAATAAAAATAAAACATTTTTCTTTACACCTTCAACTTTTCAGGCGTATACGTTTCGGCTTTGTGTAAAGTGCCGGACGCTAATTTATTAGCCGTTGGATTTAATTTTGGATCATTCCTGCTCATTTCGTTGCATGATTTTTCGTTCGCGTAAGAAATTTTCAATCTATTAGAAATTTTATTTTTTCTTAATTTTACTTACATACGCACATGCGTTTCTATTTATGCGTTATTTATGATTATTGGTTGCTTTTTAAAATTTGTTTGAATCTATCGCATTGTGCGGTCGTGAAGAATTTTTGTTTTTTTTTAATTTTCTGGTTTTTTCTCATGATTTTTGTCAAATTCTAATTTTTATGATTTTTTATGTCTTTTACATAGAATTCGATTTCTTGTTTATTTATTTTTATTTATTTTTTTATTTATTTTTATTTATTTTTTAAATAAAACTAAAAAAATTATTTATTTTTTATTTATTTATTTTTTCACTTTCGAAAAATATCGAATCGAATAAAATATAAAGCACGATCAATTAAGCTTTTGTAAACTAAAAATTTAAATACGTAAGTCAAGTGTAAAGTGTAAATGGTAAACTTCAGTGTAAACTATAAAGTAATTAATTTCTAAGTAAACAAGTCAGAAACGTAAAATTAAAAATTAAAATCAAAAATTTGATTCATTCGCTTATTGCTAATTAAAATTGATGCAAATATTTTAAAATTAAAATATAACAAATAAATAATTTAAAAATTATAAATAACAAAAATTGATTGCTGATTCAAATGTTTTTAAGGTACTCTCCCGATCTGACTTTTGGCGCTGGCGCCATTAAGTCATTTGCTAATCAGGAGCCAGAAAACGACCCGCGGTTTACACTCTATTTATGGGTAATGAGAGACGAGAAGAGTGTAAAGTCGAGGTACATATGCGCTGAATTGACTCGCGTCCACAGTTTTAGATTTAAGTCGGTGAATTCGGTTTGTTGACGAACTGCTCAATTTTTCGATATTTGTTACTATACGTGCACAGCAAGGGAATTCTGGGGGGGGTGAAATATAAAGTGCCTTTTCGTGTCCAAAAATGGTAGTTGCGCGTCAAAAACATCGTTTTTCAGCGTTTCTGACGATGCTCTATTTTTCTAGGGCATAAAAACATGAAAAAATTTCGAAAAAAAATCAGAAAAATCGGAACAAATTGAACAAAATATAGTAAAAACATGAGTATAATGGCGCGAAGCGCCGAAAATTTGACTCTTTGAGCAAATAGATAGCTAAAAACGATTAAAAAAGCATCTTTCTTTCTACATATTTTTAAAAAAATTTTTGGTAACTTTCAAAAAATTGTTATTTGTGGGGGAGGGTGGAAAAAGTTTTTGCGGGAGTGAAAATTTGTCCAAGGGGGCCGAAACCCCCCTTAAAGCCCTCTCCCCAGATCATGTATGTTTGTTACGTATTTTCTATAGATTTTTGTGCGTTTTAGTTTCTGTAAATAGTTCGATAATTATTTTATAGTTTATTATGATTATATGTATTATTAATCATAAATCATAAAATTAGTTATATATTTATTTATTATTTAATTGTACGATATTTTATATTTATATTTTTATATTTATATTTGTTGAATTTTAATTTATTTAATCAGTATTTTATTTGTCCCTTTACTTCAATATTTTTGCTCGTTAATGTGTGCATGATGTGTTTTTTTAATATTCAGACTTGTTTAGTTTGTTTTTTGAAATACCTAATGTTTTTATGTTATTTTGTTTTCACGCATTTTATTTGCATTTTAGCTTGTTAGTTAGTTATTTAGTTATTTTCTTATTAGTTATTTATTTATTATTTAGTTATTTATTATTATTATTTATTAGTTATTTATTATTATTATTTATTAGTTATTTATTATTATTATTATTTATATTTATTATTTACTATTTAGTTATTAGTTATTTTTTTATTTATTAGTTATTTATTATTATTATTTATTAGTTATTTATTATTATTATTTATATTTATTATTTACTATTTAGTTATTAGTTATTTTTTTATTTATTAGTTATTTATTATTATTATTTATTAGTTATTTATCATTCATTATTAATTATTTATTATTTATTATTAGTTGTTTATTATTCATATTTATTATTTTTTATTTAGTTATTAGTTATTTTGTTATTTAGCCTTGCCGCTTTTGATGCACTTTAAAAAACTTAAAAAAATAGAATGTTAAATTAATTTGGCTAATTTTTCAATTATCTTATAATTTAATTTGATTGCGTTTTTTGACTATTAATTTAATTACAGTCAAATGATTTATACTCAATTTTTATTTAATTTTAGGCATTTCTCGAATGCGATTTCATTCTTATCTTTTTTTACCCTAAAAATTGTTTTAAATAGTTTTTGGTCTAATGAATAATTGTCTCTGAAACAATTATTTTTATAACTGATGTTGTAAATAATTTCCATATTTCCATTTTTTGTTATATGCATCTTTCAGTGTTAAAATATATTTTATTATTTTTATTTATTTTTTGTTATATATGTATTATGTATGTATTTATTTGTACGGTTTAATAGATTAGGAGTGGATATTCCGTTCATTGATCAATTTGTATGTTAGTTTACACACTGCTTACACGTATTTTGAATTTTTTTGATATTTTTGCGCTATATTTTTTAATTTTATTTTTTTTGTATTTTTTGTATGTATGTATTTTTAGTCGTGTTCTTCAGGAAGTATGAATCAATGAAGCGGGATTTTGAGGCCGAGTTGTATCAGTTGTACTTTGGGAGAAGAAATCGATCTAAAACTGGCCTCATCGCTTATGACGTACTGTACATATACGTGTATTATTGTTTGAAATTAGTGATTTTCAAATTTTACCGCATTTTTAATATATTTATTTTATTTTTAAATCTGTTTTTATATTATTTTACGTTGTCGTTTCTTCGGATATGAGCCAGAAAATTTGGTTTTTCTCGGAAACTTCGGTTAATACGAATAATTTAATCATTTTCAAATTTATGTAATAGGAATTCTTTTTGGCATTTTTCTCATTTATTGCCCAAAATTTTCCGTTTTTTTGTCAGAGTTTAGTTGAAGTTCTTTACTTTAGCTGCCGCGGGGCATTTTTGTTTATTAAGTAATCCATTTTTTATTTGTTAATATGATATTCTTCCTAACATTGACTTTTTTGACTTTATTTAATGCTTTTAAATTAAATTTTACACTCACTTTCACACAGTTTATCGATTTTTTTGGAATAATTTCTTATTTTAGGATTTGCAGAATTGTAATTTTCGTTTTGCCTTGCCGATGGAAAATTGTTCGAAAGTTTTGTTCGCCAGTGGTTTAGCTTTGCAGCCGAGTCTAACCGATGGTATTGGTGTTTTAGATTTCTTTTTAAATTTTCAGAAATCAAATTTTTTGAACTTGCTATAGGTAAATAGAGCATGTTTTAAAATTTTAATCAATTAAACGTAGTTTTCGCTCAATTTTTTCGAATTATATACTAAATTGATATTTACTGACTGGGAAGCATACACAATTTTGGGGATTTGGGGGGGGGTTCCAATCCCGTAGAAAAATTCCCCCCTCAGATTCGCTATATTTTTCAAGGGAGTTTCCAAGAAAATTTCCTGGAAAATAACAGAAATTGTGCCTTTTTAAGCGTTTTTAGATATTTATTCTCTCAAAAGTGTCAAATTTTTGGCGCTTCGCGCCATTATACATATATACTGTTGGCAATGAATTGTTCAATTTATTTGACTTTTTTTATTTTTCCAAACATTTTCAGCGTTGTTGTGCTCTAGAAAGATAGAGCATCGTCAGAAACGCCGATAAACGATGTTTTTGACGCGTATCCACCCATTTTTTGGCCCAAAAAAGGCACTTTAAAATTTCACAGCGACCCCCTCCCCCTTTCTCCAGAATTCACATATACTTTGCATGTCTGGAGTAAAGTGTTCAAATAATTTTCTTTTGCATATCGAACCCATTTTAAAAGAATTGCAGTCCAGTTGATTACACCAATGCACGTACATAAGTCTCTGTTTAACACCAAACTATGCAAATGATTCATTTTTACATATTCAGTTGTTCGGCGTCCGTTAGTCATGCTTTACATACGCTTGTTTGATATTCTATGCTTTTATTGTAAAGTGAAACTTGTATTTGTAGTACCTGCACATTTGTAATATGGTATTTGTTGTGTAAAGTGCTAGCTCTGCCATTGTCCGTTTACTACTGTAGCTATGCCATAACGTATGATTGGATATTTTACAAATGCATCAGTCAGTGGTAAAATGGGGTTTTCGTGCTTTTGGGCTTTTCAAGAGTTAAGCTTACTAGAGGTTTGAACTTTACATAGCTAAAATATTATGTGGCACATTGTATTAATTTTATTCTTGTCGTACCTATGGAATTCGACGAATTGCGGTATACATTTAGTAGTCTTCACAACAGACTCATTGGTAAATGATGGGCCACTACATTTAAATTTTGGGCTCAAATCGCATTCTAGATTTCAAGATATTTAGTCTGAGAAAAAATGAACTGTTACGGACCTGACCTTCCTTGTAATATAACATGCGTACATGATTTTTGTAAGTTTTAGGGTACTCACACCCCTTCCAGAAATGTTTTACCCCATAGAAATTTTTTACCTCGCCGAAATTTGCGTTTTTCCGAAAGTTCGTAGAAAAGGTGCCATTTCAAGGTTCTTTTAACTATCTGCTTGCTCAAAAGTTTAAAATTTTTGGCGCTTGTTTACTCAACTTTTGACTGTATCTTGTTCAATTTATTCGAATTTTTTGTTTTTTTGGAATTTTTCTATTGTTTTTCTCATAGAAAGACAGAGCATCGCCAGAAACACCAAAAACGTTCCTCAGTGTAAAAGGGCACTTAGAATTTTTCGGTTTCAGCCCCCAGAATTAGCATGCTCTGCATGTCCGATATTACGTAAATACATAAATTATTTTTGGTAGTGCAATCCCAAATGGACCTCAAATTAAGCGGCTTTCAAACCTCCCACTTTTCGCAGCAGATTTATTCCATTTTCACTTTTTCCGATTTTGCTTTAGTTCAATAACGAGTCGTTTCCTGATTTTGATGTATTTTCGTTGCAGGCTGCGAATTTTGCTCGATAATCATAAAAAACGAAAATGACCAGATAAAATGTATCCGACGATCGCGAAATTCTCAAAATTCGATTTATTCAAAATTTTCAGAAAATCTTCCCCCAACAAAAGTCATACGAAAAATGATTCGGTCGAGACTTATAATTCCTGAAAACGTCGTAAAAATATGTTAAAACAAAGCACTAAAAACGGATCTGAAAATCGCGGATTCAAAAAAGTAAAAAGTTGATTAAAAGAATGTAAAAAAACCAAAAAAATCGAATTTTTCAAACCCGTTTAATAATCGAGAAAAATTTCAGACGCGTCGCACGCCGTAGACAAGAGTGTGGCCTGTTTTATTTGGTCGGCTGGCAATGTCGTAAAAATGGCCCTATTTGACATAAACGGCTGGTACAACGCCCAGATGCCCCGCGGGGTTGATCTTAAAAATATGCCCGTTAGGTGGGATTTTTTGGCAACGCGCGACTTGGAATTCGCGTCATCCGGTTTTCCAAGCTCGGCATTGGTAGGCGTCCCGTTTAAAGCGTAAATTAGTGTAAATCGTACATGCAATAGAGGATGGAGGGCATCCCCACTCAACGTCGGTCGTCCCTCATCTATTCCGCAAAGTAAGAAACTTTTTATCCACCCTCCAATTTTTGGCTGAAACTTGCGTTTTTGTCCATTTTTAGATGTTTCTGCGATTCTAGCCAGAAATTGATGGTCATTTATACCCTTTGCAATGTAGCCGGCTTACCCCCTATCCCAAATTCCGCGCTGTTACATATCTGACATAAAATAAATTAGTGTTAATTGAGTCGAGTTACAAAGTGGTCATGATGTATCGTACGACAAATATAGAATCCGTACACTAGTGTTATTCCTATTGCATTTGATTACTATTTTTCTATAATAATAGTAAATTAGCACTGCGACTATTGCAATTGTGAAAACATTAATCGTTGATATACAGTTCTCGCCACGAATTTTAAACAATAAAGCACCGATTGAGTTTATTTAGGAACGCTTTTTCACGACCTTATCGCCGAAGACTGTTTAAAATGACATTCCGTCAAAAGTGAAGAAATAAAAAACAAAAAAAAATCAAAAAATGAGAATGAAATGAGAAAATGAAGTTCTGCGAGGTGGAGATATGATACAGGTAGAGGGATACGTTTTTGACAGATGGAGACATACATACTACAGGAACACCCAGCGCGCCTTGTTAAATAGACGAGAGCGCGCGTGTACGCATTATGCACACAATATCATACGCATATGGATTGCGCGAGTATAATCAATATTAATATACTCTACGCGTGCTGAGTTATAAAGAGTCCGGCCTATGCGTTTAGGTCGAGTCTTCTCGAAAATTATTTAGCGCTTCGCGCTGTTTGGCTCGAGTTTTATCCAAGTGAATCATGTCAGAATACTCTTTAGGTCTCCGGCTATTAGGTCGTGGAAAAGCGTTCCTAAATAAACTCAATCGGTTCTTTATTGTTTGAATTTCGTAGCGAGCAGGCACATAGATCTGGGGAGGAATGGGGGGTCCGGATCCCCCAAATTCAGAAAAATCGGAAAAATAGGACTTTTTTAAACGTTATTTTGTGCTATTTTTAGCCTTTTTTGGGCTTGGTCCCCCCAAAATAGGTGTTCCCCCAAAAATAGGACGGCCAGCTATGTTCTGGTAGCGAGGACTGTACGTAGTTCTTTGCTAATTATTTTAATTACATGTAATTGTGTAACATATGACCGAGTTGCAATTCTGAATATTTTCTGCGAATTAACGCTGAAACGCTGCCAGTGCATTTAATCGGAGCATCTAAGCTGTTCTTCCTTAAAAATATGGAAAGAACACAAAAACTGAATATCTGTGGAAAAAATTTTTAAATAGATTATTTGAAAACAAAGCTTATTTTCATATCTTTGCAAGAAATAAATTTTGCCGTAATATTGAACTATTGATTTTTTCATGTAATTTCTTCCTTATTTTTGTGATTTTTCCTTTTGGCTCAGTTAAATTAGCGTCATTTCGTCATCCACTGTACATAGTATCTTTTAACCCTACCCTTCTTTTTTGACGAAAATTGCTTTTTTATGTTGTTTTACGTCATTTTGGCCGATAATAGAGCGTCGTTTACTCGCTTTACTCCAACCACCTAAAAAAATAGCCCACTTCTGCCCCTCACAAAATTTTAAACCGTCATCATTAATATATTAACTATTATAATTAATTAAAATAATTTCATTTATTTCTTTCGCTATTTAGTTTTTATGATTTATGGTCGTAACAATGTTTATATTTCTTATTCATTTCCATGAACTGTTTGTGACTTGATTGTTCATTTACATAGGTATCTTGATTCAAGTATCTTGTAAATTAAATTTTAAAGGTCTGAATAAGTATGCTTATAAATTTCACACGGATTAAATCGAGATATAATTTTAGCATTAGTACATACAAATATGATAGCCGCTACCTCATAAGAATTTCTATGAATTTCTGCCTAATATTTAAGTTAATAACACTGGTCAACAAATTTAGATTTTTTCTTTTCATCAGAAACGAACTTAATTGATTCTATATCAAATTTGTACGCCATTTCCAAACCTAGATTTAGAATTTTCGTAGCACATCAAGTTTTTGAAATATTTGCCGATAAACTTATGCAAATTATGGCTTTTTTGTGTATAAATAGTGCACCTTATCGACTTCTGTAATATGAAAATCGTACATAATTCGCATATTTAGCCCAATGAAAAATAAATTTCTTTCTGATCACTGTATCGGCCAATAAAAATTTTTGAAATCTTTGCTTAACGATTTTTTACGCTTATTTTGAATCAATTTTGTGTTTCGTACCAGTGCGTTTACTTCTTGAGAAATGTAGAATTTACAAAAGATTTACAATTACATATGAAAAATATTTTATGCGAATTAATCAGTATAAAACTGTTTAAAGTTGATCAGCTGTTACAGTGGTCGCCATGAAAGATGACGCGCTATCAGCCTCAGAATTATAGTAGATGGTGCGTCGCGAGCGCCGCGTTTCGTCCATCATGCGCTATTATCTCTTTTTCATTATTATACGCCATTAATCTGTATCATCCCGTTAATCTGGCGATGCGGACGGCGCAATTTAGCTATTAATAGCGCCAACAAGAAGGAAGCGCGCACGTGAATGCTGGAAGCGCGCACGTGAATGTCGTTCTATATTTAGGCGAGCCAACATTAAAATCAATATTTTTGCAAGCCGAGCACTGCCTATTAATTATTATTTATATATTAAGTCATCTAAAAAACTTCAATAGCATTTTTAGAGGTTTTTTTATAAATCAATTCGAAATGTTTAAAAACTCCTCAATCAGTGCTGCGTACATCGCTCTGTATTGCGTACCTTTCTGCAAAATTCTTCATCGTCCGTCGCCGGCTTGCAAAAATATTGATTTTAATGTTGGCTCGCCTAAATATAGAACGACATTCACGTGCGCGCTTCCAGCATTCACGTGCGCGCTTCCTTCTTGTTGGCGCTATTAATAGCTAAATTGCGCCGTCCACATCGCCAGATTAACGGGATGATACAGATTAATGGCGTATAATAATAAAAAAGAGATAATAGCGCATGATGGACGAAACGCGGCGCTCGCGACGCACCATCTATTATAATTTCTGAGGGTGATAGCGCGTCATCTTTCATGGCGACAACTGTAGGTTCCAGCTTATCAAAGATTTAGAATTTTATTTGTGAATACTGAAAGATGTATAGAAAGGATAAAAATATTTCATTTTTTCTTGTAAACAGTTTTCAAAAATTTGGGTAGGTAGGTAGCATGAAACTTCTCAAACTACATACGCATCTATACAATTTGTGCAATGTTTAAAAAAATGTGCTCGTTTCACTTCGACTCCTGCGCCTCGTAAAACCCGTAATTTATCATATAATTTTGTGTATTTTTTATATACATGTGTATATACTATTTCTCGCGTCTTTTTGTTTCTTTTATACTAACAGCATGCCTAATTTATTTACCTTTTTATTTTATTTATTGATTTATTTTATTTATTATTATCATTTATTAATTTTTTTCCGTCATATTGATGACTTTCTGTTATTTGTTTTACAAAACTAGATTTGCAGGGCAAAACCATAAAAGGATTTGGAATCAGCGTAAAAGAGTTCTAAACGATATTTTATATTTTCTAGAAGTAATATGCTAAATTTGTATATACTTCAAAATTTATACGATGCTAAATATGCAAGTTAGATACAAAATTTTTATGCAAGAATAAAGCATGCAATGCCTATGAAATTTGACTTATTTTGTGCGCAAATAATTTTGTGTTAATGAGTTGAATATGGATCAATATGGCCGCTTAATTTGCAAAGTTGATATTTATAAACAAAAGCCACGGTTTAGGTAAATTTGAATAGCAAATATCCAAAACCTCGACGCGCTAGAGAAATTTCAAGGCCAGAATTTGGAATCAGCGCAAAAATCTGATAAAGAATCAATTTATTTTGTTTCTGATGAAAAAATGATTATTGATTATTGATTATTGCGTATTCAGTGATAATATCCTAAAATATTATGATTGATTAGATTCGGTCAGGAATGTGTCATTCATGAATGTGGGCATACATGTAAGCAGGCACGTAGCTTTGGGGAGAATGGGGGGTCCGGACCCCCTCCCCCATCAAAAAAAAATTCAGAAAAATAGGAAAAATAGGACTTTTTAAACTTTATTTTGTGCTATTTTTGGTCTTTTTGGGCTTAACCCCCCAAAATAGGGTTGGTCCCCCCAAAATAGGATGGCCAGCTACGTGCCTGCATGTAACGGCTCGAAATGGGGGGTCTCCGGCCATTTTTAGGGGGAGGGTAAATGTGACGTCCGATTTTTGGCCAAAGACGCCTTAAAACGGCTAAAAATTTTTTTCCAAATAAATCGGGGGCTGGGAAGGAGGGGGGGTTAAAAATTTTCTGGACTAGAGGGGATGAGTGGACAACCAACTGTGGGTGGGTGGATCCCCCATCCCCTGTTACGTGTGTAAACAAGCGGGGTGGGGAAGCCCATCACTTGAAGCTGGTAGTCGCCCATCCCCCAAAATCAGAAAAAATTTTTTACCTTCTAATTTTTCGGAAAAACTCGCATTTTTTGGTTGTTTTTTTGGCGGTTTGATTATTTTTACATATAATTGTTTATTGTTGATTTTTTCATCAGTTTTAATTGGTTAAATTAATTAAATCAATAAATATGTTCATTCGGATTATAATTTACATTTTTCCATTTTATTCTCCAAAGTTTGAATTGTTTAACGATTATGTGTGCGATAATAGCTCATTGCGAAATTTTGACGCGCAGATCGCCTCAGTGCATCAGCATACTGTAGAAAGATTCAAGCCCATGCTTAAATACTGCTCAAACAGTTATTTCGCTTCATTGATCAGCCTCAGGGCGACTTTTCTATCCGATTCTTGCATTATCAACGTGCAATTGGATAGCATAAAGAAAAATGTAAGGATTTTTATGAATATTTTTGTTTTTTTAATTCTTTACTTCCATGAATTTGCGCATTTTTTTGTATGCATTTCAACGTTTTTATCGGTTTTTTATCGTTTCATATGAATTTGCATAAGTCGGCGTGGTGTGGCAAGTGTTTACAGTTTATTTATAATTTCAATCCATTTCGTCGCCTTTTCATTACTTTAATACTGGAAACGGTTTATTCTATATTCCTTCCGCAACAATGAATCTACGGTTTATCGTCGCTTTTTTGACTGCTTTGTATTTTACGATGTTAAGTTTCCTTTTACTTTTGCGACTTTGCGACTGCTACGAAATAAATCTGAGTCTATAACTTGAAAATTGCTCAAAATCTTGGCAATCCAACCTAATCCTGATTATCTAATCTGTAATAATATTCTTACTGTAACATACTTTAAACTAGACCTTCGATCGTCTGCAGCGTTACGGTTGTTTAAACTTTCGCGATTTAGCGACCGCTGCGAAATATATCGCGGTCTATTGCTTAGAATTTATCCAAATCTTAAATGAAACCTGACCCTGATTACCCAATCACGTAGGTATGCATTAATTTTACTGTAGCGTACTTTACACCAGGCCTTCGATCGCCTCGCTTCGTTGGATCTGCTTAGTTTGTCCGATGTAAACTCGCGGAACTTTACCAATTCTATCATCGATAGCGGACTGGTCGATGCCAAATTTTACGATCATTGTTCATCCTTGGTAATTTTAACTTTACACCGCTTCCTTAGCTTCACATCATTCATACTACTTTACACCATTTGTTTGACATGGCGTTATTCATATTAATTATGTAGCTCTACGTCTTGCTGTTATTCGTTCTCTATGATTTTCGCTGTTCCCGATGTAAAATCTCTTAATCGGCTCATCCGTCCTTTCTTTTATGTATTTTTATTTGTTTACACTTTTTTAAATCCTTTTTTGTCTTACTGTATAATTATCACTGCTCTGAATTTTTTCTATGGCGACGACAGCTACTTTTCCAAGCTTGACTTTTTCTTCAAAGCGCGATATTCATTTTGTGCTATTCGATTTGATGTTTAATGAGAAATTTCGTCTATTTCGCCAATTTCGCCGCCCGGGCCAAGTTGACCCCCGAATCCGATTCGATCGGTTATTACGTCGACTGGATTTGGACAAAATTGAACGAATTAAAGGATCGAGTTGGACGAACAAAGTAGGCTCTGAATTTCGGGTTTTTTTTTTCAATTTTTACAATTTTAATTTTTTATTTTTCGTTTTTTTAATTTTTTTAATTTTTTTGATTTTTTTTTTAATTTTTTTTAAATTTTTTATTTTTCGTTTTTTTAATTTTTTTTAATTTTTTTGATTTTTTTTTAATTTTTTTTCAGTTTTCAAATTTTTTAAATTTTTTTCAATTTTTTTTTTTATTTTTTAAAGTTTTTTTTAAATTTTTAGCTTCAAAATTCGAAATTGTAAAGTAGTTATTTTAGAGAGCGGGCTAAAAAGACGTTTTTATTTTTGGCCAAAACTAACGAAATAATCGTATCAAAATGGCGAAAAAGCACTAAAAAATGGCAAAAAAAGCACCTAAAATGACAGGAAAAGGCAACGAAAAATGGCAAAAGGAACCCAAAACGGCAAAGCCTTTAAAATGACAAAAAAACACTTAAAATGCAAAAATGGCCTGAAAACGCACTATTTAGTTCTTCAAAATTGGGGGACGTAAATAAAAATATTTGGCTTTAGGGCGGAGGATCGAACCGAATCGTGGAAGACCCCTATCTGCCTTGTTACTTTTAGGTCCAAAAATTGTCGGATAAATATTTATTACGTAGATATTGATTTTTCTAGCACGATTGTTTATCATTTTTGTGTTTTTTTTAATTAATTTTCTTTACCTAAATATTTACCGTCTCGTTATCTATCAACTCTACGTATTTTTTAAAATTTTTACACACATGTAGTAATGTTTCAATTTTATTGAATTCATTTTATTTTTCCAGATAAATATTTTATTTTTTAATTTTATTAAATTTAATAATTAATTCGATTTGTAATATTTTTTTTATCTTTCAATTTTTTGATTTAGCAAGTTGTACATAATTTTTGCCATACGAGAAGGGCTTGATCGATTTTTTTTTTTTAGTGATAGTTAATTTTAGTTTTTTGACCTTTTTGATCGTTTTTTACCCTTTTTAGTGCTTTTTTAATGTCGACTGATATTGATTATCAGTTTGATATCAAGTCGATAAGAGATTGTTACACGACTATGAATAATTTATTCCACCTTTTTGGCGATGTGTCAACCGGATTGGATAGGTTTAGTGAGTTATTTATTTATTTATTTATTTACATACATATTTATAATTTTCTGTTTGTTTTTTTTGTTTGTTTATTTTGGGTCATTTATTATTTATTTGCTTATTTATTTGTTCATTTATTTATTTATTCATTCATTCATTTATTCATTTTCTGTTTGTTTTTTTCTGTCTTGCTATTTTTAGGTAGTTTATTATTTTTTTGCTTAGTTTATTTATTTATTTATTTATTTACATATTTATAATTTCTCTTGTTTATTTTTTGTTTGTTTATTTTAGGTCATTTATTTATTTGCTTCGTTTCTTTATTTGTTCATTTATTTATTCATTCATTTATTTATTCATTTTCTGTTTGTTTTTTCTGTCTCATTTTAGGTAGTTTATTATTTTTTGCTTAGTTTATTTATTTATTTATTTAGCTACTCATGATTTTTCATCCTTTTAAATATTATTCATTAAATTTATTGATATAAATTTATGTACTAAAAGCTGATCTTCTAATTGGACACACATCCTTCAGAATTATATATAAATTTTTATAAAATTTTTAATCATATTAAATAAAGGATTTTACAAAAATATACTTGATGTCTTTCAGAAGTTTAACTTAATTTTAAATATAGGTTTCTTTCAACCCAGCAATTAAATTTTTTTATATTAGGTTTAGTGACTTATTTATTTATTTATTTATTTACATCTGTTTGTTTTTTCTCTTGCTTATTTTAGGTCAATTATTATTTATTTGCTTCGTTTGTTTATTTGTTCATTCATTTACTTATTCATTTATTTTTTTTATTTATTATTTATTTATTCAATTATTATTTATTTGCTTCGAATTAATGAGGATTTGTACTATAAACTTAAATTTATACTAAATATTTTTTTATCTATTTATTTTAAATTTTTATTCTCCTAAAATGAGGATTTTTATTAATCATGTAGAACGCACGCATGTGTACTTGTTTATTCGCATATTCTTGTCTACACGTTCAGTTATTTATTAAAAATTTTCTTTAGTGGCTTAGAGATTGATTTAAAAACACCACTTTTGATTGAATTATCGAGTAATAATGAGTCATCAGTTAAAATTGGGGAAAATAGGAAAAATTAAATGGGTAATGGAAAATTACCAAATTTTATTTTGGCTCTGATTCGAGTCCGGAAATAAAATCTTTGAAATTAATAAATTGATTAATTGACTGTATCACAAATTAACATGAAATAAATAAAAATCGTTTCACGCATAAAATTATTAATTTAATTTATTTGCATAAGTTTGCTGAATTACGTATTTATCCTGAAAAATCCTAAAATCCTAAAAAACCGTAAAAAATTTCTTATCCTAAAAATACTAACAAATCCTGTAAAGGTTCCTAATCCAAAATATCCAATCCTAACTCTCAAATCCTAATTATTCGAAAAATCTTATAAATCCTTCCTAAATCCGAAAAATACTATATACATAATAAACTTAAGTAAATATTTTATGTATATTGTTTGGAATGAATGATTAGTTATTTAATTTGTTCGTAAATTAATGGATTCAATCAATTATTTAATAAAAACTTCCATGAAAATTTAATAAGTGATCTTCTATAGGATTTTTTCAAATAAAAATCTCAGAAAATGAAGCTCGGCTAAATTAAATTGATTTGATACATTATTGTAAAATTTATTGTTGGAATAATAAATCAATAAATCTACTAATCATTCGTTAATTTATATAAGAAATTAAAAAATAATCAAGAATGAAAGATGAATTATAAATTATACAGAAAATTAAAAGATTCAAAATTAAAAATTCATAAAAATAATAATTTCAAACGGAGTAAGATGGTATTCTAAATGGAAATTCATGAAAAGTCAAAAATTACATAATTTATTTCATAATATTTCATTTTCTGGCATATTTTCAGGGTAAGCGGAACGCGAAGTAATTTGGCTTGTGAAAAATTATGCAAATTTGGCGTTTTGGTTCGCCGAGCAAACGGAAAATTATACGAGCTCAGTGCTTCTTGGCACTTTGCCAATAAAGTCGTTTGAAATATTTTTTACCCGTCTCATTCAGGCGCGCCGAACACGGCGACGAGTTTAAAAATTTTTCTCACAATGATATGGTTGCTATTTTGATCGAAAAACTGGATTTTTCTTTCCAATATCCGCCAGAATCGTTTTTCGTAAGCTTATTTCTAATTGATGAAGATTAAAAATTGTAATTATAAATATAATGTAATTAAATAATATTTTTTTCGATAACGTAAAGGTGATGCTGTACTGTAAATGTTGGGAATTTTTACAATTTTTCTTCGTTTTTCTCAGTATAAAACTTTATTCATCTGCGTAGAATCTTGGGACTTTTTTAATTGAGAAATTTTTATTGCATTAAAAATATAATGCGTAATTAATTGATTCTCTAAAATATTATAATGAATTCTCTTTTAGTTAATTTTCTATTTTTTCTATTGTTTATACATGACGCCATGAAAGATGACGCACTAATACTATCAGAATTATATAGACGATGCGTCGCGATAGCGCCGCGTATTCGCTCTATCATGCAGTTATCATCTCTTTATTATTACACGCTACTACATCTGTATCATTCCAGCTAATCTCGGCGATGCGGATGGCGCAATTTCACCATTAATAGCGCCAACAAGACGGAAGCGCACATGTGAATGCTGGAAGCGTGCACGTGAATGTCGTTCTATATTTAGGCGAGCCAGTCTGTATTGCGTACCTTTCTGCAAAATTCTTCGTCGTCCGTCGCCGGCTGGCAAAAATATTGATTTTAATGTCGGCTCGCCTAAATATAGAATGACATTCACATGCGCGCTTTCAAGCATTCACATGCGCACTTCCTTCTTGTTGGCGCTATTAATAGCGAAATTGCGCCGTCCGCATCGCCAGATTAAAGGAATGATACAGATTAATAGCGTCTAATAATAAAACAAGAGATGATAGCGCATGATAGACGAAACGCGGCACTTGCGACGCATCATCGATTATAATTCTGAGGATGATAGTGCGTCATCTTTCATGGCGATCACTGTAAGTTCTAACTTTTTTAGCAATTCTCAAAACTTTTATGTTTTTTATTTATGCCTTTTATTTTTTAGCACCTGCTGAGCATTTATTTGCGCCCGGACGTCAATGAATACGTCAAGCATTTTATCGTTTATTTTACATTGCTCAGCTTCAATAGAGTCGCCGAAAATGAAGCGGTAAACTTTGTGTTTTTATACCTGGATATGAACTGGCGTTCTTTCCATTTTTTAATAAACCGAATTATGGAATAATTAATTAACCGCGCGATCCATTCGAATTTGACTTTCTATAAAATTATTTATTTAATTTAAATATTTTTAATTTAAATTTTTTAAATTCCCAAATTTATTTACTATTATTGTCTTTGTTATTTGCTTTTTATTTATTTTTTTAAATTTTTTTAATTTTTTTTATTTTTATTTATCAGTTATTTATTTAGGTATATTTAATCTGATTTTAAGTTTATCGATTGGCTCGTTTCGTTTCGAAAATCGATATTGGACAACTTTCGATATCGATTTTTCGTCCCAACTCGGCTCTATTTCTCCCTTTGAGGTATGTTGTATGTTAATGGAGGATGATAATCGCTTATGTACATAATTTAATTTTTCACAAAATTTATTAATTAATCAATTCTATTAATTGATTATTAATCTAAATATGAAATTATTAATTAACTGAACTGGTTACTACATCTATACATACTTGTGATTTAATATGACGAAACTTTTTAATACATATGTAAAGATTTAAATTTAACAAGAGTGTAAAGTGCTCCGGTATTAGGTTTGGTTTAAAGTGAATGCGTAAGATATAAAAACATACAGTAATGAACGAGTCAAATCAAGGAAGCTTCGGCCGATTGAATTTAAAGTAAAATTTAATTCATTAATATAATAATTTAATAAAATCTAATCCAATATTAATATTACGTATGTTATTTATTATGTATGTTGTCGCCATAAAGGATGATCGCGCTATCACCCTCAGAATTATAACAGATGGTGTGTTGCGAGCGCCGCGTTGCGCCATCATGCGCCATTATCTCCTTTTATTATTATACGCCATCAATCTGTATGATCCCATTAATCTGGCAATGCAGGACGGCGCAATTTAGCTTTTTAATAGCGCCAACAAGAAGGAAGACGCGACGCGAATGCTGAAGCGCGCACGTGAATGTCGTTCTATATTTAGGCGAGTCAACATTAAAAATCAATATTTTTGCAAGCCGGCGACGGACGATTAAGAATATTGCAGAAAGGTACGCAATACAGAGCGATGTACGCAGCACTGATTGAGGAGCTTTTTAAACATTTCGAATTGATTTATAAAAAACCTCTAAAAATGCTATTGAAGTTTTTTAGATGACTTAATATATAAATAATAATTCAATAGACAGTGCTCGGCTTGCAAAAATATTGATTTTAATGTTGACTCGCCTAAATATAGAACGACATTCACGTGCGCGCCTCCAGCATTCACGTGCGCGCTTCCTTCTTGTTGGCGCTATTAAAAGCTAAATTGCGCCGTCCGCATCGCCAGATTAACGGGATGATACAGATTAATGGCGTATAATAATAAAAATGAGATAATAGCGCATGATGGACGAAACGCGGCGCTTGCGACGCACCATCTATTATGATTCTGGCGGTGATAGCGCGTCATCTGTCATGGCAACCACCTATCCTGTATAAAATTTTTCCTCATTTTTATTATATTTTTTGATGCAGTGCATTATTGTTTGATAGTAACTTGAAATTTTCATCTGTTTTTCCGTTAGTTATTTATTTTGGATTTTAAATTCGACAATTTTTTGTTTCCTTTTCGACTTTTATATTTTTTTGAATTTTTTAAGATTTTCATTTTTAAAATTTTACTCTCAATTTCGATGCCTCTCGAATTTCGCGTGGTAAATTTTTTTGTCTCAGGGTCACTCGCGATTAGATGTGCCTAATTTAAGCCGAATTTTCGAAAAAATGGGTGTCGGAATGGACGATATTGGCTTAAACGAAGAAGCATTCGATTTTAACGTATTTTTAATTTCTCGATTTATTGATTTTTACTTTATTTTTTATTTTTTTGTTGTTTCTGATAAATCTTGGTTTTTTCTTCAAAATTTAATGGAATTGGAGCTTATTCGGGGAATCGTATATGCTTGGCTTTATTGAGGCGTGTGTAACTGTGTACCTGATAAAGATTCGTTGTATTATTTTACATATGACAATGCTAACGAAATTTACTTTAGGAGGTGTAAAGTAACCTCTTGAGTTTAACTGTCAAAGCTCAAAGTTTACACTATAACACGTTGCCTATAAATTTTTCCGCTTTGTTTACAAACGTACATAAACTTCTTTAAATTTTTAAATTTTAAAATTTTTTCAAATATTTTAAAGGCATTGGCAACTCCTTAGTTTGCAACGTGTTCGTGATAAGGAAACGAGCTACGGTCTAACGGCCTTCGATCGATTGGGCTTGGATTCTTGTTCGGTCTTTCCCGATTCAAAGGCAAAGGTAGCTGCATATGCGGAATAATAAATCGATACTTTATTTATTAGGGAATAAGAAATTTCGGGATATACATATTCTGGGGGTATATAGCATAGGTGGCGCCATCAAAGTGCCTTGGGAAGGAGGGTGTGCAACATATATCAAAAATTTTTAGAAATTGGGGCAAAAAAGATGAAAAATAGAAACAAACCGGATAGAATCATCCTATGTTCACTGAACGTCTTTTTCCCAAAAGCATCGTCGACATCTTTCCTATCCCTACCCAAAACAACCTATGTACTACACAGGGTTGCCAAATGCTCTTGTCAAAAAACTCCCAATTCTTACCTCAAACGGCATAAACCCCCCTTCAACCAATGGTTAAGCATAGGCGCAAAAAAACCCTAATCGCTAAAAAATGCCCCCAACAACGGCCTCAAAAAACCCCCAAAATGAGGGTAAACCCCAACTCGGCAACCCTGCTACCGTACACTGTTGAAATGGATGATAATTTTATAGTATAAATAAAATTGCTCAACAATGGATCAATTTAATGTAACTTTTCCGAGTAACACTTTCAGCAACGATAAGCAAATTACCCCATCTGAATTTATCGTGTACATTTGCCTAAAAAAATTGAGTTAACGGGAGATCGGGAATGTGGATTATGTCGGCAAATTTATCCGCACAATTGGGAAACGCTAAAAAAGGGAAAACTGTCATAAGAATTGTAGACGTTGGTAATGACGGGAATATGATAAAAGTGCCTGTTGGATATTACGATTCTACAGTGTTGCTATGAAACTTGACGCACCATCACTGTCAGATTAATGTTACGCGATGTATCGCGAGCGCCGTGTTTGTCTCATTATTCTCTTATCAACTTGTTTTTATATACAGGTATATTATCCCGTATCACGTTAATGCGGGGTGCATTTGGCTATTAATAAGTCAACAAAAAGGAAACGCGCACGTGAATTCCGTGCGTTTTTAAACAAAAGACATGCGCACGTGAATTCCGTGCGCTTCCTTTTTGTAGACGCTACTAGTAGTCAAATTGCTCTGTTCGCGTTGCCGCATTAGCGGAATGATACAAGATAATATATTGCAATAAAAAACAACAAGTTGATAGAGAATAATGGACTAGACGTACTGCAACGCACCATTTAACATTGATCTGACAATGATGGTGCGTCAAGTTTCATGGCGGGCGCTGTATACAGGAATTTGTTGATACTTTACTGTTCTGCCTAAATGGGACGAAATGGCGAGAAAGGGGATATTGTTTAAATGCCGTAGTGCAGTAAACCGAGTGCAAGCATTTCTAATGAATAATTTCGTGAAATCGGTGATATTGCCTTTGAAAATGAACAAAATATTAGGTTACAAAGATGAAAAATATAACAAAAATCAGTTACACGAAGTACAGCCAGAAAATTTTTGACCGCCCTCCCAATTTTGGGAAAATTCGAATTTTCGGCCGTTTGTAGGCGTTTTTTGGCCGTGTTTGACCAAAACTGAAGGTCCTTTACCCCCCCCCCCCACCCTCTAAAATGGCCGGAACCGCGCGCCCCCAGTTTCGAGTCGTCACATGTATGCTTACCTATTTGCCTATCTCGCTGTACTAACGCCAAACGGGTATGACTTACTACCTAACTTGTAAATGATCTACGGGTCTAGAGGATTGCACCCCTCCCCGGAAAGTTTATTACCTATCATCAGAATTTTTTTTACCTGGTACGAAATTCCCAATTTCGATAATTTCTTCAAAATGCCTGTTTTAAGCGTTTTTAGCTATTTGCTCGCCAAAAAGTGTCAGATTTTCTATTGTTTTTTCGTTCATCGTCAGAAACGTCAATAATTACCTTTTGACCCTTTTTGAGCCAAAAAATGGCTCTTTTGAAAATTTTCGGTTAAATTCCCGAATTCCGATGGTGTCTAATTTCTGTAAATAATTGCCAAAAATGACGAATTTCGCCCGTGTTTTAAAATTTCTTAATTTTCTTCAAGATTACGAATCGTTTCCGGCCGAGTGAAGCTGCATTTAATCTAAGGCGACTAGATTTCGATTACATTTATGGCCCACCTGCCGAAAAAGCCCAAATTGATCATGGAATTACAAGACGAAAAACGGAGAAATCTTACCTAAAAAAATCACATGGTTGATCATCGTCCTACTTCCGTTTATCGTTTTCCCGAAATTCAAGTGGAAAGGGTGAAAAAAATTATTTTTTACCAATTTTGGGATATTTTCCTCAATTATTTTTTAATTTTGTTCAATTTTTTAAAATATTTTGTCGTTCAAATAAAATATTCGAATTTACTCGTATTTTTTTGTTCTTTTTTATTATTATTTATTACTGTTCCGTTTTATCTCTTTTTTATGTTTATTATTTTTAGATTTTTCATTTCGCCACAATTCGCCTGGTACTGGCCGGTACTTTCTCATTATTCCGGTGACTTTACACGGAAATAAAATCCGCTTCCGAAAGCCTACTTAAGCTGATAACGATGAAATTTGTATTGAAACTAGCTGAATTTATTCTTTCTGTTTTTCTCTTTTTTTTCACGGTTTCTATCTTTCTTGTCTTATTTTGTTATTCTGAAGAGAAAAGATGATTTAACAAAGTCTGAGTAGATGAGCGTTTTTTACTCCGTTTCTAAATACAAACGTACGCGTAAGAGGGGGATGGGGATTTCCCACCCAAAGTCAGCCGTCCCCGGCCTGATTTTTGAAAATCGAATTTTTACGTTTTTGCCCAAAAAATTTATTAATCAAAAATATTCTATTAAAAAATATAAAAAATTATTAAAAAATTTATTTAATGATTAAAAATTTATCAACCCCCCCCTTGAAAATGGCCGATGTTCCGCTCCCCCCCCCACCAAAAATTTTGAACCGTGACAACTGACATGTAGATGCTCACGTAAAGCTGGTCTGCAAAGCGAAAAATTCAAAAATATTTTAAAATCCGTTGATACTCGGACAGAAATATGGAAAAACGAAGAACAGATGGAGAATCATAAAACTTTTAGCATTTCCAGAAGGCCATTTGTTAATTGTTAAAATTTGGCTAAACTGAAAGTCGGTGATATTTATGCAATACATGACGATAGTATGTTCCCGCCCTCTCCTATTCATGCACGTATCTCTGGGGAATGGGGTTCGACCCCCTCCCCAAAATTCAGAAAAAAATCGGAAAAATAGGAACTTTGAACGTTATTTTGTGCTATTTTTGGGCTTAGTCCCCCAAAATTGGTGTTGGTCCCCCCAAATAGGACGGCCAGCTACGTGCCTGAACGTCTTGGGAAAGATGAGAAAATAGTTTTGTAACAGTTTGACAATTTTCCGGTTTTTTTTGTCATTAGAAAGCTTCGGAAATTGTCTTTCAGACAGTATTAACAAAATTTTTGGCGCGCAAGCGTTCTAAACTGCATGTCTCTCGTTAAAACGCATTAGAATTTTCCGACGCTTTGCGCCGCGTTGATAAATTTTTGTAATTTTTATTGTCAGAGACCATACATGCACAGCATAAATTTGGGGGTGAAAACCTAGTGACTTTTTTGGGCCCAAAATGGCCGGTACGCGTTAAAAAACATCATTTTTTGGCGTTTCTGACGATACTCTATCCCTTCTAGACATAAAATCATGAGAAAAATTTCTGAAAAAAGTCGAATAAATTGACCAATATATCGCTTAAAACATGAATATATGGCGCGAAGCGCCCAAAATTTGGCGATTTACAATAGTTCGCCATAAACCCTTAAAAAGACACTTTTCCACCAATTTTCTGGTAAGTTTAGAAACTTTTGAAAAATCACAATTCTGGTGTGAGTGGGAAAATTTTTTGCGGGGGGTGAAAAATTGATTCTGCGGGGGGATGAAAACCTCCCAAACTCCCCCTCCCCAAGATCATGTATGTCAGAGACTCATACGTTGTCACAGTACACTCACAGATAATAAAACGTGTGTTTACGCCGCACACAGAACGCATATATTACTATATTATAATGCACTAGCATTTATTATGTGCAGAATGTACAAAGACAGACGTTTGGTTCCGTCTTTGTGCATGTACAAACGGACCTTGTACAAAATAAAAAGAAATTGGTTTTGGCTAAATAAGTAACTTTTTCTCGCTAAAAGCGGTCATTGTCCTCCCTCAAATATTTAATAACTTACATAAATGTACATATGTGTGTACGCAGCTACATATTCTTTAACGATCTTGATTTTGTATTTTTTCATAAATTGGGGGGGATTCCGACCAATTTTAGCGAGGGCGGGGGGGTTAATGGCCACCAGTTCTTGCCCAAAAATCGCCTAAAAATGGCCAAAAATCTAAGATTTTTTTCCCAAGATCGGGTCGGGGAGTTTAAAATTTCTGCTTTTTTGGGGATGGGAAGATTTCTTTTCATCCTCCCCTTACATATTTCAGGCGAGAATGTTATATGTATCGTAATAATTACGTATGCGATATATAATTGTTTTAATTACAATATACAAGATACATATATTGGTTTACGATATATAATAATATACATATTAGTTTACACTTTAATAATTTTAATAACTTATAATTTCGGATCGTATTAAATATAGATATTATTTTTTATTATTTATGAATCATTATCATTTCACTTAGGCGAGCGCCATTTGATGGTCGGAAAATCTAGATTCAAACCGTATCCTGAAACTCCATTGACAGTCAAAAGACGACAAATAAAACGGTACGCAGATCTAGATGCTTTACATTTTAAATTTGCATTTCTTTGTACATATTTCTAATTGATTTTGAATTTAGGAAATGAATTAAATAATTGATTTTATTGATAAAAGTGTCTACTT